>CM053647.1:26983613-27331113 GCA_028654395.1 Scutellaria barbata
ATGATATCTATTATGAATCCAAGAGAGATTTATGAATTAAGTTGAAAAACATCATTAATTTTTATTGGTTAAAAAAAAAAAGTTAAATTAGAATTTATTTTATTTTTCCAAATTAATTCATATTTAGAGACTAGTTGGAGTTAGGTGTGACCACGCCTAACTTGAAAAAGTCTTCTATAAGTCTGTAACTTTTCAATAAAATGATGAAAATCATATTTATGAATGAAAAAAATTGCAAATTACAATTTCAGCACTCCACATGGCTTTAAAAAAAATTATTTATTTGGTTCGAATCGCCAGTTCACAACGGTCAAATCATCTTGACCATTGATCATCAACGGTCAACTCATTTCAACCGTCCACATGGCACAACCTTAAAATTTAAAAAAAAAATACCGATTCATAGTTCAAATATATGACGAATCGATGAACCGTGATTTATGGTTGCGATTTGATTTCGATTTTTCGAACCGATTGACCATGTTTACATAAGATCACAGAACCCTTTTTTAGCTAGAATGACAAAGTATATGATCGAAATAATTAATTACAACAAAGCTCATTTCTCTATTTAAAAAATGTAAAGTTTGAAAAAGTGTTTTAATTTACCTCGATAATATAAAAATATCATTTAATTTAGTTTAATAGACGAATGATAAAGTAGAACAAAATAAGATATAGCTAGCAAAATCAATCTAAATTTATTTATTATTAATATTTTTCCATAACACAAGGAATTAGCTTCGGGATGATTAATATTGGAAAAAATCAATTAAAACACAATGTTTTGCGTTTTGATCAAGTGTTAGACTGATTAAGTGGACAATCTTATTTCACAAAAAAATATTATGTTATTAAGTGAATAAGATATCTCTCTTTGTGAAATTTGTCCTGTTTTGCGTTTTGATTAAGTGTTAGATTTTGATTAATTGGACAATCTGATATTTGACTAAAAAAATTGTGTTATTAAGTGTCGTTTGTGGAAAATATATAATTGTCGATATAAATGTATAGTGAGTTAGATAAATTAGTGAAGGTGGAAGATGATTAGTCCAATCAAACAAAGATTTATGGTATATATACATGAATAGTTTTGGAAAAGAAGATTAATTAAAAGGCCTAATTAATCCTAATTTTAAGGAGAGGACCCTTCAAGATTCTGGGCTCCTACAGAAAATGTGGCAATCATTGAAATATCGGACTATTCAAATACCTTATTATATATGTGCTCTCATTTAAAATTTGAGGTTTTATTAGGAGTTAGTGGAAAGTCATGACAAATTCCACAAAGGTGTATAAACTAATGCCTTTATTTCTCCTCATTAGTCAATTAGAGATGGCTAACAAATCGTCTAACTAGAAAGAGAAAGAGAGGAGTAGTAATATATTGTATATAAAATAAGATATGATTCATGTAAAATCATATCACGAAGTTGATAAAATATTGAATTGAAATAGAATTAAGATCTTGCTTGATAATGAGTTACGTATTAATTATGTCAAGAACTGCATAGTTGTAGTTATGTATTTAACTATTAATTATGTCAAAAATCCATTTATAGAGAATGGAAATTCACACGTAAAACATAGAGGCACAACTAATTGAATTTATTCAATATATATGGTGCCTGACCTTAAAGCATGGAATCAAAATATTATGTGAAGAAGTGATTTTATACTCTTTCATTGATTAAGTGCTAATATTGATGGACATGTGATATGTGTCCATTTGAGAAAAGTATACATAAATTTAATTAGTTATTAAATTATTTTAGGAGTGAGTACATTTATAACCATGAAACAATTTTATTATTTTTAGCAAAAATTTATAATTTATTTTCTTAGCAAAAATTCGACAGTATCACCCTTATGTGTATAATATCAAAATTTAGGTCTACCACTCAATTTTGCAACAATAAAATTGAATCATTTATTTTATCAATATATATCATTCAAAACTCAAAATCGTAACACAGATCATATTACCTCATTATATATCAACAAAATTGAGTCATTCTATTTTCATTTGTATGTATCATCTGAACTTCAATCATACCACCATACCAAGTGTCAAATTGTTCAAAATGACTGAAAAAGAACAAATGTAAATAAGACAAAAAAAGAAAAAAGATCTTCTTATGAGAGTTGCTTAAAAATGGTAAAAAATTGACACGTCACACATCCAACTATGTCAATACATAACAGGTGGAGTAACATGAAATCACCACTATAGGAAGATACGTGAGCGAAAAAAATATATTGAAAAGACAATAATTCTCTTTCCAATGCACGAATTTCAGGCCTTTCACATGAGAAGGGTGTTTGGCTAGACTTATTTAAAAGATCTTTTAAAACTCTTACATTAAACATTTATCAAACACTATTTGAGAGCTTACGTAAACATTTTATAAGATGCTTGAATGAGTTTATAAAGTTTAATCAGACACTCTCGTCGTTGCTCGTAAGATTTGCAAGATTTCAACTCCTAAGAGTATGTTTGGATTCTTGCGTAGGTTAATTTTGCAAGTTTGGATTTTGGGAATTTTGTTTTGTTTTGAAATTTTATAGTATCCGAATTATACTTATGATATCACAATAAATTGGGAAAGGTCAATATATATAATATATATATATATATATATATATATAATACTATATTATTTTATTATGAAAATTTGTCCTAATAACATGTTGATAATTTATAGGATTTGATACTTTATTGAGATTTATGAGAAATATGAGGAAAATGTGTTTCTCATTTCGAATTGAATGTGACTTATCCCAAATCCACTCCGAACATTGTCTAAAACACGAGTTTTGTTCCACTTAAAACCTAAATCATATTATTAATATTGTTGGATTCTGTACTTTGGATTGGTAAGTAAATTCACCTATCCATTGTAATTTTATAATACTGATCAGAACAATTTAGTGCCTTAAAATCGATCACAAGCATATTTCTTGAACTAATTAGTAATTTTCGAAATATTGCCCTCATTAACTACGTACCACTTAAGCAAATTAAAATTAAAGGTTAAACAAAAATTATAATCTTTCAGTGAAGAGAATCTGACTTAATAAACATTCTTTAGTGCTCCATTCATTGAATTTCGACTATTTCTTACAGAAACTAAGCACTTATACATTGAATGGAATTTTAAGTGAAGTCATCGGGACATCGACTAATATTTTTAATCGTTGTAATTGACTTGTATTTTGCTAAGTGATAATATTACTAGTCAAATTCATGCACCCATTCAATATTTATGTAAAAATACCTTACAATTGAGGGTTAATTTGTAGCACTTTCCATAAGATTTTTTTTTTTTTCCGATTACAAATTAGAAATGATATTACAATTAAGTAAAATCGTTTGATATGAGACTCACGAGACCTAATTTCTTACTTTATTGGTGGATAACACAATCAATTTCAATCTTAATATCTTTTAGATCTTTTAGAAATCATTAGTTTCACTCACTCCAATCCTAAATCTAACATATAATGGGTATTGAATGATATATACTCTGGCGATGATACATACCATTTTTTTTAGATACAATTTTTCGTGCAATATCTTGTTTTCCTGAAAATATATAAAAAAAGAATTCGTTTAATATTATATGATGTTGCTCCGATTTACCGTTCGTCTTCTCGGGCTGAAACTCGAAACCTCGAATCCAAAAACCTGCAAAACAGACACCGGGAGGGTTCCCATCGCTCCCGGCGATGGGACTCCGACGCTCAAGTCAGTCAGATTGCTCAAATAGATCTCTCAAATTACACAAGTGTGTGTATAATTAATTATGTATGTATTTTATACATTCTCCGTTTAAAAGCAAACATAAAGAGGGTATTTATAGACTCCCTGAGTAATTGTAATAGGAATAGGAGTCTCAGTTGTAGTTTGAAGTAGAAATCTTAGTTGTAGTTGAAGTAGGAGTCCTAATTTCAGTTGAAGTAGGAGTCCATTTATTTTGATCACATCAGTACTCCCCCCTTTTCATAGTGTATGTTGACATACACTAGTGGAGTTTACTAAACTTTGAAAAAAAGATGTGAGTTTCCTCCATTATAAATAGTTAATCACATAAGTATATCTGAAAGAAATAAACAGACGTATTTATTCGAACATTTAAATGAGACGTTTCAATTTAATCAAGACATTCTGAGGGAACATATCAGTTCGCTTTATCAGTTCGACATTCCGAGGGAATATATCAATAAGACATTCGCCTTTATAGTTAGTTCGTCAGGACATTCATTCTTTTAGTTCGCCGGGATATTTCGAAGGAATTCATCAATCAGTCTACTCCATCAGGCTATTCCCAGGGAACGTGTCGATCAGTTCGTTCGATTAGGACATTCCATGGGGATGTATCAATTAGTTCATTCCAAAGGAGTTCATTAATCAGTTCATTCCTAGGAAGGTTCAATTGATCAGTTCGTTCGATCAACCCCTCCAAGGAGAATTCATTCAGTTCGATCCTAGGAAGGTTCAATTGATCAGTTCGTTCGATCAACCCCTCCAAGGAGAATTCATTCAGTTCGATCCTAGGAAAGTTCAATTGATCAGTTCGTTCGATCAACCCCTCCAAGGAGAATTCATTCAGTTCAATCCTAGGAAGGTTCAATTGATCAGTTCGTTCGATCAACCCTTCCAAGGAGAAATCATTCAATTCGATCCAAGGAAGGTTCAGTTGATCAGTTCCATCAATCAACCCTTCCAAGGAGAAATCATTCAGTTCGATCCAAGGAAGGTTCAGTTAATCAGTTCAATCGATCAACCCTTCCAAGGAGAAATCATTCAGTTCGATCCAAGGAAGGTTCACTTGATCAGTTCCATCGATCAACCCTTCCAAGGAGAAATCATTCAGTTCGATCCAAGGAAGGTTCAGTTGATCAGACCCTTCCAAGGAGAAATCATTCAATTCGATCCAAGGAAGGTTCAGTTGATCAGTTCCATCGATCAACCCTTCCAAGGAGAAATCATTCAGTTCGATCCAAGGAAGGTTCAGTTGATCAGTTCCATCGATCAACCCTTCCAAGGAGAAATCATTCAGTTCGATCCAAGGAAGGTTCAGTTGATCAGACCCTTCCAAGGAGAAATCATTCAATTCGATCCAAGGAAGGTTCAGTTGATCAGTTCCATCGATCAACCCTTCCAAGGAGAAATCATTCAGTTCGATCCAAGGAAGGTTCAGTTGATCAGTTCCATCGATCAACCCTTCCAAGGAGAAATCATTCAGTTCGATCCAAGGAAGGTTCAGTTGATCAGTTCGTTCGATCAACCCCTCCAAGGAGAATTCATTCAGTTCGATCCTAGGAAGGTTCAATTGATCAGTTCAATCGATCAACCCTTCCAAGAAGAAATCAATCAGTTCGCTTAATCATTAAGTATAACGACAATCATATAAAATCAAACAGAACAAAAAAGACACTGCAATTTAATGTGGTTCGACTAAATTAGCCTACGTCCACGGAGAGTAGAAATTTCTCACTTTATTAAGGTAAAAGGAAATTTGAGTTTGGTAGTTCTCTGTGATCCTCTGATATTCACCATGTTTGTTATCTCAACGTCTTAACTCAAAATTTCCCACAGACGGCGCCAATTGATGTTGCTCCGATTCAACGTGCGTCTTCTCAAAAACTAGAAACTCGAAATCTCGGCCGGTCGGATCCAACGAACCTGCAAAATAGACATCGGGAGGGTTCCCATCACTCCCGTCGGAATAGACATCGGGAGGGTTCCCATCGCTCCCGGCGATGGGACTCCGACGCTCAAGTCAGTCAGATTGCTCAAATAGATCTCTCAAATTACACAAGTGTGTGTATAATTAATTATGTATGTATTTTATACATTCTCCGTTTAAAAGCAAACATAAAGAGGGTATTTATAGACTCCCTGAGTAATTGTAATAGGAATAGGAGTCTCAGTTGTAGTTTGAAGTAGGAATCTTAGTTGTAGTTGAAGTAGGAGTTCTAATTTCAGTTAAAGTAGGAGTCCATTTATTTTGATCACATCATTATATTTATGAATGGGGTGAAAAAAATAATTTGGTTTCTGTTTGATTTTGATCCAACTTTCTATGTAGCCTGTCGTTCCCCAAAAACATATACATATTTTTTGTACCATGTAAAAATTAGAATTCAAGTCTCACGAATTATGAATTTTATATTGCCTTTATGATTTTTTGTGATAAAAAGAAAATTTATTTTTAAATTTATGATTTTCCCGAACTCGTGCAAGTATAAAAAAAAAAAAAAACGAAACGATCTATAAAATGCAATCTGGGAAACATTTTACGATTGTAAAAAAATTCTATAAAACAATTGGGATTAAAATTTATCCTCCAATTATAGAAAATTGAGGCTAATATGGGTAACTATATATTGACCTGGTCACACGTTGCAATTAAGTTAGCAAGACATTATTATAACATTTCTTGGTATAACAAAAGGATATAAATTAATTGTGGTATTATAAAATAAGCCCAAGCACCGAGAGCATTTGTCGTCGATCCTACTCAAGGATCTCACTTTAGGTGTTAATTGTTTAAATAATTCCAATCATAAATTGATCATTAAGATTCTTCTTGACCAAGTTTGAACTAATTAGGTATAGCATGCCCTCACTTCTAACATTTTTTAATCCTCCATTTCTCAACTTATATATAAATCTCGGATATTATAACACAATCTTAATTTGATACATTAATTAGGGTTAAAATCAACAGGTCAAGTTGTACATATAAAATAATCAGTGAGGTGTAAAATCTACATCTATAAATATAATGATGTAAATTAATCGATAAGTGTATTAATATGTATCCAAAATAGATATAATAATTATTATAATTCATCAATAATAAATATATTAATATGTGTTTATAGTGAGAACAGTAACGGTGATATGTGTATATATACACACTTGAGAAAATAAAGATTTTTTTCTCTGATTTTCAATGGAAATTATATGAAGAAAGTGAAATAATAAAGGGTAGCTTTAGTTTGGGTGGTGAGTAGGAATGGAAGTTTCAAAAAGTAACTAGAGAGATGTGGGAACATATCGAAAGGGTCCCACAAGAAGGCACGAGATAGGAAGAAGTGCTCTTAAAAGCTGATATTTGCTCTAAAAAGCTTTTCGGGGCTTCTTTTCTTTTTTTTTTCTTTATGTTTATTATAATGCCTTTTCTTTTCTTTTCATAATTTTTTAATATTATTTTGCTCTTAAAGGCTCTTCTCCACTTTTCTTCTCTTGGCTAACTCACAAAAGGACAACAGACGTGTATATATGAAGAAAACCTACCATCATTATTTAAAAGTATGTATACTGTACATTCAGGTTTAACTTTGAAAAATCCTATTCAGCTATTCTCTTTTCCTCGGTTTGCAACTTAAACTTTGTTCTTCTTTCAATAGTTTATCAAAGTTTACGATCCTTTTCAAATAGAAATCTAGAGTCATTTTCAGAGCATTATCCAGATCATAATTGAATTTTCTTATTGATTTTTGTTAAGTTTGCAGAAAATTGTTTTGAGTTTTTTGTTTGGTTTGAATTGCATGTGGAATATTTTGATGTGAGTTTCATGTATTTTAGTTAAAAAATTAGGAACATCAAATTTGATTTTGGTTGGAAAAGCGATGGAAAATGGGCATACATGTGTTGCATTGTGAAGCAATCGTGAACTTTAAATGCAATCGGAAAAAGGAAAAAAAAATTAGATTGCAAATTGAAAAAAATATCATACTTTATATTGGTTTTTCATTTTAACCTCATAAATTTATAATCATGCAATACTCCATAAATTTATGAGTTCAAATTTAACAGCAGATAAACTGCAATAAGTAATAACCGTACAATTGACTCAATCAAATAATAAGTTGGGTGGGGGTCTTTGAAATTGAGACCTTAACTTTAAGAGAAGGGTTTGTGTGTCCTAGGGTATGGTATTCTCTCAAGCCTCAATTTTAATACCTTTAAGTAATACGATTAATAATAATAAGTGATATATTTCATTAAAACATATATTTCAGTTATATAAGTAAATAACTTATAAGTAAATAACTATTACCTCATGAATGTACAACTAATATGTTTCATTACAACATATATTTCAGTTATATAAATAATACCTTATAAATATGCAAATAATACCTTATGAACATACAATTAGTACCTTATAAATATATAACTAATACCAATTTTATGTTTTTGCCTTAACTTTAAACATTCAACTCTATACCACTTTGCCACCTCGTTAAGAGTCCTAAGATATATCACTACTTAAATATATGCATTGGCATTGCTCCCATGCAATAGCGCACAACCACATAATAGAGGTAAATTACACTAATACCAATTTGATCAAATAGTGTATTTGTAGGGTTTGTTTGAATAAAATAAAAGTACGTGTATTATATGTTGTTGTCTTTGCCCAAATCATACCTATTTGAACCCACGATCCACTTAAATGTCATATGCCCAACATGGAACGGAATACCTCACAATCAATGCAAGGTTGTTCTCTTGGAACGAGGGGATAAATATCATGTTGATATCTTTTCGGTAGACAAGAATTATTAATCATTACTTTAGACTTGATCAAGCTCGAGTGGAACGAAAATTATAAAATTGATTCTAAATTATAATTTGATTTTGATAAGACTCATTTTAACATATAACTCAGGCATTCTTGCTGGTTTGGAGCTGGATTGCATATTTGAATTTTTTTCACAATTGTTTTCTATTAGAAATGTGTCGAAATTTGGGTTTGAGAAGCAGTCTGATTTTTATTTTTATTTGATTTAAACATCAAATGAAAAATATAAAATACATATTGAATTTTGATATTAACTCTACTAAATACTATTATCTTCGTTTTGAAAAAGATAACCAATTTCTATAAATGGTTAATTTCAATAATATTACCTAAAGAAGAAAATATCTAGTACACTTGATTAAGAAAATTGATCTACAATTTGAGATGAATTAAAAATGAAATACGAATATATTTGTGGAACAAATGTAGTAATATTGAGATCATACTCAGCCTAGAGCCCTGCGCACAGTATCGGTAGACATTTAAATAATTATATTCAAAAGTTTATTATTTTAGTATATGAGAATATTTTATATTTTTAATTTTATAGGATGGATAAATCTACAATCCACATATATATAAATTATTAAATTTATGAAAATAAGTTTGATTTGTGAATAGTGAGACTTCATCTTACAAATTTATATTCTTAAGACCGTTTCATATGGATTTTTATGTTACGATTATTGAATACATGAGTGTGGAAAGGTTTTTCTCATCCTTGCAATAATAATAATAATTGAATGAATAAATAAATAAAAGAACCACATATATACCTGGGCAGAAGCATTAGGTGTAGTTGCGAGATTACGACTTTAATTATGTGTCGAAATAGAGCGGATAGATTCATGATTGGAAAGTTATGATTACTTTATGAGTAAAGGTAAGGGTTCCTGCTTTTTTATGCTCTAAAAATTCTTCTTCTTTTTCTTCCCCTGAAGAAGTACAAACTTTTTAATGTTAACAAAATGGTTGTTTAGGATGGAAAGTGAATGAATCAAAACCCAATTGCATTATTATTTATTAGTTCAAATTATAAAGGAAATATTCTTATTATACCTGGGTTACTTATTAATATTCTATGGGGATGGGAAAGGGACAAACATGTCATTTGAGTAAATCTTGGCTCCGCATATGATTTCTTTTTCTTGACACCACCAGCTATGTTTAATTTTTTTTTTTTTTTTCCTTTTTTCAATCAAAGTGGTGTTTATTAGTTATTATTCCTTCATTTTAAAATAGATATTGTTAGAAATTGTCATACAAATTAAGCAATCTTATGAAAAACTCGGTCTCATAAAAATAGCTCATTTTTGCTTTTCAATTCCTCCCAAATTATAATCGAGTAAATTTGAAAGATTAAGTGCAACAATTTCTTTAATTCTTAAAATGATATTCATATCAGAATGAAAAATTCTTGCTAAAATGATGTTTATTTTTATAATTTTTTTAATTCTTTAAGTTTATACTATATTTAAAAAAATTCATTTTTTAATCCACTTATCAGCTAAAAAAATCCATTTTATAAGTGATTTGATTTGACTTCACTTACTTTATCGATATCACACTATTTTATTATACATTAAATTTCAAAGAGGATTATACGTTGAAAAGTTGAACATTAAAGAAGTTTAATGTAATGTTCACCAACTTTAAGAGTACTAGATATAATTTACCGTAGATTTTTTGGTTTTATAGTATACACATATGATTCTACTTGTAATAAATATAAAAATAAAAGACATTCAGCTGTTACATAGAAAATTAAAAAATCAAAACCTGAAAAATAAATAATGGAAAATGAAATAAAACAAATTTAGAGGGAGAAAAAAAGGATGAAGCGAGTGTTATTTACTTGATGAACAAAGTATTTAGAACAGTAAGGTTGAGATTAAATAATAACTTTTTATAAAGATTAAAGAAATTAGGGTTGAAGTTTGAATGGGGAATGATTGAAGAGTAAGTTTATTTGTATCCCGAGGAGGGAGTGAGAAAATGACATATTCGAGGCCGTGGGATTGACCCTAAACTCCATCCTCACGTGCGAACCCCTTTTTTATTCTTTTTCTTTATTTAAATCCACGCACCTAGCTTCTCGTGCCACTCCTTAATTAATATCCACAAACCCCCACTCCTACCAATTTCCCAACCTATACATCCAATCACACCATGTCTATTTCAAATATTCTTTATTGTTTAAAGTGCTTTCATGAAAATGACATACTTATTTAGATAGTCATATAATTCAGCACTTTAATATATAACATTAACTAAAGTTTACTTTAAAAAATGATATTTCTCTTAATTTTTTTTATCATTAAAGTATATTTTTGAAGATAAAATAATACCCCTGATATAACATGTTTTGTTTTAAAAAAAATGTAATTATATCTAATATCATGTTTTGTATTAAAAAATGTGAAATAGTTCGTTTCTAGTTTGAAAAATATAGACTCAAAATCAGTTCATGGTTAACCAAATCGAGGTCAACGATTTGATTCCCAACTCCTGAAGTGAATAGGCATGTCTAATTACAATGTAATAATCGTATATCTACTTAACCTCAATTTGAAGAAAATAACCTCAATTTTTATTCTTACTAAGTAAATTGTGGGATGTGAACCAATAACCTTATTTTAAAGTTAGATCATCAGATATCAACAACAAAGTCATATCAAAAGAAAATGTATGTTTACTTCCTACTAGAGGTGAGCAAAACTAAACAGTGCGATTGTGAAATTAGGAACTTAAAAATTCCTAAACCAAACCGACAATTTATATTTCTTTAGGATATTTTTTATTTTATATATTTTATATAATATATTATATGAATTAGACTTGAAGAAATTTAAATTTTAATGCACTTCCAAACTAACACTGATTCACTGCAGAAATTGAATTTTTTTTTTGTTTGTATGTTAATATAAAATATTTTTTACGGGATTTTAATTCATTTTTAATACGTTAATCTCTGGTTTTGCTAAGTAATAGGATTTCACTATGCATGTGTTTTTTTTCTGTCAATAATCTCATTGTTTAATAGATTTTGTTTGATATGGAGTTACTAAAATGTTTGATTTTGTTTAAACCTTTTCAATTGCCTTTTTTTAAATACAATTTTTTTAATTAATGAAATTCCAACTCGAAAAGCTCAAAATCGAAAACCGAATCGAATCAAATTTTTTTGATTCGATTAGATAAATTGGATTCAATTCGATTATAAAAATTTTAAAAATTCGATTTTTGATTTTTTTTTTTTTCAATTGCTCACCCCTACTCTCTAATAATTCAAATCCCTATTACTAGCCTTCACCGCAACTAACACCTCCTCATTTAATGGATTAAACAAAAGTTATGATGACTCACGTTAAATGAACACCTATACAAATAAGTCAATAATTTACTTGAAGGAAAACAATTAATTCTTCCTAATAATAAAAATCATAAATAAATTAAAACAAATTTTATTCTGTAAAAAGTAATCATTTTTAAGTGGAATGGAGTAATAAATTAGGACAACGCAATAAAAGGCATTTATAGGAAAATTAAACGATATCTAACTATTGAACATTAAATTGGACAAGATTCTAAGTTGTATAACAATATAACTATTGATATAATTGTAGAAATCATGAAGACTTGTATGATAGCAAATATGCAAAATCAAATTAATTACTTGAAAAAGATTCTATGTTTTCTTTTCAATCTTATCATCATAATTACTACAGACAAATAAGAAGTGCAATATATATGGAACAAGTATGAATAAATGCACAAAAATTTTTATACAACTGGATCACAGATTTAGAATTCGTGCACCTGATCTAACATTACGTGTTGGGTGGGTGCCCAAAATCGCTCCAGGTGTTAGACTTTTATGTTGTGTTAAACATACTTTATATGTTAGTCATACCTATAAAGTTTTATGTTATATTAAACATACATTTATGTTATATTAAGCATATCTTTATGTAACGTTAAACATACCTTTATGTTATACCTGTATGTTATGTTAAACATACATTTATGGTTTTATGTTATGTTAAGCATATCTTTAGAATTTTTATATTATGTTAAGCATACATTTATGTTATGTTAAACATACCTTTATTTCGTTAGTCATACCTTTTAATTATGTTAGTTGTACTTTTATGTATTATATAAAAGTATGACTAATATTAATTAAAATATGCATAATATTTACATAAATATATATATGTACAAATTAAGGTTTTTTTATGTTGAAATTATAGTTTTTTCGTTAAAATTAGGGTTTTTTGTTGTTGCCAAAATTAGGGTTTTTTGTTTAAAGTTAAAGTATTACATAAAGGTATGCTTAACATAATATAAAGGTATGACTAACACAAAATATAAAGGTCAGGATAAAAAAAGAAGAAGAAATGCACGGATTTGGCCCGACCCGACCCGTTTGATCCATATAACAGTTGCACACAAGCCTTACTCAAATAAATGACATTAACCAATAATAACTGACACAAAATTCAACAATCTTTTAGACTATATTTATCAGTGACACTCAACCTAATAATAAAATATTAATTTCTCTCTCTTCCATCTACACAATCCATAACCCAACTCAATTTCAACATTTTATAATTATTAGTGACACCAACCAATCCAACCCAATTCAATATTTTTTTCTCATTATTCAATAATTGTATATTATTTTGTGATCATTTTTTTATTATTTTTTGATACATTTATTAATTCCGTAATATATAAATCGAAATATTTTTTTTGGATATATAATTCCACAATCTTTGTATATTTATTTTTTTGATATTATTAATTCCAAAATAAACTATTTTTTAATTAGTGACACATTTTCTATTTTTTTTTTGTATATAAAATAACATACAAACACAATAACTAAATCGAAATTACAATAATTGAAATACGAAATCGAAAAAAAAAATCAAACTACAAATAGATGCATACCAATAAAGATACAAATTGTATATATAATTATTAATACTAAATTTTTGCCAAATATGTCAATATTGGGACTCTATTTGTAGAGAATATTTTTTTTATGAATTTTGATATTTTTTATATTTTTTTAAAGAAAAAATATTTTGAATATCAACATTTTAAATTATATTTAAAAAAAATTAATGAAGACCATAAAATAATAACACATGTATATTGTGGATCAAAAATGAGTGTCATGATACCCACCTTCTCTCTTTTCATATAATATTATTATTTGTGGTGACATTTGATGGTTCAAATGTCACCAATAAATATAGCCTTAAGTCGAAGTCAAATAAACAAACAATTTATCTCAAAGATTATTAGATTGGCTTAATCGTAAAAAAAATTCAAAACTTTACCAAATTTTCTATTTAGTCAAAAAAAAATTTAAAATTATTAATCTTAATCATAAATTAATAAATTGATTTTAATTTTAGTCAATTTATAATTTTGATCAAAATTTATTTATATATTGTAATGTAGATAATAAATAGATAATATATAAATGATATATCACTTAAAATTAATCAAATTTAATTAATCATGGATTGAGCCACTGTAATGTTAACAAATGAAAACAATTTAAGGAAAAATAAATTATGAAAACAACGTAGCAAAAATTCAAAGGTATATTACTAAAGCTCTGTTCACCCGTGCAAAACAATTCCAAAATTTAATAGAAAAATGACATAAAATGCGGAGTCATTAGACTAAAAAACATAAATAAAA
This sequence comes from Scutellaria barbata, assembly GCA_028654395.1. Taxonomy (NCBI): domain Eukaryota; kingdom Viridiplantae; phylum Streptophyta; class Magnoliopsida; order Lamiales; family Lamiaceae; genus Scutellaria; species Scutellaria barbata. The sequence continues at coordinate 26,997,941 of CM053647.1, forward strand.
AAGAAAAAAATAATAAATATTTTGAATGCAAAGAATTGAAGATAACTCTTTTACAAAACTCAAACATTAATTAAATAAAAAAGATAAAAACAATTTTGAAATCTTGTTGTGCAGCACTGGGATGTGCTTATATTATTTGTTTTGTGGTGGAAAAATTGCCGATGAATGTTGATGAATATTGATGTGGAAAGCTCGATGCTATTGACAAATATTTTGAAGTTCATGCTTTTGTTGTGAGTGATTTTTTTTTTTTGAATTTTTCTTTTAATTTTTTTATTTAAGTTAAAATGAGTTAACCATGATTAATTAGGTTTGGTTAGTTTTAAGTAATTTATCACTTACATGTTATCTATGTGACATTCACAATACTACACACAATTTAATTTTGACCAAAATCATAAATTGACTAAAATTGATAGATCAATTATAATTAAAATTAATAATTTTAAGAACAGTACATTATTAATAATAAAATCCGTTCAACCTTGATCTTGATTCTCTATAAATATACTGTTTGAAGACTCGAATTATAAATTCATGACACAAATTGAAACGGAAAATATTCTTCAATTTCTCAAAGGAATAATAATTGTATTACGGTAAAACTTGGATAACAGAAACTAACCTCCGCTAAAGTTAGTTAAGTTAAATGCTTAAAAAAAGTCAGTTATTAAAATAATAAAATGGAAAAAAAGACAATGATGATGATTAAAAAAAAATATAATCTCAATCAATGAATGACAAAGATGTAATCCTATCTTAATTGATTCCTAAATCCCCACCATTCATCATTATAAATACTCCTTCCACTTCACCTTTCTTCACCACCATCATCTCTATATCTATATATCTCTCATCTCTGCACAAAACTGCATAGCCAACTCTCTCTCTCTGCAAATTGCATATATATTCGTACTGATTCACTTTTCTGTCACACACACGACTCTTCTTCCTCTGTTAATCAGACACTCGGTACACAAATTTTGCAGCTTTTTTGTTTTTCGAAAAGCGTGAAAAATGCTGGAGACTGTGAAGTACCTAATCGGCTCCGCCGGCGCGAGTGGCTTCGGCTCCAAGTCCACCGCCGAGCAAGCCACCTCCCTCTGCCCTGATCTCCGCCATATCACCGCCATTATCACCGGTAATAACCAAATAATGCATAATTTCAAACACACACACACACACATATATATATATATTTATATTGTTTTAGTTTTTTATATTTTATTTTCTTCTCTCTCTCGGATTAAAGGTGCGACGTCGGGGATAGGAGCGGAGACGGCTAGGGTTCTGGCAAAGCGGGGGGCGCAGCTCGTTTTGCCGGCTCGAAGCCAGAAAGCCGCCGAGGACACTAAGGCTCGTATTCTATCGGAGTTTCCGGAGTCGGAGATTATAGTGATGAGCCTTGATCTTAGCAAGCTCGACTCTGTACGCAGATTTGTAGCCGAGTTTGAGTCTCGCAATTTGCCTCTCAATCTTCTCATGTAATTCACTTTCTTTTTTTTTTTCTTTTCCGGATTTTTATATTTTTTTAATTTCCTCCATTTACATTTCATTTACAGTTTGTTATGATATTATATAACGTTCTTTTCTGTGCTTGCTTATTCCAATTGGCGACTATTATTTAATACAATACCACGCCTTTTCTTGTAGAAATAACGCTGGGAAATTCTCGTACGATCATGGCGTTTCTGAGGACGGAATCGAGATGACTTTTGCTACCAATTACTTAGGTAAAATTTGTTTTTCTATACACATTACACTATATTAAATCACACAAATCACTCGTATTAAGTGATATCATCAATACACAGATCCCACGATTTTTCTTTTAAAATAATAAAATACAAGATAAACATTAACAGCACAATATCAATTTCTTTTCTTTCTCTATTGTTTACTCATGTAATGATTTGTTTTTCTTTTCTTTTAAAAATAAAAAATATAGGTCATTTCTTATTAACAAAGCTATTGCTAAAGAAAATGATTGAGACGGCGAAAACTGGAGGTGTGCAGGGAAGAATAGTGAATGTGTCTTCGAGTATTCATAGCTGGTTTTCGGGCGATATGATCCACTATCTTCGTTTTATTACCAAGAATAAAAGGTCGGTTAAATTTGCCACTAAATTAACTCTATTTGTTATATTAGTATTTTAATTTTCATTCGAATTTTACCACCACAGTATAATAATATGTAGATTCTAAATGATAATCTTATTGCTTGCAATTTTTTTTAACATCAAATTCAGATTTTGTCTCACACAGACACATGCCCTCTGTGGTTATTGATCGTTGTTTATTACAATAGATAAAGGGTAACGACAGATTTATGATGTCAATTGAATCATATCTACTAATTTGTAAATTAAAAAAATAAATCATATCTACTAATTCTAAATTTTTTCATTTTGGTACTTCACATATTTCATACTATGAAATTGGAGATAGTAAAGTATAATAAATCATAAAATTTCAATTTGTTAACTTTCTTATTTATAGTATAATATGTTCAGGTTTGGTAATGAGATTGAATTGTTACACACTTCTATTATTATTTTATTTTTGAAAAGTTAAAACTAAAAAAAGGAAAAAATGATTCAGGTCTGAATAGAAATAGAAGAACCAATGAATAGCTTCTTATTTAATGTTTAGAAGGGAGACATTTAATAGAGCGAGCATATAGTAATGCTCTATGGTGCAAGAATCCTGATAGAAATAAATGAGAGATATTAGAAGTCGTATATCAGATGGTTTGACTTTATTCTGATACTTGTGTCGGTTTTTATTTGCTATTGACAGTGAATACGATGGGACACGTGCATATGCTCTCTCGAAGCTGGCTAACGTTTTGCATACCAAGGAACTTGCCCAGAGACTCAGGGCAAGTCTTTCTTTTTTTATTTTATTACATTATTCTTTTTCCTTTTCATTTGCTAAAAAGTGTTTTTTGTTCTTTTCTTATTTTGTTTTCTGGGAAAATATGTGATTTTCCCTGCCAAAAATAATAATTATTAATGATTTAGTGAAAATTATTGTTGCAGAAAATGGAAGCCAATGTGACTGTGAATTGTGTTCATCCTGGAATTGTGAGAACCAGACTCACTAGAGACCGTGAAGGCCTGATTACAGGTGATTATTTTTGCATTTTAATAAATTCTTCATTGAAAATATACATTTGTTTTATTTTATCTGATTAAATAGAGATTTCAATTCTTTGTTTTTTAATATGTATTTATGCAGATTTGGTGTTCTTTTTGGCTTCCAAGCTATTGAAGACTATACCTCAGGTACAATTTTCTTATTGCAATTTGAAATCCAAAATTTTCACAATAATGCAAATATTGAGAAGTTTTCTTCTGAAATTGTACCATTTTGTAGCTCATGAGAAAAGTATTCTATTTAAGAAGTGGACAAAAAGTACTTACACATTCTATTCTTCTAATTATATCAATAACATACACTTTAGATATGCACATTTGTCACATAGGACTTCATGAATGCCATATTTCATTTTCATGTGTGCATGTAACCATACAAATACATACAATTTGATATTGAAGTGAAAGATGATTAATGTGATTGCTAAAACATGCAGGCAGCTGCTACGACTTGCTATGTGGCCACAAATCCAAGATTGATGAATGTAAGTGGAAAGTACTACTCAGATTGTAATGAAGCTTCGACATCCAAATTGGGATCGAGCTTAGCAGAAGCAGCGCGGTTATGGGCAGCTTCCGAGATTATGGCATCCACAGATTCCAACATTGTTTTCAATCCATAATAGCTAACGGTCTGAAAGTAGGAAGACAGAAAATATAAAGGAGTACCTGAGAAGTATTATGCCAAATATCTTTACAGAAAGAGTAGCACCAAAATTTTCTAATAGCATGTGTACAAATATATATAATAGTTATCAAGTGTAGGAGTATGTGTAATGCGTATGCAAAATGATGATTTTTTGATGGAAATATGATGTGATGAGTGATGTACATATTATGATCGGTGTTATTTACACAAACTATTCGGTTTTTGTTGTTCAAACATACGAATTAATTATTTTTTGAGGAAGAAAACCGAGGTCAAAATACATTGTTACTAAAGGATTTAATAATGCAGGCAGCTCTTACTATTATTCTTGCCCATAAGATTCTCTTATAACTGTAGGCCATTTATAATTACAATTTTGGAGAAGAAAATTTTGAGGGGAATCGATAACATGGTCTTTGTTGACTAGCATGTGGGAGTTCAAGATATTTTTGGTGAGTATCATTGGGTCTTGATCTATGTTAAATGGGACCTACTAACATGCATTATATGTTCCATGAAGTTTGAGTTCTAATGGAAATTTGAACGTAACTAATATTATTGGTTTAATATTCCATCTGTCAATTATCTCTATTTCGTTAAGGGGTTTGACCCTTTTTAGACATCTGATTGTGATTTACTACTCTCTTTTATGTTATTATCTGTCTAATCTTGGGGGAAAAAAACCGGTTTTTATTTTACCTTTATATGTATAATTTGTTATTTTAACCTAATTTCAAGCTGATATTTAACCAATTAATTAGAGATAACAATATCACCCCGCTTGAAATTTGAGGTTAACAATTAAAATTGTGCTACCATAGAAGTCGCAGGATGTGCCAGAATAACCCAATTTTCGTTCAATTATAGCCTCAGGGCTATAATATTCTCACTGATGCATGTATTAGTAGGTTAAGTTAACTTGAAAAGATTTGTTCAGACATATATAATAAGTGGGCTCGAGTGTGACAAAAAAAAAAAAAACAGTATAATGCAGTCATATATGCTAATAAATAAAACCAATCATAAAAAGAAGTCCTAAAACAAGACATTAAAAAAAATTGCATTAATTTGTGAAAATGAAGGGTGATCATGTTAGTTAGTCGTGGATGGTTCTTTATTTTTGAAGGGCGGGGCATAAGAAAATGGTGGGGCAAATAAGGTTGTTTAGGGGGAGGGACATGATACTGGATTAGTGAATTATCCATTGACAAGGAAACAACTATTTGTGCAAAGCTCATGTTTGCTTATATTGGCTGCCCATTATTCATTATTTCACTTTAGAGTTGTTCCACCATCATCTGTTTCCTACCTTTGATTGTAATCAACTCTTTGGATTTCAATCCTCTGCAATATCAATTAAAGTGTAAACTAAATCTTTCATTTCATTTTGATAGCCAAAAATAGTGAATATATATATATATATATATAACATAATGACAAGTAGGAAATTGATGCATTTTATCGAGTGTATATTCATGATTTTATAATATTTTAGATAATTAAATGCACTGTTTCTACACCTATATGTGTTTTATGTCTCCAAATACTTCACGAATTATTTTCTTGATTATTTTAGGATGTTTTGAAGTATTTTGGAGTCGAGGAAAATAATCGTGGAACAAGGAGAAGTCAAATGGGCCAATTTAAATTACAAGACCTAAAAGAATTCAAGAGAAAAGAAGAAGAATAAAAATTGAAGCCCAATTTTGAAGGAAAGAAAAAAATGGGCCAAAGCCCAAAAAGGGCTCTAATCCCACTAATTTGTCTAGCCGCATAGTATGACTTGATGGGGAAGAAAAAGAGACAAGTATATAATTGGTAGGAGAGGGCACATCTGGGGAGGACTCACGTCCAAGGCAATAGGAAGAGAGTTCACACTTTGACTAGATTAGTTTTGATTAGGATTAGTTTAGAGATAGAAAGTTAGAGAGAGGAATTCATATTTTAATTTTCTAGTTAATTTAGATGGAGATTTCAATTGCTTTTGTGGATTTAATTTCGAGAATGATCGGCTAATTCTTCAATTCCGGTTAGCAGGGAAGTTTAATATCATATCTCTTTTATGTTTTAATTAATTTCGTATCCCCTTCTCGATATTTGATTGGAATTGATTATGTTATCTGTGCATATTGTTTTCAATTGTTGATGCTTAATTTGGATTGGCCACCTAGGTTAAGTAATTGATAATTGACTGCTAGAATGTTAAATTATGAATTCTAATTGTTGTGGTTTAATTTTCATAAGTGGTAAACTAGAGGTCGTGCATCTTTAGGATAGCATAATCCTAGATTATCGAATCGAGCTTGTGTATTCGGAGTCTAGTTCACCCTATCGTCTTGGTAATTAATGCATTTAATGAATTAAATCTGGAGAGCTTGTTCTGGATTATTCAATTAAATAGGGTTAATTAGTGATCTTATCCTAATTTAACTAATCCTAATAGACGATTCGGTTTAACAGAGGTGTTAGGCTAGGGGTGATAATTCCATGATAATTTGAGAGAGGGGTATTACATTGATTAAGGCATAATTGAGATTGGGGGATAACCAAACTGTTAACCGGGATGTCTTTTTAGATTGAATTCTTACTTAATTTATTTTCTCGTTTTATAGTTAGTAGTAATTCTCTATCAAAATCCCCCCCATCCTTTCTGTTTCTGATTAGAGCATAGGTGACACAATTCGTTCTGCATTCTCCGTGGGATCGACATCCGACTTACCCTGACTACTAGTTGGTTAGGTTAAGAAAGATATTAATTAATTTTACCGCGTTGCAATGCGCGGTCAAATTTTGGCGCCGTTGCCGGGACGTGTCTTGAATTTATTGTGTTATCTTATTCTTTTCGTATTTGCTTTATATAAAAAAAATTTGAAAAATTGAAAATTGAAAAAAAAAAGAGATATATTCTGCTGTTCAGTCTGCGCCTCTGTTCTGCCCTGTTTTGCTCTGAATTTGCCCTGTTTTCGCTTGTTGGTCTGCTCTGTTTTGCTTTGTTTTTCACACTGCCAGTTCCAGTGTGACCTTGGTTTTCCGGTGTCAGAATCTGCAGATTTCTTGAACTGAGTTTCCTCACTTAAATTTCACGATTTCAGGTGGTGAATGCGTACTCGTCCCAGGGGAATAAAGATTTAGAATTTTATCCTGAGATAACCCGACGAGATCGAGTCTTGAGGAGACAAGCCAAACAAGTTTTGGAGTTTACACTACCTATTTCCCAAACCGATTTTAGTGAATCTGAACACGAGGAGGAAGCAATGGCACATGAACAAACATTGAAAGAGCTAGCGAATCCTGCACTTACTCAGCAACCTCTTTGCATTACTTTCCCTGATCTTGGTGAAGATACTAATTTTGAACTTAAATCTGGTTTAATTCATTTACTTCATTCATTTTATGGACGTGCAGGTGAGGACCCTCACAAGCACTTGAAGATGTTCTATGGTGTATGCTCGAGTATGAAGCCAAAAGCTGTGACGGAAGAACAAATCAGGCTTCGAGCATTTCCTTTCTCTCTAAAGGACTCAGCGCAAGATTGGTTGTATTACCTTCCCTCAAGTTCCATTAGGACATGGAGGGAAATTGAACGACTTTTTCTGGAGAAGTACTTTCCTGCATCTTGAGCAGCAAACATTCGGAGAGAAATAACTGGAGCTCGACAAATGCATGGAGAGACACTATATGAATATTGGGAACGTTTTAAGAAGTTGGAAGCAAGCTGCCCTCATCACCAGATTTCTGAACAACTTTTAATCCAGTACTTTTATGAGGGGCTGACCACCATGGATCGAAACATCATTGATGCAGCAAGTGGAGGAGCTCTAATGAATAAGACGCCTTCAGCAGCAAGAGCTCTTATCGTAGACATGGCTGCCACTTCCCAACAATTTGGCAGTCGGGATTCTTCATTGCGACCTGTGAAAGAGGTAAGTGTATCTATTTTTGAGAATAAACTAAATGAATTAACCTCTATTGTTCGTCAAGTTGCTGCAGGTATGCCCCAGGTGAAACCTTGTCGCCTTTGCAATACCACTGACCACACCACAGATTCATGTTGAATTTTGCTCGATGAAATCAAGGCTCATGCTAATGCTGTGAGAAGTGGAAACTACCAATGAGGGAACTCAAACTACCAAGGAAGGAAGTATGACCCTTATTCCAACACGTACAATCCGGGTTGGAGGGATCATCCGAATCTGAGGTTGGGAAATCAGCAAGGGGAGAATAATAAGCCTCCACAACTTCTAAGGAGTCCTAATCATCAAGGAGGGTACTCAAACCATCATGGGGGAAAATGCTAATTACCAGGGGCAATCATCCGGACAAAACTCCAACACGTCTTTGGAGGATATGATGAAGACATTGGCCTCCAACACAATGCAACTCCAAAAGGATACTGCCCAATTCCAAAAGGACACTGTCCAATTCCAAAGGGACACGGCTCAATTCCAAAGGGATACCCAATCAAGTATCAAAAATCTTGAGACGCAGGTGAGCCAATTGGCGATGACAGTGAATCGTCTTGAAGCCCAAAATGGAGGGAAATTACCGTCTCAACCTGAGATAAACCCAAGGAATGTCAGTGCAGTAATCCTGAGAAGTGGAAAGCAGCTGGAAGAGCCTAAAAAGCCTGAGAAAAATCAGAAAAACAAAGAGGAAGACAAACTTGCTGAACAGATCGACACTGGATCTCCCAGTGTTAATCCATCATCCAGTGTGAAAAATTCAAAATCTGCACAGGTAAACTCTGATTTTTCTTCTCAAATTCATGTTAATATGGTTCATTTTCCTTCCAGGTTGGCGAGAGCAGCAAAGGAGGATCAAGAGAAACAGCTTCTGGATGTTTTTCGTAAGGTGGAGATCAATATTCCTTTGATCGATGCAATCAAACAAGTTCCACGCTATGCAAAATTCCTCAAAGACTTATGCACGAACAAAAGAAAACTCAAAGGTGATGGGAAAGTCATAATGGGAGAGAGTGTGTCTGCAATATTCCAAAGGAAGCTTCCCCAAAAGCGAAAGGATCCAGGTATGTTTGTTATTCCATGCCGCATTGGGAATGTTAGAATCGAGCGTACTATGCTAGACCTAGGGGCTTCAATTAATGTTATGTCACGCTCTATCTATGCATCTCTAGATCTAGGGCCATTGAAAGATACACGTGTTGTCATTCAATTAGCCGATTGTAGTAATGCATATCCTGATGGGGTTATTGAGGATGTTCTTGTTGAGATTAATGGGCTCATTTTTCCTGCGGATTTTTATGTGTTGGATATGAATGGTGACCCATCAATTTCACCATCTATTTTGTTAGGGAGGCCGTTCTTGAACACCTCTCAAACAAAATTAGATGTTCGTGAGGGAACTCTCACGATGGAATTTGATGGACAGGTGATTAAATTCAATATTTTTGATGCCGTGAAATATCCTGATAATGAGAATTTTGTCTTTACTTTGAGTGTGATTGACCTTCCTGTCGAAAAAGTTTTTGAAATGAATTGCAGGGACAATTTGAAAATGGTGCTAACCAGAAATTTGAGAAATGAAACACTTCGCACCAAATGTTCAAAACTCAAAGTAAGAAAATGGATAAAATTCAATGGAGGATTGGATATGGGAGTTCTTGATATACCTTCTTCGAAGCTAACTCCAAAACCTCCTTGGTGATCTGGTGATTTCTATTCTACACTCTTTATTTTTGCTCTATTTTTCTTACATATATGAATCTTGTCTTGTCTACATCTTTTGTTGTGTTTTGATGATGAGTTGCTTGAGGATAAGCAAAGTTCAAGTGTGGGGAGATGAGGAGATGTTGCATAATTGATGAAGTGTGGAGTAGATCACATATCTTGCATATAGTTGGATTTAGGTTCATATAGTTGCATGTAGTTCGTTTTTAATTTTCATTGCATTAGGATGCATGTTTACTTGCTTTAACACGTTTATTTTTGCATGCATATATTTATAAAAAAATTGCTGGAAATAATAAAAGAGCTTGCAATGATGATTCGAGTGTTGTTTATTTTCTTATTTGGGGATTCGTTGTGTGTTGGAAATTTGTTGGTGAGCATTGTTTTCTGTTGGTTAAAATTGCTGAATGTTGTCTCGAGAAATTGTTATTGGGAAGGATAGTATTGGTTTGAGAATTAATCCATGACTTTGAGTTGATTTATTTTGCTTATTTGTGTCTTGAGATATGCTTTTTAATTCCTTTATGGAAGTAGTCTAGATTGAAATTTTGAAAGATTGATCATTCTGATAAAACCCCCTCGGTTCGAAAAAAATTGATGTGATGGAGAAAAAGGCGTTGAGTTGAAAAAAAATTGAGAAGTGAAAAGATGATGGGGTGTGGAATCAGCTGCCTGCTCTTAGGGGTCCCGTGTAAAAAAATCAAAAAAATCAAATAAAATGCACGGTAGGACTAACCTAAGAGTGGTGTGGAGCTGTCAACTTCATCCAAAAAAAAAAAAAAACAAAATCTCACGAAAAAGAAAAAAAAATATCTTTGGAGAAAAGAAAGGGGGTTAATCATGATATGTGAAGTCGTAACGGATTTTTATCTAGATGAAGGAAATCGAAAAAGGAATTGGAGTGTATTGATTGATGTAGGTGGTGGAATGAATTGATGATTTGTCTGTGATTATTTGATTTTCGATACCCTGCCTAGCTTTATGATTTCTCAAGAAAGTACATTTAGTCCAACGTGTTTTATGCCTTATTTCTAACATGAGTCGAATTCCTATGAATGTTGGTGAGGATCTGAGCAAGCGATTATGATCTCTTATCTTGATTCCCTTTGTGCTTTAATTCTTTTTGTTGCTTGAGGACAAACAATAGTTTAAGTGTGGGGAGATTTGACAAGTAGGAAATTGGTGCATTTTATCGAGTGTATATTCATGATTTTATAATATTTTAGATAATTAAATGCACCGTTTCTACACCTATATGTGTTTTATGTCTCCAAATACTTCACGAATTATTTTCTTGATTATTTTAGGATGTTTTGAAGTATTTTGGAGTCGAGGAAAATAATCGTGGAACAAGGAAAAGTCAAATGGGCCGATTTAAATTACAAGACCCAAAAGAATTCAAGAGAAAAGAAGAAGAATAAGAATTGAAGCCCAATTTTGAAAGAAAGAAAGAAATGGGCCAAAGCCCAAAAAGAGCTCCAATCCCACTAATTTGTCCAACCGCATAGTATGACTTGATGGGGAAGAAAAAGAGACAAGTATATAATTGGTAGGAGAGGGCACATCTGGGGAGGACTCACGTCCAAGGCAATAGGAAGAGAGTTCACACTTTGACTAGATTAGTTTTGATTAGGATTAGTTTAGAGAGAGGAATTCATATTTTAATTTTCTAGTTAATTTAGATGGAGATTTCAATTGCTTTTTTGGATTTAATTTCGAGTTAGCAGAGAAGTTTAACCCCATATCTCTTTTATGTTTTAATTAATTTCGTATCTCCTTCTCGATATTTGATTGAAATTGATTATGTTATCTGTGCATATTGTTTTCAATTGTTGATGCTTAATTTGGATTGGCCACCTAGGTTAAGTAATTGATAATTAACTGCTAGAATGTTAAATCATGAATTCTAATTGTTGTGGTTTAATTTTCACAAGTGGTAAACTAGAGGTCGTGCATCTCTAGGGTAGCATAACCCTAGATTATCGAATCGAACTTGTGTATTCGGAGTCTAGTTCACCCTATCGTCTTGGTAATTAATGCATTTAATGAATTAAATCTGGAGAGCTTGTTCTGAATTATTCAATTAAATAGGGTTAATTAGTGATCTTATCATAATTTAACTAATCCTAAGAGACGATTCAGTTTAACAGAGCTTGTTGTTAGGCTAAGGGTGATAATTCCATGATAATTTGAGAGAGGGGTGTTACATTGATTAAGGCATAATTGAGATTGGGGGATAACCAAACTGTTAACGGGGATGCCTTTTTAGATTGAATTCTTACTTAATTTATTTTCTCGTTTTATAGTTAGTAGTAATTCTCTATCAAAACCCCCCATCCTTTCCGTTTCTTATTAGAGCATAGGTGACACAATTCATTCTGCATTTTTCGTGGGATCGACATCCGACTTGCCCTGACTACTAGTTGGTTAGGTTAAGAAAGATATTAATTAATTTTACCGCGTTGCGACGCGCGGTCACATAATACAAATTATTTTATACATATCGAGTAACACTTGTGGTTCATTTAACACTTTTATGCGTATAATATTTACTTACATATATTACATCATACAAAATATTATCTTATATGCATAAAATATAGCTTATAATATGATCATGAGGTCACATTAACTTGATCACATACTTTATATTTACTTAAACTAGTCATCCGCCCCTGATATGTTGGTATTCTATAAAAAAAAAGTAATATTTTATAATATTCATTTCAAATTCTGCTATAAATTCAAAATATCAATCTCAATAAAAATATCAATATTTTGAATTTAAGAAAATATTGAATGTTAATATTAGAATAGTTCTTAGAAATTAATAATATTATAACTTTTTATAAATATTTATTAATGTTTGACATATTCCAATAAATCCTCAACAAAGCTTAAATATTTTCAATGATTTTCACCTAAAGGATAAATATTTATTTTAAATAAGTATAAACTATCAAAGATATCAATATTAATATATATCCTTAATTCGAAAGTATAAATTTGATCAAATATCAAAAAAATCAAGAAAATATTGATATCGGTAGTTTTTGTATGATATTTTTGAAAAAAAAATAATTATCTGAATATTGAAACTACCAAAACATATATTCAAATAAGTCAAGTTTTATATTCTAAAAATTCAACTTTTATTATACAATAAATTATGAAAAAAAAACAAGATTATTCTTGTTGAATATTGAAAATTTCAAGAAAATATCAATAAATTTTAAATTAACCATCAAAACATATATTTTAAAAGTCAATTTTTATTAATCAAAAATATATTTTAAAATTCAAAATTTTATTTATGGAAGAAATCAAGTTTAATAAGCATTTAGAATTGACATTATCTCATTTCTAAACGTAGTTAAATAAAGTTTTATATAAAATATCTCAAACATATAAAAAATTCGTTGAAAAAGAATAAAAACAATTAAAGACAACAAATTTTTTTTTTAAATGACATGAACAAGTACAAAACCACTGAATATTCATTCCCAAAAAAAAACAACTTGTTTCAGGAATTTAATTGCCAACTCCTTGTTTTGAGGATTATCTTCAAACGAAAACTAAAACAGAATTTTAAATCAAACCACATTCGAATGTAGTGGTGGATAATCAGACAACAAAGTACAACATTTTTATCTTAAAACGGATTAAAACGGAAATTTAAATAAAAAGGGTAAGATCAAACCATACTCGAACACATTTAAATGTGGTGTGGAACATTCTGACATTGGTTACATCAAAGTATCAACATCATTCATCTCGACGTTGTCCATATCTCAAGGTATTAAAGATATTTCATAAAAATATAATTATAATTATGAAAACTAAAAAATATCAATCTGTATTCCATAAATATTTTTTATAAAAAAAAAAATATTTTTTAATATTCAATTCAAATTGTACGAAAATTCAAAACATCACTCTGGATAGAAATATGAATACTTTGAATTTAAGGAAATATTGAATGTTGATATTGGAATAATTTTTAGAAATTAATAATATTTATAATTTTTTATAAATATTTATTAATGTCTAACATATTCCAATAAATCTTTAATAAATCTTCATTAATTTCAATATTAATAGTTATGATTTTCTTGTAGAGGATAAATATTTATTTTAAATAAGTATAAAAAATCAAAGATATCAATATTAATATATATATCCTTAAATTAGTCAAAATATTTGAACTTTCAACAAAATTAAGCACATGATAACTGTCGCATATTTTCAGAATTATTATTCAACCTTCAATTGGAAAATAATAGTACTGTACAATTAGATAGAAATCATGTTGATCCTTTTACATTAGGCCTAAAAAGTCATTTTGTATATATACATTTATATAATGAATAATTAAATATATAGTTATTTTTAATTTAATATGAAATTTGTTATATTACGTACAAATCTTGCATCATATATGTAGTATACTAGTTGATTTAAAAAAACTAAATAAAATAATTAATCGTCAAAAGATTTTGGTCTCTCCATCTCAACGGTCCACTATCCCATATTTGTTATCTGCAAAGAAAATTCCCTAAGCTGGGCCAAAAAGACATGCCATTTGCAGCTGTTAGCCCCAAATACAGCCCATTAACGGCCCAAATAATATATTAAAAAGCCCAAAGACCCGTGGCAATTTAGCCCGACCTGCTCAATAATTATAGGTTTTTTTTTTTAATTTTTTTTATTAAATTCCCCCTAAGGCATCTTCGTCCCAAAAGTCGCTAAAGAAGTATTTCTCAGGAGAGAATCGCGTTTATGTACTAGCGCTTCATCCCAATTGCAGCTGGTTTTCATAAAACCCTACACCATTGCCACTAAAGCCTCTGGAGCGGGAGCTCTCACCGGATCAAAAATGGCATCTTTGATATCCGAAACTCTTCCAAAGTTCACCGCCGAAACCCTAAAGCTTGCCGCTAAACAGTCTGAGCGCTGCCATATCGTCCCCGATAGCCTCCGCCGCGCCATCGACAACTACCTCCGAGGTAAAAATTGAAGAATGTATATTCTGCATTTCGTCGTCCATGTCTATTTTATCTATTAGGTGTCGCCTGCAGGTTAATATTTTATTCATATGGTTTTCGAAGCAAAATGAGAACAGAATGTTTGTGTAAACTAATGGTTTTACGTATTTATTGATTTACTTGTTCATTTCATGTCTTTTCCTTTTTCTTGATGCTCAAATGCATTCAGCAGCTCTTGAAATTCATAAAGATTTTCATTGGGACAAATTTTTATTGAGTTTGGTGTTTAATTATTTTCCCTTCACTAAATCTTAAACACAAATGCTGATACCATATTATGTATCTAGAGCAAGAAGTTTTGAATATGAGGAGCAAGGTGCTAAGGTTGTCTCAATCATTCAATGGAATTAAGGAAGCGAATTTGCTCCTTCCAAGCTCGACCTCAAAAGGGCTGGTGGAAGATCCACTCAAGGCTGTAGATTGCTCACAGAGGTGGAAACTCACGAGTGCTTATGGAGACATTGGTCTTAAATACCAAGAAGATCAGACAGTAGCATATGTGGCTGCTCGTATGCCTGCAGTCTACTCTGCTCTCTACCGAGTGCTGAGTGAGGTATAAAACAAAGGGCATGGCTATATCTCATTGGTATTTCTGATATATTGTTTACCAGTATGCCAATTTTTGGCCAGAACTTCATGCTAATTTGGTTGATTTAGAGAAATTCGGTATGAATATGTATTATTGCTTAGAATTATTAACATTTAAAGAATAGATTTTTGTGATGATGAGGTTTTGACCTCTTTCAGTACGTGCCTGCATGGGATGTTCTTTCTATCTCATATGCTTGTTTTTCATATGTTTTGAACTTTTAATATTGATTACCAAATGCTTTGGTTTTTTGTTAGTCCATTTTTTTATAAATTGTTTTATTTGGTAAAATATGTCGTAAAGAAAAATAAAAGAAGCTTTGCCTAACATAAAATTCAATTCAGCAGTTCAATCTCGAATGGTTGTACAGCTAGCATTTATAACAAGAATGATGATTGTGAGGATTTCTTATGGGTTGAAATGCATTTATCAGGTGAGAAGAAGAGTTCCTGATTTCACTCCAGCTAAAGTACTCGATTTTGGGGCGGGAACTGGATCTGCATTATGGTGAGTGTGTTGTATTCCGTTTTCAGTTATTTAATTATAATACACGTGTACTTATATTATGAATGAATTGATTTGTTTTAGTCAACATTAGTGTTTATTCAATTTTGTAGGGCGATGATGGGGGTCTGGCCTGGGACTTTGGAGCAGATTAATTTGGTGGAGCCATCACAGTCAATGCAAAGAGCAGGACAGAGCCTAGTTAAGGGTAGAATATACGGGATACTTGGTCTTTTAAATGACATCAACGGTTTCAGTGATAAGCTGTAATTCTTTATGTGTGCTGCTATATGCTGGTTTTGAGGCTATGGTATATTTGCTAGAATGCCAAACATAACGAGTATCTTAAGAGTTACATATGTGTGTGTTATGCCAAACATAAGTTAAAAAGTTACACACATACACACACATATATGTGTACACAATATTTATACCAATAAATATATATGTGAGCGTGTGTGTGTGTGTGAGAGAGAGAGAGAGAGAGAGAGAGAGGGAGAGATTTAATTTAATTTTTTGCAGTACCATAAAGTTGTTGAGCTCAAAATTAATTTTTGTATGGTGCAAATTTAATTGTAGTTAAAAAGCATGGTTGGAAATTCATTTACCATGAAGTCACATGAATGTGGAGACATAATATGCTTAAAGAATTTGGTTCCTTCTCAAAGTATAGTTACTCCAGAACTTCTAGTTGATGGTGAATTTTATGTTCTATAAATGATTTCACTCTTGGCATATGCTGTTTTATTTGCAACATGGTATTTCGACCAACATTTTTAACACCTTTATGTATTTCAATGCCATTTAACATCTTGATACTTCGAAGTTGTGAATGAATGCAAGCAGTTATGTTGGAACAATGTATTGATTTGTACTGCGTATGAGTTATGCATAATTTGGTTAGTCTCTTTTGTTGTTTACTCGAGTGTTCCATACTCTACATCCTTGTTGACACCTTTTGTATTTGCATTAGCAGTGTCTCTTTTTTCTGTTATGCTTTGTTTTCGCATTACTGCTTTAACATTCATTTTCCCATAAGATCTATTAGTTCTTTATAAAATATATATTTTTGTTTTCATTCCGTTCAACAGAGATCGTAGCATAAATGTTTGGAATAATTCTGAGTGTTTCTTGGGTAATAAATGTAGACTTAAGAAATTTGCCACAAATCCAAAGCTACAATGACCTCCAAGCACTGACTAAGCATACAAAGAAGTCTGGCAGTGGCAGACGACATGATCTGGTTGTTGCTGTAAGTATCATCCTGATTATTCTGATTATTTAATGCATGTTGACATAATTTAGTTGTTATGTTATGTTACACAGGTTGGACAGGCATTCTTTGAATTCTCACTTAGTACAAGTTATGTAAACTTTAATGGCTTATATTTTAAATGTCTTGTGCTATTTGGTGAAGTCTTATGTGCTTGGAGAGATACCGTCAATAAAGGACAGAATTACTCTCGTGCGGCAGCTCTGGGATCTTACAGAAGACATCTTGGTAAATCTTTGACTTCATGAATTACTTCTCTTGTGCTCATGTAATTGATAGGGCATCATGACAGTTTTTGCGAACTTTGTATTAGTTACATAAAATTCTGTAATGACATTCTGTATGATACATGAACTGGCAAAGATGAAAACCTCCTGCTTGTAATTTTGTGAGAATGCTTGTTAATCCTAAAATTTAATCTTAAGCTCAATCTCTAATAGAAATTAAGCTTCAAAATTCATAACTTGGATGTCTAAGGAGCAAATAACTAATATGATTTTTGTTTCTATAACTAAGCAACCAATTAGGAAGGGCACTATTCTTATTTGAAATTATTTGACCTATATGATCAAAGTAAACATAATTTTCAGTGCCAGGTAATATAAGCCAATGCCTTGTAACTTGCCTTTAACTGGCATTTCAGGACAAATCAATAATGTATAAATGTTAATAGTTATTATTGTCCTGAGAACATATTTGGTGTTTGGTTTTGGTTCCTGCCATGCTAGGAGATTAATCTCGAAGGATGTATTTTGGTCATTGAATTGGTAATGTGGGAGGTTGAAAGTTTGTATCAATGTTTTATTGGGAACAATGATATGGTGTTTTTAATTTTGAAGAACATTTTCAACTGTTGATCAATTGAAGATATCTGTTTTTAATTTTTTATTTTTTGGGTGTTACATGTAGTGGAGGAGATAGGTTATATAATTATTTAAACACTTGTAATGAGTAATTGGTAGTCTGTGAAAGTGAAAATACCATAACCCGGAAACTGCCAATAAAAGCATGTTGTTCCTCTTGAGAGAAGGCAAACGTGAGTATGACATACCATTTGGTTTCTTGAATTGAGATTCTCCATGATTCCTTGAACCCTGTTGCCCTTCAACATAGGGACTTCTAGATAAGCTTCTCTTGCCATAATCTAGATGATTGAAGTTTTTTTTGGATAATTCATATATCAAAACAGAGTTGCACCCCTATCCGCCACTTCTCTCCCTCTAGAAAGCTTAGTATGATTGCTCCTATAAACCAACATGAATTTTGTGAAAGTTTCCTTTCTCTTACATCTTTGGGTTTTCATACTCTGGATCAGGTTTTGGTGGAGCCTGGAACACCACAAGGATCAAATATCATATCTCAAATGCGATCCCACATCCTATGGATGGAGAAAAGGGTAACATCATGGTTGTCTTTTGTGGAGTCCTCTTTGAATTGTTTATCAGTGAACTGATTGTGTTCTTTGTTTCCTAGAGAACCCGCAAATTGCAGAATGCAGCCAATAAAACCAATAAGGATTTGATGACACTGAATAGTGGTGCTTTTATAGTTGCTCCTGTAAGTGATGGATTTGCACTTCCATAAGCTCATATATGTAACTTGCTTCTGCAGTTGGTTTAGCATATTAATGTATATAAAAAAGTGTGCAACTGCATAAGAGTTCTTGATTTTGTTGCAGTGTCCCCATGATGGACCGTGTCCATTGCAGAATACGGACAAATACTGTCATTTTGTTCAACGTTTGGAGAGGACATCATCTCAGCGATTATACAAGGTTTTTCCTAAGTCCCCAATCTTGCATGGCACTGCAGATTGCACACAACTCTTGTATGATCCTTAGTTTTTCAAGTGTGGCTTTAAGTATAATCAACTAATTAGTCAATCAGATATTGATGAAGGTTTTCTTTTAAATATCACTTCCACAGTCACTCTGTGTATTTTTGGACAAGAGCGACTGGATGTGGCCCATCCAAATCTGGATGGCCCAAACATAGTCCGTGAATCATGTTATTTGCCTAATTTCATTAAAGTAGAAAACTTTCTTTTCTTTTCTTTTGCTTCACTGGTCAAACCATCTATAGGCACTTGATATGAGGGAATAATTTGTTGCCAACTCCGTTTCGAAATTTTCTTGGAATCAGTAATTGATGGGAACACCTATTTGTAGGATAAGCTTATTCCTTTGGTTATCTCGTTGCTCTGGGCTGTGGATTTGGCCATCCCCATTAGCTACAATGTGCCAAATGTGCCTTGAAGAAACACCAATTTAGGTCTCTTTGATCATCTTCTTTATTTCCACCTTTGCCACCATAAGCCAAGTTGCTTCCCACATTTTCATGCTAAATTAATACATAAGCTCACTGAACTTCTCACCCCCCTTCTTATTTCTATGTTTGTGGAATGACACATTGTGACTGAAAAAACCACAATATAAAAGTAGAGTAAAGGTGGCTCCGATTCTGTTTTTCAAAGCAGCAATGCAGCTTAGCCCAAAAAAATATCGTGCCATGACTACTGAATAGCAGAGTACTTGTGATGTTGAACAATACAAATTAGAAAGTCATATCTCACAACAGGTAAATATATTCCTCCAACTGGTACATGAAATTGCACAGCTCAGTGCAAACAGAGAATCACTACTAAAATTTGGAAGCGGTGATGAGAAAACTTCTTGTGTCATCCTCTTGTGAGAGTTAAATATATTAAGTCTGTAGGTACGAGTGTTAAAACTTCTGAAATGAATTACGTATCAAATCTTCTAAGGTGCTTGGCATCTTTCAATGATCTTGAACTTTGCCTTCATGGTTGCTCCTTTATCATTCTTCCCAACTGTTTTTCGATCTTCCCAGTGCTAATTCAAGTAGTGCTGCCTCTAATGCAATTAACTGACTTATCCTCATCTACTAATAACAACTAAAAATGGAGAGGAACTCTTGTAGATGGTTGCCCGTGCACATAATTATGCTCCCATCATAAATAAACTCACATGCATGAACTCTATTTAAGCCATACTTCCTGCTAAACCTTGTTTGAAGCATCTTAAGTGTTTCTCAAATGAAAAAATGCAAAGCTGCCTCTGATGGTAGAATTGAAAGATGGTGCTTTAGTGTATTAACACTTTTTGGGTTATTATCAAGTTCGTTCTGGCTAATGACCTTTGTCATATTAGTGACCATCCAAGTCAGTCAGCTTGCAGCAGCATCTAGATCAGTCTAGTTGATTGTACCATTGTACTTATGCGTGAATATCGCCTTATCCCATTCTCCTTTGTACTTCTTTGCCTCCTGGCTTCTTCCTAGTTCCTCCATCACAGCCCTGGTGTTTGAGGGAAAATGTTTGCATTTATATTATGTTTAATAGTTAACAAGTATACATAGGACTATTCTTTTGCTTTTCTTGTTAAGTTTTCTGTATAGCATCTATTCTGTCTGTTCCGCAAGAACTAGGTTTATTTATTAAAGTGCTTATTTTATATTGAACTGGGATATGAAAAAGTGTTGTAAATTGTTATCTCCCTGAATTTCTGCAGAGATCCAGGGGTCCTTTACGTGGCTTTGAAGATGAAAAATTTTGTTATATTGCTTTTCGACGAGGAACAAGACCAAGGTCAGCATAACAAGTGTTCTATTTTTAATGGAGAAAATAGAAAATAAATAAATTAAAAAATATATATATATATATATATCTATCTATTACCTACATAAAAGTGTGGATGTTTCTTACAAAATATGGATTGTCGTATATATCCCTATTAAAGATTATTATTTAAGGTTATAATAGTAATTTAGGATTTTCGTACTTAAATAATTTTATATTAGAATTCTAGCTAATTCAAAATCTTATAGAATCTCATTAGAATATAACTTTAATATAAAAGTATTATATATAAATTATTTGTATTATTTCTTTTTTTAATTTGAATTGATCTCCACGTGCAATGCACGTAATCTAAAACTCGTGTATATATATATATATATATATATATATATATATATGATTGATGGCTCAAAACTAATAATTACATGAGAATATTATCTCCATATCTATTACCTATATAAAAGTGTGGATGTTTCTTACAAAATATGGATTGCCGAATATATTCCTATTAATGATTATTATTTAAGGTTAAATAGTAATTTAGGATTTTCATACTTAAATAATTTTATATTAGAATTATAACTAATTCAAAATCCTATAGAATTCTATTATAATTAAAACTCTAATATAAAAGTGTTATATATAAGATATTTGTATTAATTTGAATTGATCTCCACGTGCAACGCACGTGATTTAAAACTCGTTACATTAAAAGTGGTAATACAAAGAAAATATGCCATGCTTTAATGTAATATCTAGGTTAAGGTCAGGAGAGGGCCAGTGCTTCAGGTGGACTTGGACATCATGGCCTGCTCATGCCATATCAGACACGAATACTTCTTTTATGGAATTCAATTAAATAAGTGATTAGGATATATTTCCATCTCTTCGTTCAGTTTAGCTATTAGCATGCTATTAACCAGTTGTACTCCTTGCAATGTATTCTGTAATCATACTTGTCAAGAGTGTTTGTCAAAGAGTGAAACCAAGGAATTCATTTAATGGTACCATTCTGAACTGTGGAGGCGTAGCTTGCTGATTGGAAATACTGGATGTTTCTGCTTTTGGGCTATCAAATAGTTCTTCACTGGAATTTCTGGTGCTCAAAATAAAAGCTTTAAATGTGTATCATAGTGCACTATTACGAAGTGAGTGTTCTTGGCTTTGCATTTAAGTGATCTGAACAGTGCTTTTCGCATCTTAGGTAGTGTTAATTTGATTTACAGTGAAACGAGGTTGCCTTGAAACTTTATATTTAAAATATAACTGCCTTGACAGGATTTAGAAACGAGAAAAACATTTCTTGGTAAGGTTTCTGAAATTGGCATTTTCTTTTATTATGCTTCTATTGCTAGCATTGCAGTTACTTGGACTTGAGCCTATTGACATTTGATAACCAAGTTAACAATTGTTCTGGTAGAATATGATTAGTTAAGCCGCTGTCTTAGCAGACGCCAGGATTGATGTGTTCATTACCCTTCCTATGGTGGTTTATTTTTTCGCTCAATGTGGAAACGAATCCTAGTTTATGCAAGGATTAAACCTTTGGTTCTGAATATATCAGCTTGGTTATTATTACTTTTTTTTTCTTTTTTTTTTTTTTCGCTTCATTTGCTCTCAATCTCTCTCATGAATGTATGTACAATACTTTACCGTTTATGAATTTTCCTTTCTAGCGTGGACAATTTATTAAATTTTAACTCCTCGACAAGCATTCAAAGTTGTAATATTCTCTTTTTGGTTTTTCCGGGAACAGAGAACCTTGGCCACTCGATGGTATGAAGTTTGAAACATTGAAAGAGATGCAAGCTAATAGAATACCAGATGATCTAGAGACCGATTTGAGTGAGTGCCCCAAAACCTTTGTCCTGCAAAGACTTATAATTTACTCAATTTCATTGTGCCCTTAATCCCCATTTTGTTATCATCTTTGCTTAGTTTGGTGGTGGTTTATCCCATTGAACTAACATTGAATTATTATCAGAGAGCCAATTTGATACCGAAGGATCTGAGAGTGATCAGTATGAAGAAGAAGATGACAACACATCGTCACATAATTTGGACCTATCAGAAGAAACAGATGTGGCTGCTAATGAGGATGATGATAATCCAGAGGATGAAGAAGGCCCTCGTGCTGATCTGGGGAGTGGGTGGGGAAGAATCATCTACATGCCGTTTAGGAGGGGCAAAAGAGTCGAGTTGGATATGTGTCGAGCAACCAATAGTGAGGGTACAGAGGGTTCCTTCGACCGTGTTGTCATAACACAGAGGCAGAACCCTATGTTGCATCATCAAGCCCGAAGGTCTATGTGGGGAGACTTGTGGCCACTTAGAAGCCAAAGAAATTCCAAATTTTATATGTAAATACCATTTACTTTACGTTACATGTGAAACTTCTCATCTTACAATAATCATATTTAGTAATATTGTATTTGCATTCTTAAACCAATCAATACAATGAGCTGAGTGAACACGTTTTTTTTGTTATATACGTGAGTCATCACATGAATGCCTTGGCATCTGGACCCTCACGTGTTTAAAAATGCACCAACTAGTTTAATAATATCACAATAATGATATTAAATGGGACATGGCTCGATTTGTTGGCCCTATTTAGCTCGACTAATTGTTAGACTACAGTTTGATTCGATTGTATAAGCTCGTTTAGAATCTTGTTTTTTTTTTTTTTAATAATTTCTTTAATATTTATGTAGCTCGTACTAACTAGCTGGATCCTAGTGGGCCATCCAGTTGCCTGTATTTGCATTTTAGTTTTATTTTCTTATACAAATAATGAATACAGTTTTAGAACTTGGTTTGTTTTGAATCGACAACTGACATTGTAATATAAACTTAAATACTAAACAATTTATATTCGAACATTTAAATTTGAGACCAATTCTTGAACTTGAATTACGTAATAGAACTTCAGTTTAAATGTTGAAAGCTAAGTGCATTAAAATTTAGAACATATGTAAAATTATCTAAATAAATATTCAAGTACTTTTAAGATGCGAAAATATATTGAAATTTAAAAATTCAAATTCAAAAACTCCATAATCTTTTTTTACTTTTGAAAAAGAAACTTCATTGATTGATTCAAAACACCTTTTTCTTGATCTTGATAGTATCTTGAACACCTCTTCCTTGATTTTAGAATATAAAGATATTTGAATGGCTGAAGTTGAAGTAACTACTTTCAAGGTTTACTGCAATTAATCATGGTTGACTCACTCGAATTTTGGGTAAGTTTAGGCTAGTCCATGTTTTGATAAGAATTTCTAAATTATATAATCATATCCTATTTTTTCTTTTTTTTTTTCTATAATTCCCAATAAAAAAATTATTTTTTTTCACTTTTTCTACAAATCCCAACAAATGTCTATATTTTCTACAATTTTCAATGTTAAAATGACATATTAACTATACGGTAATTCTACGGGACAGATTCTGCCCAGGCAGAAAAGTGTAGAGCATTATCTACCAAGGCAGAAAAGTGTAGAGCATTAATTGAAAATTAAAATGATGTGTTAAATGACAATTATACCCTTAATGAAAATATATACAATCAAATTTTAAAAATTGAAACCAAAACAATATTTGTCTCTCCACTCATTAATGAAACAATATTTTTTTCACTAGTTTCATAATTTATTGTAATAAATTATATAAAAAAAAAACTAAGACGTCTATTTGAGGAGATATAAAATTTGATTTGATAAATATTTTAAAATTATTGATTATTGTACAAATATTTGTTTGATGTTGAAGAAGATTTGACTTGAAAAATATTTTAAATTATTAATTATCTTACAAATATTTGTTTAATGTGTGAAGATTCGAGTTGATAAATATTTTAAAATTATTGATTAACTTACAAATATTTTCGAATTATGAAGATGAAGATTTGACTTGATAAATATTTTAAAATTATTGATTATTTTATATATATTTGTTTGAAAAGGAAAAGATTCGGATTGATAAATATTTTAAAATTATTAATTAACTTACAAATATTTTTAAATTACAGTATTCTTTTATTAAAATATATAATAATTTTATAGGTTTAATTAAACCATTTCACCATATATTTCCTTTTTAAAAACTTATTTTTATATTTATTTTTAATATTTCCATTCAATTTGATTTTTTTACCTTATAAATAAACTTTTCATTTCAACTATATTAACTCATTTTTAACTTTTTTTTAAGTTGTCGATATTAATGACATAAATCATATATATTATTGAAATATCTATATATTAATATTTAATTTTTTTTAGAACTTATCTATATTAAGAACATTAATCATATCAATATTTAGATTTTTTAGAATATTAATGACTTGAATCATATCAATATTTAAATTTTTAGAATTTGTCCATATTAATGAAATTAATCTATATATTAATATTTAAATTTTTTTTTTTTAGAATTTGTCCATATTTTCATTACACTATATATTTCCTTTTTAAAAACTTATTTTTATATTTATGTTTAATATTTCTATTCAATTTGATTTTTTTATCTTATAAATAAACCCTTCATTTCAACTATATTAACTCATATTTTTTCTCCACTCTAAAAGTTTTCTATAATATTTATGTTAACCATAAATTTTTTTTAAAAACTTTCTTGTTTTTTTTTTTTTTAAATAAATAGAGATTTCATTAAGATAAAAAATAAAAGTGTTAGGAGCAGAAATGCAAGCGACGATCTTGTGTTAACTGTTATAATATTTCTGTTATTCGATATCTATTCTTATTTTAAAAGTTTTTCCATAATTTTTTTGTTAACCCATATTTGAATTTCAAAATTGTTCTAAAAGATTTTTATAATTTTTCTTATCAAAATTTCATAATTATTCTTATTTTAAAAATTTTTCCATGATTTTTTTGTTAACCCATATTTGAATTTCAAAATTGTTCTAAAAGATTTTTATAATTTTTTTTATCAAAATTTCATAATTATTCTAGAAGTTATTGGAGAAGCAACACTTTGAAAGGTATGCAAATAATAATTAAATAAAGACTAATTTAATTGAATATGTAAATAATAATTAAATAAATACCAACTTAATTAAAATATGCAAATAATAATTAAAATAAAGAGCAAGATAATTAAATTTAGCTGTTGTTTTAACAGTTGTATTGGAATGAGCGGGAATTAGCAGAAAATAGGCGCATCTCCATTATCATGGAGCCAAATTATATTAGAGGTTAGAATAATCATTTAATAATATTAATAACATTCATAATTAATTTTTTTACTTTTTGCCATGACAGAATCTGCCCACATAGCACGTCCCTTAAGTATAATCATGTCCTATAAAATTTCAAAACAAACACAAAATTTTCTAAATTCATACTCCTAAAATCCTCCTAAATCTCAAATCCAAATTTACAAAAATTACTTTAAATTTAGAACAAACATAGTCCATTTTCCATTTGAATCTTTAGTATTTTTATAACCGTATTATATTTGACTGAAAGCTCAATATTGACCTGTTTAATCCAAAGCTCATATGGTTAAATTTAATTTCACAATATACGGATTCATTTAAGGGACGTGCTATGTGGGCAGATTCTGCCATGGCAGAAAGTAAAAAAAATTAAATAGGAATGTTATTAATATTATTAAATGACTATTCTATCCCTAATATAATTTGGCTCATGATAATGGAGATGATGCCTATTTTCTGCTCATTCCCGCTCATTTAAATAGAACTGTTAAAACAATAGCTAAATTAAGAAAAAAAAAACTTGCTCTTTATTTTAATTATTATTTGTATACTTTAATTAAGTTAGTATTTATTTAATTATTATTTACATTTTCAATTAAATTGATCTTTATTTCATTATTATTTGCATACCTTTCAAATGTTACTCCTCCAATAACTTCTAGAATAATTATGAAATTTTGATAAAAAAAATTATAAAAAATTTTTAGAACAATTTTGAAATTCAGATATGGGTTAACAAAAAAATTATGGAAAAACTTTTAAAATAAGAATAATTATGAAATTTTGATAAGAAAAATTATAAAAATCTTTTAGAACAATTTTGAAATTCAGATATGAGTTAACAAAAAAATTATGGAAAAACTTTTAAAATAAGAATACATATGGATTAACAGAAATATTATAATGGTTAATAGAAAGATCGTCGCTTGCATTTCTGCTCCTAACACTTTTATTTTTTATTTTAATGAAAATCTCTATTTATTTAAAAAAAAAAACAGAAAGATTATAGAAATTTTTTTATGGTTAACATAAATATTATAGAAAACTTTTGTAGTGGAGAAAAAATATGAGTTAGTATAGTTGAAATGAAATGTTTATTTATAAGATAAAAAAATCAAATTGTATAGAAATATTAAACATAAATATAAAAATAAGTTTTTAAAAAGGAAATATATAGTGTAATGAAAATATGGACAAGTTCTAAAAAAAAGTTAAACATTAATATATATATTAATTTCATTAATATGGACCAATTCTAAAAAAATTAAATATTGATATGATTCATGTCATTAATATCCTAAAAAATGTAAATATTGATATGATTAATGTCCTTAATATCAATAAATTCTAAAAAAAATTAAATATTAATATATAGATATTTCAATAATATATATGATTTATGTCATTAATATCGACAAGTTATAAAAAAGTTAAATATTGAGTCGTTAATATCGACAACTTTTAAAAAAATAGTTAAATACGGATATGATTGATGTCGTTAATATCGACAAGTTTTACATAAGTTAAATATTAAGATATAGATATTTCAATAATATATATGATTGATTTCGCTAATATCGACATAGTCTGAAAAAGTTAAATATTGATATGATTGATGTTTGTAATATCGACAAAGTTCTAAAAAAATTTAAATATTGATATGATTAATATCATTAATATCGACAAGTTCTAAATAAGTTAAATATTGATATATATACATATTTCAATTTATTATTGATGTCATATCTTCGACAAGTTGTATATGAATTGTTCATATTGAATTGATATGACTATTGAAAAGTATGCAAATAGTAATTAAATAAAGATATTTGACATCAATCATATTAATATTTAACTTTTTTAAAAGTAGTCCATATTATTGAAATCAATCTATATATTAATATTTAACTTTTTTTTTAAAACTTGTCCATATTTTCATTTCACCATATATATATATATATCCTTTTTAATTAAGTTGATCTTTATTTTAATTTACTTTAATTAAGTTGGTATTTATTTAATTATTATTTACATCTTCAATTAAGTTGGTTTTTATTTAATTATTATTTGCATACCTTTCAATGTGTTGCTCTTTAAATAACTTTTAGAATAATTATGAAATTTTGATAAGAAAAATTATAAAAAAACTTTTAGAACAATTTTAAAATTCAGATATGGTTAACAATTTTAGGGTTAACATAAATAGAGGAGAAAAATGAGTTAATATAGTTGAAATGACAAGTTTATTTATAAGGTAAAAAAATCAAATTGAATAGAAATATTACAAATAAATATAAAAATAAGTTTTGAAAAAGGCAATATATGGTGAAATGGTTTAAGTAAACCCATAAAATTATTATATATTTTAATAAAAGAATATTGTAATTTAAAAATATTTGTAAGTTAATTAATAATTTTAAAATATTTATCAATTCGAATCTTTGCCTTATCAAACAAATATTTGTAAGATAATCAATAATTTAAAAAAATATTTGTAAGTTAATTAATAATTTTAAAATATTTATCAATTCGAATCTTTTTCTTATCAAAAAAATATTTATAAAATAATCAATACTTTTAAAATATTTATCAAGTCAAATCTTCCTCTTCATAATTTAAAAATATTTGTAAGTTAATTAATAATTTTAAAATATTTATCAACTCGAATCTTCATACATTAAACAAATATTGGTAAGATAATTAATAATTTAAAATATTTTTCAAGTCAAATCTTCTTCATCATCAAATAAATATTTGTACAATAATCAATAATTTTAAAATATTTATCAAATCAAATTTTATATCTCCTCAAATAGATGTCTTAGTTTTTTTTTTTAATGTAATTTATGACAATAAATGATGAACTAGTGGAGAAAATATTGTTTCATTAATGAGTGGGGAGAAAAATATTATTTGGGTTTCAATTTAAAAATTTGATTGGATATATTTTCATTAAGAGTATAATTATCATTTAATACATCATTTTAATTTTCAATTAATACGCTGCCCTTTTTTGCCTAAATAAAATCTACCCATATAAAATTACCGTTGATTTAAATCGATCAATTTAATTCAAAATTCCATAAACATCTCTAACAACTAAGGAGGGAGCATAATCATAACAAAGTATCCTAATTACCCAATGCAATGATTTCTCAAAGTCAACAAAGAAACAGTCATGCATGTGTACATATTAAATGCACATATTTGGTGTTACTCTTGATGAATATATGTTAGTACAAGGGTTAATATAGTAATTTCAAAATAAATGATGGCATGTCCACGGCGGACTCAGAATTTAAAAATTAGGGATGCGAAAAATAATTATAAATAAATAAATAAATAAATATATATATATATAAATGAAATTTTATTTAAGATTTAAATTTATACAATTCCAAACTTGCAAATAAAAAAATAGATATGATTTTTTTATTTTTGTTTGCTTTTTTTATTTTTATTTTTTAAGATTTTATAATATAAGAAAAAAATTCATTACAAATAAAAAATTGATAAGATTTTTTTAAGTTTTGTTTGCTTGTTTTAGAAGATTTTATAATACAAAAATTATTATTTAATTACTATAAAAGAATTTTTTTAAATGAATTGATCTTCATTTTAAAGATATGAGAAAAAAGATTTATAACAATAAAAAAAATAAAAAATATCACACATATTGTCATGGTGAATTGAACCCAAGATTTGAAAAATAACATCAAACTAACTAAACTACATTAAAATAATGTTTAAATTTTGCATAATTTAATTTTTTTGTTATTTTCTAAAAAATTTGGGTATAGTTATACCCCTTACTCCATGTAGGTCCGCATGTTTGTAAGTGATAAATAGATATGGTATGACAGTAGCCACATGTGAGGTACTGGGTTTGTTCCCAGGCTGTGGGAGGGACTCACATGGCCTTGTCCTCTCCTCTATCTCCTTTCCTTTTTCACTTCCCAATTTAACCCTATAAAGTTCCATGCACTTTGCACGTGCCTATGCCTCTGCATGCCCAATCAAATATCATATTCACACCCTAATTTAATTTAATAAGAAATTAAGGAATCACCTCCCAACATGATTGGATTCTAAAAGTCCTAATACAACAATCAACCTAAAATATAATTAGTTTTCATTTTATAATCTAAATTATTTTTTAAATTCAATTGCAACTCAAAGTTAAAAAAAATTTCAAACGATAAAAATCAATCTTAAATATGTATTATTCAATTGGCAACCTAAGTTTTTTTTTTTTTTGACATATTTACTCTTATAAAAGAAATGTTGTGCATTTTGTGGGAAAAGTTGCACGAGAAATAGTCCACAAAAACTCATGTGCAACGGTAGCACTTAAAACAAAAAAAAACATATTTATAGTTGTAAAAAACATACTTGAATTATACTTATAAGATATACTTATAAAATACATACTTATAGTTGAAAAACACATACTTATACCTGTAAAAGACATACTTGAATCCCGTCGCATATGAGACGGTCTCACAAGAGACCAACTGAATAAAATTTAGGTTGCTCATTAATAAACTCATGAACTTCGTGTGGTAATCGGATTAAAAAAACTTTATATTGTAAATTAAAATTCGATCAATTTTCAGGTTAATTTTTGCATTCAACCAATTGTAGATCGAGTGATATATATAGTTGGAAGGTAAACAAGATGATCGCAAATAGCGCTGGAGACTAGTAAAATCAAACCAATTTTACTCGTGATATCAGTCAATTGCTAAATTGACATGCATGGTAGAGATGTAGAGGAGTCGGATTGTTATCCTTGTATTATTGATATGCAATGTACTTTGAAGATGAGATAAATAAATAAATAAAAAGTAGGAAGTGGGCCCAAAAGTATCAAAAAGTTAGTAATTATACATAATTGAAAAAGGATTAGTTAGAGGGTGAATCATTGATGAGATATTGTTGGTGCAATAATGGTGTAAGTGAGAGGTCAGTTATAGGGTACACTTGGATTTTGTTATGCTCCATTTTTTATGCTAGATTCTCCATATAATTGGTCATGCCAGAACACCCTCATGCCATTCTTTTAATCACTATAAAAATCCATTATTTTATGACACACAAATCTTTTACTTGCTTGATCGAATCTTACGGAATATGCCCTAAACTCCAGCTAATGATGGGAAAACTTTTGTTGTTGTTTCAGAGCATAACCTTAATCTTACCATGTAGAACTGACATTATAAGTTTATGGTTTTCAAAAGTGGATTTGAAATTATGAAAAAAAAAAAAACAAATAAAAAACTCGAGCTGTTATGAGAATATGTGACATGATGTTGTTTTTCAACATAATATCTACTCACTTTTTGCCATCCTTTCTTTTACATTCTGCCTACTTTCCAACACAAATTTCATAAAATTTAAAATACATGAATCACAATATTATTTATTATGGGTTCACACATACACATGTAATTTTGCATGAGACTGCCCATATATATATATATATATATAAATTTTAGATCACGTGCGTTGCATTTGAAGATTAATTCAAATTAAGAATAAATAATACGATATATATAACATTTTTATATTAGAGTTCTAATTATAATGAGATTTTATAAGATTTTGAATTAGTTAGAATTCTAATATAAAATTATTTAAGTATGAAAATTCTAAATTACTATTATTATCTTAAATAATAATATTTAATAGAGATATATTAGACAATCCATATTTTATAAGAAATATCCATACTTTTATATAGGTAAACTTGATATTATTTGTAATAATATTGCTGATGGTGAATATGTTGATTTATCGCAGTATATGATAAGTATAATATTAGTTTGAATAATGCATTAAGTGACTATTGTCCTTAGCTTACTTACTATACAAACAATTAACTGGAAGCGTGAGTTTGAAGCTCCGCATCTTAATTCTTGGATTCCTGTCTCTGCGAATTTAGTATAACTTTTTTTTTTTTAAGATTGTGTGGTTTTGGTGTAAATATCGAGATTTAATTTTAGATTTTTTTAAGTTGATACTATATTATAATTACATAATTTATTTGTTGGAACTTCAAAGAAGATATTTATAACTTATTTAACAAATCAAAAATAAAGTGTATGTACTTAGGTAGATATTTAATTAAATGAATAAGACCACCTCCAAGGCAATGGTAAATTAAGGACAAATCCAAATTAGATGACAAATTCATCTCCTAGACGCTACAATTTGATAACCAGATTGCCAAATTTGAACAGTATGTATCAAATCAGCCACAAATTTGCATTTCTTTTTTCATTTTTTATTTAATTTTGAGTTCTCTCTCTTCTTTTATGATTTGTTTTTTTTTTATTTTATCAAGTATTTTTTATTTAGTTATCATGTTATTTTAAATATTATTTGATTTTAGATTTATGAAGTTTTAAAAATTGAAAATATATAACTTAGTTGTATTGTAATATTTTATTAATGCGAACACAAATTGTAACTAATAAAAATATATTAAGACAACATTAATAATTAAATTATAAAATACAACTACAACACAAACATTACTACATGCTAAATTTACTACAACACATAAATGTCATAAAATGAAATACAAGTAAACATGAATATGTATTGCATTGTGTTGTATCTATGTAATTTTCTTTAGTATTAATATGTATTTGTGATGAATTATGTAATATAATTTTGATATTTTATATCAATTTTTTTACAATAATTTTTAACATTATTGAAATCAATATGTTAAATTGTTTTATTAAATGAAAAAACAAACATTTTATAAAATAAAAAATAAAAAAGCTAAAAATTAATAATATTCTAAGAGAATATTCTCATGAGAAAAATTTAAGTTGAATGGTTGAGGATGATTTAATATTTATGACAGATTTGTCACCAAGAGTTGGAGAAGGATATTCAAAAAAGGTCTGAACTCTCAAGTTTAAACAGTAAAACTTTTAAATTTAAAGTGAAAAAAATTGATATATATATATACATATATATATAATAATTATTTTGAATACTTTTGAGTTTCCCCTTTCTAATAAGTTTCTAATAATTTTATTTTATTTATACGTATCGACAAGGACAGTATATTATATATGCAATTCTAACCCCATGGTCCGATCTTTTGGGATTTTCTGTATCAATATATTTTGTTTAATTTTATATT
Source organism: Scutellaria barbata (assembly GCA_028654395.1). NCBI lineage: Eukaryota > Viridiplantae > Streptophyta > Magnoliopsida > Lamiales > Lamiaceae > Scutellaria > Scutellaria barbata. The sequence goes on from CM053647.1 coordinate 27,030,847, forward strand.
GGGTCGTGGAAGATTATGATTCCAGTCGCATCTATTACTTTTATTTGGGTAGGTGGTGATTTGTTTGTTTGGGTAATATTTAATTCTGTCAACTATATATATAATTCTTTTATTCTTCTTTGTATTTTTCTTGGAATGAGCACCGTCCATTTATTTAGAAAGAAGACAATAAAGTGATAAACCTCTCTCATATTCAACCTACTCATGTTTTTTGCATGTTGAGTTTTCATACTTATTATTATTATTATTTTTTGTGAATGCCGTATACTATAAATAACAGTACGATATTTTGGTGTGCTGACAAAATATTTCCTATATTCATTAAGACCGTTTGGCTATGTATATCATTTAATATGTGATTTTAATTATTGAAGGAGAAAAAATCATTTTTATCATACCCACAATTTTAGTTTTACTTTTAATATTTCGAAAGGAAAAGTTTATGAAAAGAGTGACAATGATGTAAATTCATGTTGTACATCATACAAATACAAAGATACTATGATAGTAATGTGGTTTAAATTTGACATGACTAATAATTATATATTGTATTTATATAATTTTAATGGATGAAAGAAATATGTTATTTAAGTTGATTATATGTGTTATCTCGATGTATATATAAATAGTATTATAATATGAATATTTATTTACGTAGAACTTTTTCACAATTTACAAATAATAATGACAAAATTCGTGCAAATTGATGATAGAGACATTATCAATTTATATATGGATTCGTAAACAACTCACTCTTGTGCTATTTTTCTCCACCGATATATTGTAGCCTGTAGGTAATTTTTTATGATACAAATTTATACTTAAATTTATGTACAAATAAACAATGAATGTCTTACCTGATATAATTCAACAATGTAAATTTTGGCCTATTTGTTTTCATTAATTAATATTTCATTTCCCATTTCTTTCATATTCCCATTTCCCGAAATGAATGAAGCACTTGTTGTCTTAAAGACTAAACGATAAGGTCCAATGGTTTGTTATTAATGCAATTATTGTTTTCAAATATATATTAATCAACATAAAATTTTAACTTATTTAAATATACTTTTATATGAAACTCTATAAATCTTTTACAGAAAATATTTGGACCCTAAAAATCAATAAAACACTAAATGAAACACCACATAATACTCATAAATTTACATATCTACGTAAGGTTCATATAGTACATGATTAGTTTTTTTAAAAAGTTTAACTGACTAATTTGATTAATATTAATAAATGTATAAAGTATCATTAGTATATATATATAATTCTTTTCGTTCTTTTTTTTTCAATTAATTGTTTTCTAAAAATTAATTGTTTTTTTGGCCAAATCAAATTTTAAATTAAAATTATATTATATGACTAATATGTGACAGTCACATAAACTTCCTTCTACTCCACATTATCAAAATATTAACTCTTTCTAGTTAACCATGATTAATGTCTTTCCACAATATTTTTTAAACAAAATGAATAACATAAATTTAAAAGCAAACTAATAGTTCAGTTGAAAAAAAGAACGAAAAAAACTTTATATATCTAAGTAATAAAAATAAAGATGAAGAGACTATTCATGGACCTGCGCGTTCATATCCCGACACGCGACAGAGACCTTAATAAATTGAAAACTAAAATAATGGAAAGTGTTGGAAAATGATATTGAAAACTAAAATAATGGAAAGTGTTGGAAAATGATAATGCTCTTACTAGTTATAGACCCACTAACTACCCAATTCTTATTTATAATTTTAAGGATCCCAGATTGCCTTTAACTTCTGCTTATCACTAATAAATAAATCATTAAAAAATAAATTAAGTCATTAAACGGATTCCCAACTTGAATTTTTCCAATCCGATCTCTCACGCATAAATAAATAAATCATTCAACAATAATAAAAAAAGAAAAAAAAATCCCAACAAAATTCATAAAGACTTTTTTTTTGTTTTGTGTTTTATGACCCAATTAGGGATAACAACTTAATCTCTTTAACTAATTTTCATATAAATTGTAAAATGTGTCTGAATGATTTGATTTTAAAGAGATATATAATAAAGTTCCTTCGCCAATTAAGTAATGTTAGGGGATTTTAATTTCCTAGTCTTTTTCCCAAACAATCATGGTGTTCTCTATCTTTATATAACGAACACGATGCATTAAAAAACATATATTTGCCAGTTAAGAAGCATGGACTATGAACTGTCTTGAAAAATAAAATATTTGGCAATTTCAATAATATATGTCAAGTTGGATCATCATTTGGTAACTACTAATTCATCTTCGTAATAATTATTCCACAATGGAACAATTCTATATTGACAACTTTATATCCTGAATCCCTCTTAATGGTATGAAAGTGCTACTTCACATTAACGATCTCTATTTATTCTTTCTTTTCTTTTTCCAATGAGATCACATAGTATGATCTCTTCACGTTCTCTCTTAGTTTTAAATAATTAAAAATAATGTTGTAGAAAGATTATTATTATTTTATTCTATATACATATATATTTGCCTAGGTTCCAATATATTTTTATCAATTCATACTATCGGATTTTCGTTGCCTTTAAAAAAAAATTCTCATATATTTTTGGTTAATTATTTCACTTCACATGTTATGGAATTGTAACACCATCTATGTACAACATTGATTTAATAGTTAAGCTAACGTGAGTATTAAATCAGTGTTACAACATGTTGTACTTGTAACTGATGAACTGTTGGGAATTAAAATATATGCATTTAAATCTCACATTATTTAACAGTTTGCATTTTCTACAATTTTGCATCTGCTTTGTTAATTGGGAATCTCTTTCTTGTCCTTCTGTTGCAACCTACTTTCTGTCCGTTTATGTATTCAGCTGTTACTTGTTGGAAAAAAGTGTATTTCTGATTGTATTCCCAAAATATATTTTTCATCTTTTTATTTTTCATTTTTTATGTTTGAAGATTTAGTCCAAGTTTTAGGAAACTTTTAGAAATTAAGATATATAGTCGTTTAGTAAATTAATTAACAAAAATATTAGGTAGACGACTCTGTGGGATTTTACACGTAAACTCATAACACTTATAAATTGCTTTACATGTTTTTAATAATGGACTTATTATTAACCTCAAAGATCTCTAGAAGATTTTTTGCTAACCACATAAAGTTATAATCTTAATATTTTATATGAGAGGTTTTGAATTGCTATCCCATCCCTATTATGTGTACACATGATCAATATTCATTTTGTATTTTAGCAGTGCTTCCTCCTCTCTCTAGATTGTATACTTTTACTAAGATATTCTTGAATATATTTTAGTCACTTGATCTTAATTATCCTCACTATAACAAAGAATAATCAATTAACTCGTCACCAATGACACAAGACAGTACTTTTTGTTTTATTTTATGAATTTGAAAAGGTTTAAAATTATGTAATGGTAAATAACTATTTCAGTTATTATTGTTAAAGCTTAATAGGACATGATATATATATATATATATATATATATATATATTAATACTTTGATTTCAATAATTAAAGTTTATTTACCCGAGTCACTGTAGGTTCTTTTGATCAATATAATAATTCCAGTAGCCCAAAATTTATTAAAATAATTTCTCAATTATATTATTGAAATAATTTATGTAATGAATTATAAGTCTTTTTAGATTAAACAGTCTTATCTGAACTACAATGTGGTTAGAATGGCATAAATTTGAGGTATAATTTAATCTTATGAGACTTGTAAATCCATAATTAATACATAATCTTTAACTTGATGAAAATATATTTGAATTATGAGTTAGTAAGAGTCTTCATCTCACAAAATTATCTATAAAAGAGTTTGATATAATTTTGTAAGAAAAAATTGAGTGGAATTACATGTAAGCATCTAAAAAGACTATATAGAGTCGTGACAAAATATGCGTTGATGGGAATTCAAATAATACAAATTCAAAGTCTTTCAAAAGTTGAAAATTCTATTATCATTAATCAACTCTCCGCACGTCATATGTAATACTAATTATCGTTTCTTTTGGATTATTCAAACATAAATCCACGTGATTAAGACTACTTAAGTAACATAACCCCCACTCACATAAATATTTAACATGCTATTTACATTTCCATTAATTCTCAAGAAAAGTTAATTAACTAAAATATGAAATCGTTGCATAAATTTCACGTTTTACTGTTTTAGGGCTGCTAGATCTAATAATAAAATCGAATTTGAGATGTCTAAATAATTACAATGGTTTAAAACAAATTGCTCACTTCATCAATTTCCAACTATATATAATGCATTGACCCATTAATTTCCAACTAACTTTACATCACTAATTACCAAAATAATTAAACTACCATTATTCCTTTTACAAATCGGTATATTGATAATATCATAGTAACTGAACCGTTAAATATAGATCCATCATAGAACTGTACAGTCTCCATCAAAAAACCCAAAAGTATGCTATTCTAAATTTTTTATTTTATTTTATTTTACTTGCTTAATTATATGAATATGCAATCTTTATATTGGTCGTAAATTCTCAAAAACCATTTATTTGTTGGTTTAACTTATTTATTAGCATTTTAATTTTAATTAACATTTTTTCACAAAAGAAGTTTTTGAAATATGACTTTTTCGGATGAGAGAGTATATATAATAAAATAATAATTTATAAATTAAAATTGATAAATAAGTTTCCCAACCTCAAACATAAAATAGTTTAAGTACGTGGACAATAGAGTGTATTCAAGCGCATAGTCCTTGCTTAATTTGGCCACATCTGAGTTTAAACGTAACCATAGGGAAAATTAGAGCAAATGTTTAATTCCTTTCAACTAATTGACTGAAGCTGAAACATCTGCTTAATTAATCGGTATTTGTACATTATGTCACTATGGACTAGTATATATCTAACCTTTTTCATGTAATAAAATATTTAGACAATTTTTTTTATGACAAATATTTGGACATTTAGAGTGAAGAAGAGAGACAGGTTCAAAACAGGGGGAGACAAAAGCCTGAGTGCTTTTCAATGACTTTTACCAATAACAGTGATAAATATATGTACAATGAAATCTAACAAGTGAAGTAACAAAACAGATGATCATCGTAACACAGCACGTTTTATTATATTTACTCTCAGATTTGAATCTACAGAAGCCGAAGATACTCATCGTAAACTTTCTCCAGCATGCTCACATCGCTGGACATGGAGTCCGAGCGGCTGAGCAGTGGTAATATAAACCCACCTCCCAACAGAAAGTCCTCCTCCACCTCTCTGGCGGGGTAGTTTCCATCGGCCAGCTCAAACAGCGGCGGCCACTCCACCTTCTCGGCCGCGTGGCTGGCGTCGCTGTTGGAGGCGCCACTTGCCAAGCTGTCGTAGCTGTCGGACCTGGGCAAGGCCGGCGAGACCCTGATCGGCTTTGGCAGATAAACCTTGACCTTGGGAGGGTGGTCGGTTTGAGTAACGGTCAAGGTGACGGCTTTAGTGGTGCGCGTTTTCTTGAGTCTAGTTTTCTTGGTGGGTTTGGGGAAATGGGTGTGGGGTTTGGGTTGGATGCCGGCGGTTTTGAGTTTCTTGAGGAGATGAGTGTTCCAATAGTTCTTGATCTCATTGTCGGTTCGACCTGGCAATCTGCCGGCGATCAACGACCATCGATTTCCGAGGAGGGCGTGGAGCCGTACGATTAAGTCCTCTTCGTCTTCGGTGATGTTCCCTCGAACAATCCCTGGCCGTAGATAATTCATCCACCTTAATCGGCAGCTCTTTCCACATCTCAACAGCCCTATTTAATTCAATTCCATTTTGTAGAATAAATATCAGTAACTTTTACTGCAGTAGCAGTTGTAGTCCACATTGGGTATTGAGAGAGAGAGAGAGAGAGAGAGAGAGAGAGAGAGAGAGAGAGAAAAGTAGTATACATATGTACCAGCTTTCTTAGGGAGAGATCTCCATTGGCCTTCACCATTTTGGTGGATAAAATTGGTGAGCAAGGTGTCTTCTTTGGTAGACCAAGGCCCTCTCTTTAATCCAACTTTAGAGCAGCAAGGGGATCTTCCCATGGCTAACTAATTTGCTTTCTTGATGCCAAGTTAATGCCAATACTACTTTATAATACTCTCTATCAACACAACACACTTGTTTATATTTTAGTGTTTCTCTCTCCAGGAGTAGGAGCAGCCAGGAGAGAGAAAGGGAAAGGGGGAGCAGCCACAAGGTGGTGCTTTGACGAGGTGGTGAGGACACTTTATAGGCCACCATCACATTCACATTGGGTTAATAATTATAAGATGAAAAGACTAAAAACACCCCCACATTAACATATTCTTTAGATTTAGAAACGCTAAATGTATGCTGAAATAAATCGAAATAGAATATTAGCGAGTGGATGATTCCCAGTTTCCCACACATTCATTTGCTGGATCGGATCCCATCCCTTTCTAATAATCAGACTTTGCTCATGGAAATAAAATATCATTATTTCTGCATTATTATAAATTGTTATTTTCACCAGCTACTCTATAAAACTAGTTTTAATTATACCTAGCTAGCCTAAAATAGACCAAACCAGTCTTAGTAAATTGGGGAGAATTTTGGAGCTTGGACATATGTTATTTCAAAACTAATTAATTATCATTTATAGGTGTTGTGTGATGTGGTTCCGATTTACCGTTCTTCTTTTGGAGTTGAAATTCGAAATCTTGGGTTCAAAACCTGCAAAACAGATATCGGGAGGGGTTCCGATGCTCAGACACCGGGAGCCGGGAGGGGTTCCGATGCTCAGACACCGGGAGGGGTTCCGACGCTCAAGTCAGTTAGATTGTTCAAATAGATCTCTCAAATAATAAGTGTATGTGTATAATAAATTATGTATGTATCATAAATTGTGTATCTCAAAGTGAACAAAATAAGGATATATATATACTTCCTGATACTTGTTGTAGTAGAAATAGAAATCTCAGTTGTAGTTGAAGTAGGAGTTCTAGTTGTAATTGGAATATGAGTTTATTTAGTTTGACCACATCATTGTGCTTCTAAACATACCTATTCAAAGGCAGTTCGTGAACTTGTAGATATATTATATGTTAAATAATACTTGGGTGTAAAATTACACTATTTATATAAATGTTACCCGACATACGATGAAGATAAGTGAACAAAGTTTTTCTAATGAACATTTATACTTAGAAAAACACACCGGAGGAGGTTCCGGTGCATACATTCCAATGCTTAAGTTGATCAAAGAGAAAATTTAGTAAATTTGAAAGAATAATAATCATCTCCTCTCCTACCCTAGATGACATAAATATTAACCAGAGTTTATTACTTTTTTTTCCCCATAATTTAGGGGGTCTGACAGTTTAAAACTTTAATTTTTCAAGCTAATAATTTAGAACTTTATCTTTTCGGGTTTCGCGAATTTTGCTCAATTTAAACCTAAATTGCTTAATTGGGCTCAAATCGTATGTGAATTTCATGTGAGCTCGCCAATACTGGCTGTTCGGCCCAATTTTACTAACGTGGCTTTTAAATTTTAATTTTATTTATTTTTTAAATAAAAAATCAAAAAATAGCAAACATTTCATCATCTTCATCAAGACCTCTCAATCACCAAGTCACGTTGCATCTGGTGACCTTCCTCTCACTGTTCTCCATCTCTTCTGGTGCATATCCACGGACATTTACTCCATATCTGCTACAACACCGTCGATCTACTCGCTGCTAGCACGGTCGCATCGCCTCTATCTCCGAGCCCCGCTGTCCTTCTCCATGCACCAACATAAATCTGACCTCCATCCTCGACGCACACCCTATCTACTGGCTCCGAGCAATCGCCTCAATCTCCAAGAGCCACCGCCTATCTCCATCCACTGACATAAATCTAACCTGTTACCTCTCTCTCATTTTCTCTTCCAATCGCTGACCACCAGCACCTCCAATCACCGACCTACAACACTAACTGCCACCTCTCTCCCCCTTTCTCGCCGACTACTCGCTAGGGTTGTAAACGAATCGAACCGAATTGAATACTGACAAATTTTATTCGAATTCGAAAATTTTCAATAGTATTCGTATTCGTATTCGATTCGAGTTCGAATACTAATTTTGGATTCTTATTCGATTCGTTTAATATAAATTCAATTAGTATTCAATTCAATTCGATTCGAAAATATAATCCAGATATTCGATCCGAGATTCGAAATTTTTACACAATTTTTTAAATATTCAATCCGATTCATGAAAATAATAATGATATTCGATTCGAAAACCTGCTAAATGATGAAATAATTAGATATATGAAATAAATTAAAATGAAAAAATAAGTATATATATAAATATGTAAATATATATATATATATATTTAAATATTTTGAATCGAATATATTCGAATCGAATACACAGATATTCTTATTTGTATTCGAAAATAATTCGAATATTAAAAAAAATTCATATTCGAATTCGAATTTTTCAAATACGAATCAAATAATTTCGAATCGAATTAGAAAATTCTTATTCTTTTACACCCCTACTACTCGCTCTTCTCTCTCTCTCTTTCTCTTCCACCGACTGCCACCTCATTTTTCTTTCGCCGCCTGCCATTGTGTCTCGAAGCTAGGCTTTGCTTGGGTTAAGTTGGCGTGGTGGTCGCACCGGTAAGTATGTTGGGAGGCATCGCCATGTGCGACAGCACCGTGTGTCTTTGTGTGCGTATGAGCGTCGCATGTAGTGTAGTAGAAAAGTGGCGGAACAGAGGTGGTGGTGGCGGCGGTTGGGAGAAGGTTTGTAGGTGGGGGTTTCTTTTGTAAATTTGATATGATAGAGGATTAAAAACCAAACTTTAGATCAGCATGAGGGGGAAATAATTTTTTTATTTTTTATTTGAAAAATAAACAAAATTAAAATTTTTAATCCAGATAGAAAGAAAAAAATTTATATTAAAAATGCCACAAGTATTAAATAAACGCCACATCAGCAAAATTGGTCTGAATAACTCAAATTGGTGAACTCACATGCGATTTCAATCCAATTGAGCAATTCGAGCTCAAATTTGAGCAAAATTCGTGAAGTTCGAAAAGATAAAATTCTAAATTGTCAGCCAAACAATTAAAGTTCTAAACTATCAAATCCCTTAAATTATTGGGCAAAAAAAGTAATAAACTCATATTACTTGATGCATTATAAGGATATAACTATTTATATTAATGAACGACATTTCTTCTAAAGTAAAAAAAAAACTATGAAAAACATAACAAATTCATGTCTAATTGAGAATTTAAGCCCTCTCTGTTTCTGTTTTATCGATATTCAATTATAGTTTATATAATTGATCCTTTCTAATGTTCACATTTTCTCTGTCTTTTACAAGTACAATTTATTCTTATTCTAAAATAAAATAAAAAATCACAAAATTGGTCCTATAACTACTGGTCTCGGGTAATTTCAACGTCATATGTTCCTTTTTGCAATATTTACGTTAGAAACTCAGAAATCTAGTCTCATATAGTGATTATAAATTGATCATTTTAAAATTGATCAATTTTTGGACTTTTTCATGCGTATTTAGCTTATCCGAGAGTTAATCGGACTCACTCTCATCTTTTAATTTAACATAATGCTCAGAGACTAAGTTGATTTTTATCGAATATCAAAATTGGTTAGTGGATCTCAATTCACTTTGTGAGTGCTACACCAATAAAATAGATCAGAAAGTGGTTTCAAAATTCACACTAAACATGTAAGATGTACATAAAATAAAATATCCCGAATTAAGAAGTCATCGATTTTCCATTATTCTGGAACTACATTAGTCATATTTTAAAATTTGTGGAACTAATTATGAAAAATGATTTGAATTCATTATGCGATCACTTTTGCAATATATATATATATATATAACTCGAATTTATGTGTTGTTGCACCCCCGACCCGGCATACACATTTATCTGACCGGTTTTTAGAGGTGGCCTTCAGGAGTTCGATTCAAATAATTCATCGAGCTTACCCATATGACCTGGTTAGGATCGTTTTCGTGGTGGGTTTGAAGGGATATGGCCGAGCCGGGCAGGATATGCCGAGCAGGATATTTTTGATGGTTAGGAGATCACGGGATAACCAAACCGCCTACTCCTTTAAAAGTTGGCGAAAATCAAGGAAGTAGTGGACATGATCCCCACTATTCGTGCTCTTCCTAGGTTATAAATAGGATAATTTTCAATTTATAAAGGGTTCGAACATTTTTATATTCAAGCACAAGAAAGCTTATTAATCGGGACGACCGTCGTTCACAAGAAGCTTTTTTTTGGGGACAATAGGAGGACTTTGCCTCATACCCACGGGTGTTCTGCATCCGAGAGATCGAGCACGCCGCCATGGATCATCAAACCAAGAACCCATTTGGGAGCGCACCTATCGGGATGACACAGCGGGTGCTTCGAGGTCTATCCGCACCTCATGCGCCCAAAGGCACAAAGATGCATGATGGAATTGGGACAATTTAACCGATAGAATGCCCTTGCATCGGGTATCCAACACTGGAAACTGACATCTGCCGAGGCAAGATAGAGCTTATGCCGACCATTAAAAAGGCAAGTTGGAGATTTTACTGCCCGAACAGGGATCCGACACGCCCATACAAGCCGCACACCACTCATGCACCATCGCATACGCGATGCCTGAAAGTGAGAAACGTCGCTTGACGATCCACCGTGTGAAGCACGACGGGAAGGCCAAACGAAGTTGCTCGAACCCAAGCATGCCCCGCTAGATATGTATGAGAAATCGAGGGATAAACGATGAGGGACCGAAGGGTAAGTATTGGGGGGGACTCGAAAGCTGATGGTGAGTCTACGCCATCCGAGTGGTACTAATAATTCGGGATGACTCCCGCCCAATTCCACGCTTAAAGTGACTCGTCATTAGTCGCATCCTCGATCGAATCCTAGCCAACACATGTTCGAGGGACACACCGGGGCGTGCCCAGCTAGATACACACCGTTAGACACATATTAAACCGATAGCGACATTTGGGGGGGGGAGTGAGGGGAGGGCCTCGAAGGGCAAGTGTTGGTAAGGACCCGAAAGCTGATGGTGAGTCAACGCCACCCAAGTGGTACTAATGATTCGGGATGACTCCCACCCAACACAAGCCCGCGTGACAATGGTTTCGAGACGGGTCTCACGGACGATCCCACGATCATTAGGCTTGTCCTCACTCTATTCGGCCGTTAAAGCCAACTGTGCAACAGTCGGCCGTTCAAGCTTCCCATTGAGAGTACTCGCCTGTTTCATGCGAGATCGTCCGAAAGACCTAAACTTGTTCCCGTCGTCGCCTCTCTTGCCATCGTTGCGTTCACCATCCGTTGTCGGGTTAATCCAAGTGCTCGGTGAGCACTCGAACGCACCCGATGCCGAATGTCTCCCTCTCAAGCAATCATCGGGAGATAACTTATCCGTCATGAAGCCGAAGCTTCCCGTCAATTTTGTTAATAGAGGGTCAAAACTGAAAGGCAACATGGGGCTCGGGTTGGTAAAGACTCTGCAATCGGGATCGTTCGGATCAAGGCCAACACAAACCCTCTTGACGATGGTGTCGAGCAGGGTCTCGTGGGCGATCCCACCATCAATAGGTTTGTTCTCACGTCGGTAGTACTCTACCACTTCGTGCGGGATCGTCCAAAAGATCAAAATGCGTCCCCATCGCCCTCCCTTCTATGCCATCGTTGCGTTCGCCATCTGTTGTCGGGTTAATCGAAGTGCTTGGTGAGCACTCGAACACACCCAACGTCGAACATCTCCCGCTCAAGCAACCATCGGGGGACAACTTATTCGTCATGAAGTCGAAGCTTCCCATCAATTCCTTAATTGAGGGTCAAAATCGAAAGACAGCATAGGGCTCGGATTGGCAAGGACTTGGCAATCGGGATCGCTGGGTCGAGACCAACACAAGCCCGCTTGACGACGGTGTCGAGCAGGGTTTCACGGGCGATCCCACCGTCAATAGGTTCGTCCTCTCGTCGGGAGTACTCGCTGGCATTAAGGAGTCTGATCCAAATAATTCATCAAGCTTACCCATATGACCCAGTCAGGATGCTTCACCTGAACGGTATCTGGGCCACCCGACCATGATCATTTTCGTGGTGAGTCCAAAAGGACATTACCGATCCGGACAGGATATGCCGAACAGGATATTCTTGATGGCTTGGAAATCGTGGGATAACCAAACCGCCAACTCCTTTAAAAGTAGATGAAAATCAAAGAAGTAGTGGGCATGATCCCCACTACTCATGTTCTTCCTAGCCTATAAATAGGACAATTTTCAACTTGTAAAGGGTTCAAACATTTTTGTATTCAAGCACAAGAGAGCTTATTTTTCTTAATATATAACATACGATTCTGGCCGGCCACCATAAACCGACCAGGATCAGTCGAGCTAATTTATCCGAAAAGGCTATGGGCCAGTGTTTTTTGCACATTCTGTACATTTTCTTAATTTGATTCGCTTCATCTTGATCCAAATTCGCATAATTTGAATGTTCGACTAGGAATTAATCAATTTATAAATTTCGACATCTAACATGCCAACATGTGTCATTCGAGAGATATGTCTATCTTGATCCAATAGTAATTATGAAAAGTACTACCTATATATGTTCATCAATATTAATTGTGAGGTCAAAAATTGAACTATTAATTCGCAGAGACGTGAAATCCTCAAGTTTTTCAAATTAAAAAATTGTAGGTTTAATTCGAAAGTCTTAAGATAGATGTTGTCTCTCGGGCCCACCACGCACAAGATTTGGTTTTAATGACATATTCTAGATATAATTAATCATTGAGTTTTCTCATTTATAGAGATCGACGAATTAATAACATTGATTGACATTTGGCAACTACATATTATGTCCTATCTTTATAATAAGTTAAAATACTAGACAAATCAGTTGTCACGCGTAGTACTGTAGTTCACACACATATAATTTTAATTCTTTTCTTTTGATAATGTGAAAAATCACATAAAAAACACCTGCATGGCAGCATACATAAACCCCGCATTTGAAAGATAAATTATTTATTATTTTGAGACTTATAAAATAAAAAATGTTGATTCAAAATCTGATAGAGGAAATTATATATAATAATAATAATAATAATAATAATAATAATAATAATAATAATAATAATTATTATTATTATTATTTTTTTTATTTTTTTATTTTTTTTTTTTTACCATATGTATGTTATTTGTAAAAATTGGGAATTTTAAGGTGCCAAACAAAATTATTTTAAGTGATATTTTGTATTTTTTGGAAAACTCCAAATCGATAATTAACTACATTTCGAAACTTACATCAACGAAAGTCTCAAAAAATATTAATTACATTAGTTAAATTAGTTGAACCAAAATGTGAAAATGCGACAAATAGTACGAGACGATGGGTCGAATTCTATTGAATTAGTGTGTGTCTATATATATATATATATATGCATGCATGAGACTTGTTACCTACACATATGCCGGGAGTAGCGGGAACATATATTAGTGAGGTTTAGATATCTCATGAGCTACCAAATACCCACAAAAAGTTCATTGGAATTGTATTTGGTAACATAAGTTAAAAGAATGAGAAGGACTTATGTGCATCGGAGGCATGGATCAGGCATGGATGATCCATGCCCCCAACCCGCTTCGCCAGTTTATGGATCATTCTATTCTTTTTTTTTTTTTTCTCTCCAGCCCTTTTCTTCTTCTTTTTTTTTTCTCTCTTCCTTCTTTCTATGCGTACTGTTCTCTTTTTTTTTTTTTTTTTTTTTTCTCTCCCTTCTCAATTTATTCATATGATTGCTTTTCAATTTTTGCTTAATTTATTTTCAATTTTTACCCTTATCAACAATACTACAAATTTATTCTTCTAAATATGTAGAATTCTTATCATTCTAATATTTAGGGTTCTTTTATCTTACAATCAAAAATACTCAATCACCAATAGAGGAGATTTGAACAATGAGTAAGGTAAAATATTTTGATGAAAACAGTTTCAAAAATTTATAACATCAACTTTTCTAAATTATATTGTTGAGACAATAAATTAATGTAATAGACTGATTTTGTTTCGTTTCAGTGATTTTTTGAAATTTTATTGACTTTACTTTTGAAGTATTACTGATTTGTTCAACAAATATTACGCATATGATTTACAAGTATTACAAATTTACATGCTTGAATGATATATAAGTAATACCTTCAAGATATTATAAAAATACTTTTGAGGTATTATTGATTTGTTCAACAGGTATTACACTTATGCTCTACAAGTATTATAAAATTACATGCTTGAATGCTATATAAATAATACCTTCAAGATATTATGAAAATATTTTTGAGGTATTACTAATTTGTTCAACATGTATTAGACATAGCTCTACAGTTATTACAAAATTACATGCTTGAATGATATGTAAATAATACTTTCAATATATTATGAAATTACTTTTGAGGTATTACTGATTTGTAATACCTAAAAGGAACATATGTAATACCTATAAGATACTTATGTAATACCCCATAAATGACTTCATGGAGATTTGAAGAAGAATAAGAGCAAAAAGATAGAGAAGAAGAATAATGTACAAAACAAATAAGAAGAATAACAAATTGATAAGAAAAAAGATTAAGAAGAAGAATGAGAGAGAAGAAAAAAAAAGAGGAAAAAGAAGAAAGCAATGTTATTTTACATTAATACCTGAAGGGTAACAGTGTGATACCTTAAGAGTAAATGTGTGATACCTTAAGAGTAAATGAGTAATACCTTAAAATATAAAATTCAAGTGGTGCGCAGCGTACACCAGCTATGGTGTGGCTGCGCGTGGGGCGCCTGGATGCGCGTAAAAACGGTCCACACGTCGGTTCGGGTTGGGGGCACGGATCTAAGATCCATGCCCCTGCTGCATATAAGTTTTAGCCTAAAAGAATAGTTATAAAGAGGGAAGATTACATCTTTGTTTTTGGCTTTATTCTCCATCGTTTTACTATCAATTTTATTTATTTATATTTGGTTTTTTATTTGTCACTTGTTTTCAAAATTTTTGTAAATTTTTAGAAAAAGACGAGTTTCATAATCTGTAATGGTTTGGTTGTGGGTTATTGGAAAGGTTTAAAGTACAAAAAGGGTTCCTAAGAGCTTCTTTACCTTCAAAATATTACATATACCAATCTGTTAGATTCAATTCATGAACTTGTGTATGCTGACATGAATTGTTGGAGATATGTCATCCATTCACTAGCGGAGATAAATGGAGTAGTGAAAAGAAAAAAGTTAAGAATGATTCAGATTTGAAACGATTATTGTCCATGATCGATGAGTGTCTTATCGTTTTTGTTTCCCTTAAAATGAAGGATTTTGGAGAATCTGAACATGTATTGTCAACTGAAACTTAGAATACCGGCTTTGTAGGGGATTCGTCAGGAGTATATAATGTTAGATCCTCATATTCTTCATTTGACATTCCCGAACAAAATTATAAATTTTCAAATGTTCCCCTTAAACTACAAAACGATCAAATTCAGATCAAATGAGGCAAGTCGGGACATCCTTAATCGACCAGTGGGCACCTTGATCGTCATCTAGTGATCGTGTGGACTTTGAATAGGTCTCCGACTGCTTATGTACGTCACGAGTTTACAGAAGATGAAGAAATCCTACAACCAGCTAAACTAGAAGGAGGACCAGACAAGGTGATTCCGACGGCCCCCTTTTTTGTTCAAGAAATTGATACCAACACGAAATTTGTAAGAAATTGAAGTGTGTGTGGGTGGAATAAATAAACCAATACGAAATTTATACTTTTGAAAATTTGAAAATCGAATTTGTGAAGGGCATGAGAAATACTATTGATGGGATTGAACTTGTGTAGAGTGGGATCCATTAAATATTTGACTTCACTCAGAAATGGATAGTTTGGGCTCAATTATTATATTTAAAGATATTAGGATATCAAATTTTATAATAATAAATAAAATGAATTTGACTTATATGAAAAAAGATATATTTGACCATTTTCCCCAATATATATAAGAAAATATTTGGAATTTCACTGGACTAGACTGCGGAGATCCGCCATGAATTCTACAATATAAAACACAATATAATAAAGGTTAGTTTCGTAAAATTTATAACTTATAGTGAACTTTTGTTACATGAATTTTAGAGCTTATTCATTAACTTTAATTTTGTTTCATTTCTGTACATGGATAAATTTTTGAGCTTGAAATGGTAACATGTATGGGCCTGAATGTTGTGTATTAATTGTTTCACTCATCCGTAGGCTGAACACTCTTGATGTCTGATTTGATTAAAGATTTGTAATTATTGAGTTCAATGTTAGGTGTTGGATATGGTTAATATAGGTTAAAATTGTCATACTCATTTCTAATCGTGTTTTAGATTATCAAACATTACAATTATAATCAAGCTTGTTTTGATACATTTATTTAACCAAACTACAACAAACTTTTAAAAAGCAATCTCAGATATTATAGTTAAGCAATTGTTTGCTACATTTATTTAACCAAACTATAACAAACTTTTAATAAACAATTTCGAATCAAAAATCAATTAATTTGATTTGATTTTACTCCCATATGCTGAATAACATATGTTACTATATTTTCTGGAATCAAATATCATATGCAGTTAACGTAGGACTTCAAAGTTCAAACTTTCTATATTTTCCCCTTTAATTTTATTTTATTTTATGGAATTAATAATTTGATTATCTTTTTTAATTTTGCATTCTACATTCTTTGATTAGTTAAGAGTATTAGTTGGTGAATTACAATATGTATATATATATATATATATATATATTATATAAATTCTATTATTCTATTCATTACGGATAAATATTATCGCTGATGTGTCAAATATCAAACATATCTATTAATTTTATTTTTCATATGATTAGAGGATATGGTCATTACACATCATTGATGACATAATTAAAATTATTTAAAATCTTTGTCCTTGATTGAACTCCACAAATGTCACACAGGCGACCTCCATCTCAAAACAAGCATGATTCTAGAGTTTTTGTTATAAATTAAGTAATATAAAAATTAGATAAATATATTTTTAACTAATAAAGAAATTTAAGATTCAAAAAAGAAAAGAGAATCAAAGTGATTCCAAATAACATATTAAATCCCTAAATTTTAGCTAAGGAACATTGTTGAGATAATTTGGGAATAAAATTGCAGAAAAATCTAAAACGACACTAAATTTAAAATAAAATTTAAATTTCAGAATGACATTAATTTTTAAATAGAGTTAGTGTCTTTTAATCAATATTCAAACTAAGGGAAAATGCTAGAAAATTTACATGGACAACTCTTGATATGTCCATCGATGACGTGTAATAATCTCATCCGCTAATTATATGTAAAATGAAATTTATATGTATGCTGAATATCTGAGACATTAACGATAGATATATATTAATATGTTCATGATGGATGAAGTAGCATCACTGTCAAATTAAGATTATATTAGATTTATGAAATTTAAGATTATACGTTAAAATATAAACACTTTTTTCAACTTTTTTTTTAGACTGAATTTGATAGTTTTAACTCATTATTTGGTGTGAAATTGGATAGTATTACTTGAGGTTTGACTGTACGAATTGATGTAGTCGAACAATCCGATTTTATTGATATGTGATACTGTGATATAGGATATATTTTAATGGTATGAACTAGAGTAGGTAGCATGGAACAAAAGTATAAAAATACCCAAATGAAATTTTAAAAAGTTAAAGTTGAGACTAGAATTGTAAAAGAGTCAAACTTTTTTTGATTCTATTTGATATTCGATTTCGAATATAGTGATTTGAATTTGAAAAATCAGAATAAGAATCCAAATAAGAATATATTTTTAGATTCGAATATTATTCAAATACAAATACAAATATAATTATATTTGATTTAAACATTCGTGAATATATTCGAATAATTATAAATGAATATAATTTTATAAACTATTAAAAATATTTATTTAATGAAATAATATGTATATTTACATATAATTTTTTTTACTTTCCAGTTACTCTCTCATCTCAATTTCCAGCTACATACATATTTTAGATTTGATAAATATTCATATTTTGATAAATATTTTGAATGTTAATTTGAAATTTTTTAATTAATGAATTTTTGTATGCAAATAGTTGATGAATGATTTATTGTTTGCTATATATTATATAAATTGTGTCATGTATATATATGCTATATATTTGTAATTTCATATTATTAATTAAAAATAAATATATATTTGAAAAAAAAAATTCAAAATCTATGTTATCGAATTCAAATTTTTATTTGAATATAAATACGAATTTTATATTTAATTTAAATAATAAATAAATAAATATAAATATTTTTTAAATTAAACGAATATAAATAAAAAATCATCAATCTAGGATCACGAGATTTATAACAAATAAAGAGTAGGAAAAGAGGAAAAGACATGCATGAATGAATAAGAGCACGTGGTGATATGTCATATGATTTATTGAGAAGCAAACATCCTCTAAAAAGTGTGTACAATCAAGTCACTTGTTGGATCACACCTTTATTGCATATCCACAAGGTATAGATATCGCCAAATGGCATTCCTTCATTTGCTTTTCATATTTCTCACTACCTCTTATCCCTTTTTTGGGTTATTTCATTTTCACTGAAACTTTATTTTGTTAATCATTGTCATTTATGTGAGGCATATATAGAGCCATCTGTTAAGTAAAAGAAAAGGAAATATATATTGTTACATATAAAAATAGCGAAATATCTTTCTATAAAATTCAAATTGAGCAAATTACAAATCTTTGATTTTTACAAAATATATGGGGTAAAACAATCATTTTTAGTCATAACTTATCAAGCTTCATTCTTTTCAAAACTGAGATAAACATCCTTTATTATTCATACTATCAAAATTTAGGTCCACTTCATTTCATACAAAAAAAAAAAAAAATCTATTTATTCTATTTATTTCAGTTGATATCATCCATAACTTACATTGTATCACATTATCTCATATTGAATGTATAATTGACCAAAATGCCTTAAAAGAATATAAGTTTAAATGGCTGAAAATGCTACTAACATGTTCACTCTGTATATATCTTAAAATTCCTCACCATTAATATACAAAAATTGCATTTTCCTAAATTATTGAATTGTGCATGATACATCAATGTCAAACATGCTAATATATATCAACGAATAGATAGATAATAGGGCTTCCTAGAAATTGGAGATCTAAAATTGAATGCATTTAGATGAAGGTGGTCCCCAATTCCAATAGTATTTTAATTTTGTGTATCAGGAAATTTGCTCCTAAATTTGTTAAAGGTTTTTTTTTTTTGTTTTTTGCCATGAAAGGTTCGATAAACATGTATAAATCAACGAACCATATAATCTCTTGAGTCTCACCAGTCACAATCATTTCTTTCCTTTTACAGTATATAATTTCATTCTCTCTCTCCCTCCTTTTAATTCATATATATTATATTTGTGACGTAATGTATATTAGTTAACTATCTTCATCCCATAAAAGAAAATCCACTGTTTTTCTTCTGTTTGTTTCAAATAGTAATCACCTTTTCTGTTATAAGGTATAATTTCTATGAAATACTTTTACTTAAAATCCATATGGGTGGGTTTTGAAGAATACAACTTTTTTTTTATCATTGATGGTTTTCTAAAAATAAATAAATTAGGATATAATAAAAGAAAATTTGTAAGTAAATTTACGTTCGCAAGTGCATTACAAATGTTTTCTTAATTTGTGAAAAATGAAAATGCACTATTTTTATAAGATGGATGGAGTATTTCATAATTTCATGGAATAATTAGCTTGCTAGAAAACTATTTCTGAGTTTGATCAATTTTTTTTTTAAAACCCTCAATAATTATGAATTCTTGTTAATACCCTTAACTAAAGGAGGGTTAATAACCCTAACAAAATTTAAGAATGTCTTCTGTCTTTTCTGTCGTTGATAATTTAATAAAGAGTTATAAATATTAAAGATGATAATTAATTAGACTAAATTCCACCCATTCTATCCAAATGAATGTGACGATTTTCATTCAACGATATATTCACCCTTTTAATTTTACACTACAAAATTAATATTATAAAAATAAAAAATCAATTTACTACTTGAATTATTCTATGTTTTTAGTATGTGTCTAAATTTTAAAAAAAATCAATCTTTATTTCTAGTTAATGTTTTTTTTTATTGCTATCCAAGTTTAATATTTGACATATTTCCGATAAAAAACAATCAACGAAAAACTCAAAAACAAAAATCTACCTTCAAATATTAACTTAAATGAATAAGTCATACTAATAACTCTTTTTCGAAGACAAATTATAACCCCGTATTAAAACAAAAAAAAAAAAAAACCTGATTTGAATGATCTCATATTAAGAGTTAAATTGGCTAAAGGTATGGGTCATAGTTATTACGAATAACCAGTGTGACCCAACAATCTTTTATTTCATGATTAATGTTCGATTCAAACTTTAGTAAAATAAAAATTGATCAAAACCTAAAAATGTTTTTTGTTTTGTTTGATTTGGGCTATGTGAACAAAGTCAAAATTACTAATCCAATAACCGAGTAAAACAATAGATAATAAATTGCAGTAAAAGAATTCTAAAGGAAACTGAGATCTTAGCCCGAGAAATTAAAGATATGAGGATGAATGATTTATCATATAAAAAATGTCTCATGTGTACTTGATATATATGCAATCTGAGTCGATTCGAATTTATGTATTTTTGAATTTTTATTTTTTTTATTTCAAGTCAAAATCTTTATATACAAATTTGGTGACCTTTATGTACAAATTTTGTGACCTTTATATTCAACTAGTATTTTCTCCCGTGCGTTGCACGGATTATAATATTTATAGTTGATTTTAAAAATTATGATATTAATAAATTCAAAACTTTATATTCGCTAAGTTAGAAAAAAAACCAATATAATATAAAACAAATAATGTTTACAATAATAACTAAAATATAATAATTACAAAACTCACAAAACTTCTTTATATACAACATTAATTGATACATAAATAAAGTTATGAATATAGTTAATATTAATACATAAATATAGAATTAAGAAACAACAATAATAAATAATTGGATCATAATTTTTTAATTTCATTATGTCCCAAGGATTTGTATTTTTGTAAAACTTTGTGAAGATTTCACTTGTTTATTTGTAAATATTTAAAATAACTTTTCTGATTATTTATTATGAAAATTTTAATGTCATTATTTTAATTCTTTTATAATTTTAATATTTAAACCTTATAATTTAATTATATGAAATAGTTATATTTAAAAAAGAGTTATTCAAATTATTATAGTCTTTTTCACTAAAATTATATTTAATTAAGAGGATATGAGATTTTTGGAGTTGATTAAAAGTGATCAATTAATAATAGAAATTTTGAAATATTATTTATATACAATATTTCTCATAATTACCAAAAAAAATATCTTAAAAAAATTTTAACTTTAAAATTGATAATGAGAATAATTATAGATATTAAATAATTAAAGTTAACAAAATTTTAAAAAAAAATTATTGTTCAACAATGAACAACTGCATGTCATTATCAACAACAAATAATAATAATTAATAATAGTAATAATAATAATAATAATAATAATAATAATAATAATAATAATAATTAACAATATATTACATGAAAAAATATCCTAAATAACATGAACAATCTTCTTGACAAAATTAATAATTTTTGGAATTTTTTTATTAATCAAAATAATGATGTGACATCTTTAGGAGGGAAAATGACATTCTTGTAATATTTCTCAACTGTCTTGCTTTTATATAAGTATAGATAACTTAGAAAAAAATGAAGAATTTTAACAAAATTTATAGATAGATACCTTTATGTTATATTCATATAACCTTTATGCATATTCATGAGAATTTTATGTACAAATATTATGTGATACCCAAACTCTTCACAACTTATTGATCAATACACTTCATATATCATATACATCTCTTATTTTTTTATGTGCTACTTATAACCTTACATTATTATAGTTTGCTTTTAAATATATAATACCATAAAATTGGTGTTGAGAAAATCATATCATAATTTGATAAGATTCTAATAATATTCAAGTGTATAATGTAACTTATTTAGCTAAGATATAATTATGAAAGGAAAATAAATTTAAAATTATTATATTTACATAAATAAATATATGTGTACGCTCACATGGATACAAATTTATATTTATATATATGAATAATTAATGCAACTTCTTAACAGTAACTTTATATAAATATTTATTTATATATAATAATATTTATAAATAGTATATATAATTGTATGTATGCAAATTCATACGTGTAAGTGAATGGACATAAGTTGCCACCATATTAAATAATAATATAATAATAAAAAAAGGAGTCTTAAGATGGAAGTCATCGGGAGACAGTGGATTTAGATGAAGTACATATATACATATTTTTATTCTTTAGTTGAGAACACAGAACACTGAGAACACAGGACACCATTTTTCTCTTATTGCATAGTTGCGCAATCATTTAGTGGAAATATATATATCTGACTTGTAGTGCTTAATTAAGGAGTATTATCAGATTAATATTTGAAAAATTGAAACGTAAAAAATCCTAGATAATCCAGATAAGTACAATTACAAAACATAAATTAGTATTTTGTGAAATGATTGTGTTAATTGGTGATAAGTGAAAATTACGTGTTTCACGAGATTTGATTTATTATTCAGTGATTGTTGCGAAATAAATGAACATGCGAGTTCAATAATTGTTATGAAATGAATCTGTGAGTTGGATGATTATTGTAGATTAAAGTTGTGAGTGTTATCAAGTGGTGTTCTAACGACAAGAAAATGGAATAATACTTTTGGGTTATATTTATGTTGGTCACAGGGTGCCTTGTGCACTTAGTGCTTTGCATATAAAATTATATGGTGTTTTATGTACGTGGTGCTTTGTGCACGAAATTATATGGTGTTGTGTGCCATGGTGTTTTGTATTCAGAATTAAATGGTGTTGTGTGCATGAAATTCATGTTGGGATATAACCTGAGGTGCTATGTGCATTAAATATATTAGAAATGAATTAGGTGAGTGTTGGAGTGTTAGAAATGAAATATGTGATTTCAAAAGGGGATGTTGGGAAAGAGTTGTAAAGAATCATATTATCATGTATAATTTCTGCTTACTAAAATTTATCTCACCTAATTTATGTTTTGTAGGTAATTTTTGATAAAGTGTAACATTATAGACGTTTTTGGCCAACTATCGAGCTCCTGTAGGGTTTTGAGCATTGTGTACATAGATGACGACCTGTTAGATACAAATGTGGATTATGTTGTTTCTGCTTTTGGATATTAAGTTTCTTTTTATATATATTCTATATTTCATAATATGATGCGTACTAATGAGTTAAAATGAAACTTCTTCGTGAGTTGTTGTTTTGTTAAAACTCTTTTTATATAAATGTGAATAAGATATTATTGGATATGAGATAATGTTATATTGTTAAAAAAAAATATAAAGGTTGTGTTATATATTTGAAATCATTTATTTTATATTTGATTGAACAAATGTGGTCTTGTCATATTCATACATTTACATACCTTTATATATTACATAAAGGTACGAATATTTGTACATAAAAGTTACATGAATATACATAAGAGTCGCATGAATATCACATAAAAATATCTATATACAAATTTTTACTGAAATTTTTTCTTTTATTTTCTAAGCTACGATGTATAAAAGTCACATCATTTATACGTAAGGTCACAATATTTGTACATAAAAATCACCAAATTTGTACATAAAGATCAAAACATAAAATCTAAAAAAAAAGATAAATTCACGGATTCGAATTGAATTGACCTGAATTACGCCGTGCACCAAGTGCACATGAGAAATTTATCAAATAAAACAAATAGTAGTAGTTTAACAGATTAAATTCGGCTTTAGATTTTACATATTAGGTACCAAAGAAGAAATCATTTTATAAGCTGATTAAAATAAATAGAAACTAGTTACAAAATAAATAGCAAATTAATTCCTATATTTGAGGAACATAATCCAATCACTAATTTAAATTCAAGGATGCATGCAATGTTAATTCCCTTCTCTAATGGGTTAATCATTCACTTAATCCTTTAATTACTCATGACTTAATCTAATAATAGAGTAGGGCTCCATGATTAATTATTTGACAAGTACTCATTCTGGAGCCCTAGCTAGTACGATAACGTCTCCCTCAGAAAACCTCCGCAATAAGAGGAATACAAAAATCTTGAAATATTTTTATTTATCTGTATTATAAAAAAGAAAAAATATATATAGAAAAGACATGTGATAAAAATTTGTTTTTCTCCCTCTGTCTTCTCTCTCATATGCTAAAAGTTCATGAGTTGGTGTCAGAATGTGAGATATTAACACCATCTCACATATGATGAGATTTAAGTATATATTTAACAATTTTTTTTTTGAATATCTCTAAAGAATAGATCTCAATAGAAAATTGAAGGTACACGTATGTATTTTTTAACTATAAGTACATATTTTCTCAACACAAAACTGAATGTATAAATATGTGTTTTTGAGCTATAAGTACATGTTTTATAGATATAAGTACGAGTTATATAAGTATGTGTTTTTACGATTATAAAAGTATATATTTTTTCAACTATGGCACAGTGCACATGAGTTTTTGTGAAATTTAATAGATATGTTTACGATGGATAGGATAACATAACTGTATTAATAAGAATAATGAATATATCTGTATTAATAAGAATAATGATCCATACCCGTCATATGCATCTTTTAATATGTTTTGTAAAGATCTCATCCATTTAAATATTATAATTTAAAATTAATAATTGTGTTGAATTTATAACACCTCAACGATAGACACATAATATGTGTCTACGGCGGCAGGGTAACATATCTGATATTAGTAAATAGCACATTGTTCATCCCACAAAGAAATAGACTTATTTTCTTCATCCCATATAAATGCATCGGTCTTGTTATTCTATCCATCGTGGGCAACTACCGATGTGTCACATACCTAATATATTTATTAATTTCACTTTTCATAATTTTAGAAAATAAGATCTTTACACATCAATCAATGAACATATTAAGAGTTGTTCATTATGACATTTTAACATTTTCAATAAAACACGTGCTATTTTTTCCCATATCTCAAAATATAATCCACTTTTTATTTAAAATAATATTTATTCAACGAATTTACTTATATACATATGTATCATTAACTAGTATATAATACAAATATAATGTCATTAAATATGATCATATAGAGGTCAAAATTGACATGTAATTTAATTATGTTTTTCAGTAATTTTAAGAATTTATGAGAAAAGCTAAATATGTCAATATTATATAAGGATATGTTTGTTTGGAGATTATGTAGAATCTTGAGATTTGTAAAAAAAAATTGAATATTTAAAATTTGTGTTTATTATAAAAAAATTTATAGGGTAAGATTATTACTGTGGGTGTCACATAAGTAGTGGAAAAAGTTAGTAGGTGTAATATTATGTAATAGTAATGATTGAATAATTGTAATAATAGAAAATTTTAAGTGTGTATTGGAATTTATGTATTAATAGATCACCAAAACCTATATGCCCTAGGGACTTGGATCCTAGATTCGTGCCCCTAACCCGACCCGGTGTGTGGACCGCTTCCACGCACATCCACGTGCGGCCACACCACAGTTGATATGCGCCGCATACCACCTGAATTTTATACTTGTAACGTATCCCACATTTACTTTTAAGGTATCACATATTTACTTTTAAGGTATACCCTTTAGGTATTAGTGTAGAAATATCGCTGATTTCTTCTTCTTCCTCTTTTTTTTTCTTCTCTTTCTTTCTTCTTTTTAATCTCTTTTCTTATCGATATGTTATTCTTATTCTTCTTATTTGTTTTGTACATTCTCCTTCTTCTCTATCTTCTTATTCATATTCTTCTTCAAATCTTTATGAAGTCATTTATGAGGTTTTTTCTTTTTCCCCTTCTCTTTTACTCATTTTCATATATTTAGATAATTGATTTCAAATCATAATTTATTATAATAATTTTAAAACATTGAAAATTAATTATTTCAAACAATATGAAATTATGATTTGTAGAAAATTTGATAAAAAAGATAATGAAATCGTAATTTTCAGAAATTTTGAAGAAAAAGATGATGAAACAGTTTAAATTTTAAGATTTTCAGTGAAAATATTAGTTGTATGCTCTTAAGGTATATATTACATTAATATCTTATTAAAAGTATACATTTTTCTTTCAAGTATTAGTTAAGTACCATACATGTATTATATATGTTCATTTCAGGTATTATATAAGTACCTTATAGGTATTACATATGTTCCTTTTAATTATTATATAAATACCTACAGGTCTTATGTAAACATGTTCTTTTCTAATTTATGTAAATATCTTATAGGTATTACAAATGTTAAAGTATTATATAAGTACCTTACAAGTATTACACATTTTCATTTTAGATATTACATAAGTACCTTATAGGTATTACACATGTTGTTTTCAAATATTACATAAATACCTTATAGGTATTACACATGTTCTTTTCAAGTATTACATAAGTACATTATAGGTATTACAATGTGTTCCTTTTAGGTATTACAAATTAGTAATACCTCAAAAGTATTTTCATAATATCTTAAAGGTATTAATACTTATAGTATAAGGTATTATATGTGCACTTTTAAGGTAATAATACTTAATTAAAGTATAATGTATTACATATGTGTACATTAAAGATATTACAAATTTACCGTTAAAGTATTAATACTTATAATTTAAGATATTATATATTTATCTTTAAAGTACTATATATATGTGTTTAAAGTGTTATATTTTTACCTTAAAAGTGTTACATAAATACCTTTAAGGTATCATATATTTATATTTTTAAATTGTGAAATTTTCTGTAAATCATCTTATCCCTCAAATTTTCTGTAAATTATCTTTAAAAACTCAATTTTTACCATATTTTCAAAGTAAAAACAAACGGATTTTCAAATATGTTCAATACACAAATTCATATATGTATGGAGGAATGATCCATACCTTCAGGAATATCACCCCACAACCCAAACACAAAGAATTCTCTATTCTAAATTATATTTCATTTTCGTATTTCAATTTACATATTTATCATGTAACACTCATTAATCAAATGATTTACACGAGTTACACTTGCACGAGTTTGGAGCATAAGTCATAAAATGCCTTTAAAATCACTCACTCAAATCTTAAAAAAATTTCAAAATTTCTCCACAAGATGAGGGGAATGCATTTATGATAATTTCGACTTGATAGTTGATATCAAGGCAAAAATTGACAACCATATAGGGCAGAAAGAGTAAGCCATGGAAAGAGAAGGCAAGGGCCATTGATAGGATAAATTGTAATAGATTTTGATGAGACAAAACATGTAATAGACTAGAGCATTAGCTATCTGGATAAGTCTCCTTATGTAAAATAGCTAAGGCAAGAATGCTAGTATAAGAGAAGAAGAAGACTCTGCAAAGGAACCTACGTCAAGTCCCTGCTACCTACATGCTGCGACAAGAGACAGTATCCATGTATCAAAGGATGCTGTGAGGAACCTGAAGATGCTTAAGGAAGCTGACTCACTCAAAGAAGAAACTACCAGATACATCAAAGTTAGTGCATCCTGACTAGCCGGTAGAGTCACTCCAGTCTCAGCAAATTAGTGATTGCCATGTGTGAAAAAGCAGCAAGGATAGAGTACAACAGACTGCAGGATCAAGTCGTGCAGCAAAAGGACAATGCAGTGGCAGCACAGAATGAAGGCATTGCAGAGCAGGTATCAGAAGATCAACAGAACCAATTAGAACGAGACACCTCACCAGTGGAGAACTGTCTTCTCAACGGGCAGAATTCTCACTGATGCCTATAAATAGAAGGTTGAGTGCACCTGAAAAAGTACTCTAGAATTGATATATCCTACGCAAAGCAGTTCATTGGCAAGCAAAAAATCTTCATATAAAAGTCACTCAGTCTAAGCAGCAGCAAGCCAGCTACATTGTGGAATTAGAAGTCTAAGGAGCTTGCTGCATTCAACTGTTGAAAATCTCCATATCTTACTTAAATAGACTGTTTAGGAGTCACTTAGGCAGGAGTTTACTCTGCTAAGTTGTTATTCTCTCTGAAGAAGAGAAAGGATCCTGTGTGGGTCAAGGAACCTGTATGGAGATCCTGTGTGGGTCATTTAGGTTGGTCACTGTGCAGCTACCTGTGTGGATAGAGCTGACAGTTTTGTGTAGAGTAGAGTTTGTATTAGCTGAGTCTATTGTAAATCAAACTTGCTTTAACAAAGTTCCTCCTTGAGAAGGAGTAGAGAGGACATAGAGGGATTATTCCACCCTCGAACCTCTATAAGCTTGCTTGCGTTCTTTCTGCATTATATATCTGTCTGATCTCCTAAGTATACTGCATTAAAACCTATCTTCGAAAATCACATTATTTTCGCTGTGCATTCTTATCTCTGACTAAGTTCTGAGGTCGCTGCCCTAGCAGCAACCTACAGTGCAACAAGCTTTCTAACTACCTGCTCATCAAGACCTTAATATTTTTTGGAGAAAAGTTAAAATTTGATAAGGTTAATTTACCCCCCCCCCACTTTTAACCTTATACCACTTGGGACTAACAAGTGGTATCAAAGCAGGTTGGATTAAAAACCCAATCTATCTGGTCAATCCCTGATCCCCATTTTTTGAAAATTTGCATACACTCTTCTCATCACATCATGGATATGCATAAGCTTCCTATGTTCTCTATTGAAGAGTATGACGATTGGAAAATTAGAATGCAGACACATCTCTCAGCCATGCACGATGAAATGTGGATGGTCATTACTAATGGACCCCCGAGGATCACCAAGCCCAACCCTATATTCGCGAGAGCTGTAGATGCTGGTGATGCAGGAGCCATTCCCCATTACGCTGTTATTACTAAGCCTAGAGAAGAATGGACTGCTGATGACAGAAGACGAGCCAATCTGGATAACGTAGCCAAAAACGCTTTATTTGTCACTCTGGACAAAGGAACCTTCAGTAAGGTCAAGACATGTAAAACAACAATGGATATATGGAACAAGCTCGAACAAATTTGTGAAGGAATTGAGCTTACAGAGGAAAACAAGGTGTCTACAGCAACTCAAAAATTCGAGTTGTTCGAGATGCTTCTAAAGAAACATTGGAACAGATGGATTTGAGGTTCACGAACATTGTTAATGAGTTGGAGTCTTTGGACAAATTCTATACCCAAAAGGAGAAAAATATGAAGGTCCTAAGAGCGCTACCTGTGGAATGGGATAGCAAGACTACCGCCATGAGGGTCTCCATGGATTTGAAATCAATGAGTATTTTTGACCTTTTCTCTGACCTAAAAGCTTTCGAGTATGATATCAACAGAAGGAAGAAAGAGGTAGAAGAATCCAGCACAAAGGTAACTGCCTTGACAGCCAGAAGCACGAGGGAGACTGGAGCTACCTGCAGTAAGCAAAGAGAGCTATCTGTTGAAAACACTGATGAAGAAATGACCCTTCTTCTAAGGAACTTCAAGAAGTTCATCAGGTTCAACAGGAGAGATAACTTCAAGAAAAACCAGGCACCTCCTCAACAGCTCAGCCTCCAGCAACCAAATCAGGATACTTCAGATCTATACTATAACTGTCGAAAACCAGGACACTATGCCAGAGAATGTCCTCACCCTAAAGTCAACCGATATCCCGATGGAGAGTCTTCTCAGAAAATGGAGAAACGAAGAGAGGAAATGAGAAGAATCAAAGTCTTCCTCAGCGAGATGGAGAAAGGAAAAGAACCCTCTAAGGAAACCCAGCAGGATGCAGACTCCTCTGACAATGACAACGAATCTTCGTCATCAGAAGACGAGGCACTCATCTGCCTAATGGTAGAGGAAACAGAGGACAGTGAGGATGATGAGGTAATGTACCTAATCCAACCCTTGTAGGAAGAGGAAAAGCTAAACAAAAGCCTCTCCCTAAAACAAATCATGAGCGATTTCGAACAGATAAATTCAATTCATGAGGAGCTGAAACTTGAAAATGAGATGCTTAGGAGAGAAAATACACTGTTAGCTGAAAAACTATCTGCATATGAGCTCAGTAGCTCAAAGTGCAGTGGCCTTCAGGAACAGGCATCTAAGCTCAATCTGAGAATCGCCAAACTTGAGAATGAGAAAAATGACCTTCAAGCAATTGTAGGAACCTTTAGCAAATCCGCTAAAGAGGCCAAGGAATATCTTATGTCGGCCAGAAGTCCTTTTGATAGGACAGGTCTAGGATACTGCGCTGGAACCTCTCAAGAAACAACAAGCTCATCTAAAACTGTTGTCTTCATTCAAGCAGAAACCTCAATAGCAAAAGAGTTATCTAATAACTCAACGGAAAGCTTGGAGAAAACAATAGACAAGGGCAAGAGACCCATGTATACATCCACAGGGAGTAAGCTTGTTTTCAAAAGCTGGCTACAGCGGAATCAATCTGCTGGTAGAAACAAAAGAAAACAGCAACCTGCAAGGATACTGCACAGAAACCTCTACTCCCCACATACTAGGACCATAATGTCTAAACCAAAAAGAGCTCATGTTCAAGGAAAGTATGGTGGAGGACCTCACTTCAAAAATGATGGTTACACACGGTTTGCACACATAAAACAATATCCTAAGAATACTGCTTATAAACGGAGCCACCAAGTCTACAACAAAACAATTATTGTGAGACAAGTTTGGATTCCAAAAGGTACTAACAAAAAAAAGGACCCGTACATGTATGGGTACCTAAAAACATGTGATTTCTATCTTGCAAGTACCTACAACAGAAAACAGCAAGGAAGTATAGTACATTGATAGTGGCTGCTCAAGGCACAAGACTGGAAATAAAGGAATCCTCAGTGATCTACAACCATGCAAATGACCCAAAGTAATCTTTGGAGATTATTTTAAGGGTAGCACTAGAGGAGTTGGAAATCTCATCAAAGGAAACACCCATATAAAGGAAGTATCATATGTGAAAGGCTTAAAGTACAACTTGCTCAGCATAAACCAGTTTTGTGACAAATGTTACTCAGTGGAATTCAATCACAACAAATGCCTGATAAGAGATAGTAGAACCAAGGAGGAAAAGCTATCAGGTGTTATGTACTCAACAATGGGAAGGACTACCTGAAGGCATTTGACTCAAAATCAGATGAAGGAGTATTCTTAGGATACTCTTCGGTAAACAAAGCCTTCAGAATCTTCAACAAGAGAACACTTGTTGTAGAAGAAACAGTACATGTGGATTTTGATGAACCACATTGTACTAAAGCTGATATAGATGAACTCAATGAAGACCTTAGGAAAACTCGTATCACCAACACTCATGTTGAATATATTAATGCGGAGTTACCAAGTCTCCAAAATATTGAATCAATTCAAAATCAGCAACCTGTACCTACGCAGCAACCTGGAGAACATGACCTAACCCTAAACCAGCAAGCACCAGTTATTCAAGAAGAGATACATAATCTTGAAGGAATTCAATTGGAAGTTCAATTAGATATTCAACCTGATCCTAATCAGCAAGCTATACAGGATAATCAAGAGCAACCTGCTGAAGACCCAAATGAAAAGCAAGCTGAAGAAGTAAGAAGAAAGTGGCTAAGGAATCATCCAAGAAATCAGATCATAGGAGACTCTACATCTGGAGTAAGAATAAGAAGAAACAACCCCCATGAAGCAATATTTGCATGTTTTATCTCTCAAATAGAACCAAGCTGCATAGAGGATGCTCTAGCAGACACCAACTGGATTCAAGCCATGCAAGAACTAAATGGATTTGAAAGAAACCAAGTATGGCACCTAGTCCCCAAACCTACTCACCAAGGAGTAATCGGTACAAAATGGGTATTTAAAAACAAGCTTGATGAAGAAGGCCAAGTTGTAAGAAACAAAGCAAGGTTAGTGGCAAAAGGCTACTGTCAGGAAGAAGGAATAGACTTTGAAGAGACCTTTGCACCAGTGGCCAGATTGGAGGCAATTAGAATCTTTCTAGCTTACACAGCTCACAATAATCTCACTGTATATTAAATGGACGTGAAAAATGCCTTTTTCAATGGGCTCCTAGCCGAGGAAGTTGGCTTGTGGTACCCAAAAGAAGGAGGGATTAAACTTATTGGCTATACTGACTCTGATTTTACAGGTTGCAAAATTGACAGAAAAAACACTAGTGGTACCTGCCAGCTATTAGGAAACAAGCTAGTATCCTGGTTTTGCAGAAAGCAAACCTCAATAGCAACTTCAACAGTTGAGGCCGAATATGTTGCTGCAGGAAGCTGCTGTACACAAATTCTATGGATTCAACAACAATTGAAGGATTATGAAATTGAAGAAAAAGACACACCCATCTTATATGACAACACAAGCGCAATAGCTATCACACACAATCCAGTTCTTCATTCAAGAAGAAAACACATAGATATCAGACACCACTTCATAAGGGATCATGTTGAGAAGAAAGATATATCACTAGAGAAAGTGCATACTGATCTTCAACTAGCTGACATTTTCACGAAGCCTCTTTGTGAATCAAGATTCTCTTTTCTCAGAAACGAGCTAGACATAATTAATCTGAGCTAAATATCTTTATAAAATCCTAATCTTTTCTGCTTAAATGGTTAAACAACTTAGGGGGAACTCCAGGCAGGACAAAGCTAAAATGATAAAACAGCGACTTAAAGTCACTACTCGAGGTCCCTAGATAGTCCCTGATGCTACGATACTGGTCACCAAGCTACCTGCAGGAACCAGAAACCGAAGCGTGTGGAAAGAGGAATAGTTACCGCGCGTCAAGCAACCGTTTTTACAGAAAACTTCTCGATATCCACAAAATATCACATTAAGTACTTCAGCACACGAACACCGCGCCAAAAATCTCAACCGATGGATCAAGGGTCCTTTCAAATTCAAACCAAATCTGGACTGCTCGATCAAGACCCATCAAATTCAAATATAAGGGAAGTTTCTCTTCATATTTCGCTCTCACTTAGCACTTCTTACACTTTGAAAACCCTAACTCCTTGCTCTCTCTCTAAGCTTCTTGCTACCAGACTTCATCTCTCTCTCACAAATGGCACCCAAGAAAACTCTTGTTGTCGACGGTAGGCTGATAAACAGAGATATCTTGCTCAACATGGTAGATGAGGAAGGAAACATCAAAGACTTGATGAAGGACATTCTACGATGTCTGCGCATCTCAGGCCTTCTGAGACTCTGCTCCTTCCACAAAGCTCCATATGCAGAGGATTAGGTGGAAAAGTTTTACATGCGGGCTAGGGTCTCTGAAGATCGGTTAGAGATCCGATCAAAGTTGGGTGGGGTGACAGTCACTGTGGACACCGGACTGTTAGAAGAGGTGTTCTCTCTCCCCACTGATGGCATGGACGCCAGTGACCTCTCCACTTATGGAGAAGACGAATTGGAGACTTACTGAAAGATCTTCACCGGCAGGGAGGACACGGCAGGGATGTCCAGAAATTGCAGCAAGAAGTTTTTCTTCTTGAGTTCGAGATGCTGCATGACATTTGCTGCCACATCATAGAGAACCGCTCAGGTTCCTTTGATAAATATATCAATTTCAGGTACAGAATGATAATGGCCATCCTGAAGAAGGAGAATGTGGACTGGGCCAGCTACCTGCTCTCCAGGCTAGTGGAGGAGGTGGAGAAGAAGGTGGGTAAGTCTACTTATGGGCTTATTATGAACACCCTCCTAGGTCACTTGAAGATAGATTTGTCCCAGGAAAAGCCCATCCAGAAAGGGAAGTTCATCGGTGCGGGTAGGATCTTTGCCAAAAAGACTACTGCTCGGCCATCCCCAGTAACCAGAGAGGTCTCTGAGGGTTCCAAGGATGCTCCCAAGATAAGAAAGGCATTCCGTCGGACCAGCAGCGGCTCATCTTCACCGGAAAGTAGCTCGAGGATGGACGAACCCTCACCCGCCTCTGCAGTGCCGGAGAAGCCAAAGGAAGTGCAGCGGAGACTGGTCATTTCTGATGATGAACCAGAAGACACTACCACTCAGGCTGTTAAGAAACCTGTAGTGGAAGTGGAGATTGATTCTCCACTAAGGGATGAACATGCAGATGATGCTGCTGTTCATGATGAAGAAGTTGAAGAAGAAGAAGAAGAAGAAGAAGAAGAAGACGTGTTGGAGTATGTTGTCAGCATACCGAAGCTGGAGGAGGAGTTTACAAAGATGATGGATAGATTCACCACCTGGTGGCAGTACAGACACCTTCTCAGAGAAGAATTGATCCAGTAGCCTGACTGGGAGAAGGAGGAGGAGTGGGCTTTGAACTGGACTGCCATGGACGACTTAGAGGAGGTCCTTCAAAAGAAATTTCTAAAGGATCTCAGGAAGAAAAAGTGGCCAGAGTATCTTGAAAATGCTGAAATCGCCGCTGAAATTGAGGTCAGGAAGCAGATGGAAGCTGCCAAACAGCTACCTGGCCCCAGAAACCTGAAAGGGAAAACACTCATCGAACAACTAGACTTCTACAGGGAGGAGGTGATTCTGGATGCTGCCGCTGATCAGGTCAGGGCAAGCGATGACATGGGCTTCACCGTAGCACAGATAGAGAAGTACGGAGAGGATGAGGCTCTGGAGAGGATGCTGAAGCAGGCAGCTGACATAAGCCTGATAGATACGAGGATGAGAAGGCCAGTAAGGGAACCTCAAATAGGTGAAGGTTCCTCCTGCACTGCTCTTATGGTCGAACCCATCAGCAGGTCGCCATCACCGATGAAGAAAAATAGTGAGGAATTTTCTTACCTTACTGACCTAATCATACTGCCTGAAGTTCCTGTGCAGACGCCGATGAAGGAGAGAAGCTCGACGCCAACTGACTTTCCCAAGGTAAAGGAGTTGGAAACCCTCGCTGCTGTGGCATCTCTTGAGCTGATTGTCCCACCCACAGTAGCAGCCGTTGATGACACCACAGAAACATCCATACCCACACCAATGGAGGTGGAGGCTGAGGGGGAACAAGTGCAGGAAATGGAGGCACATGTTCTTACAAATGTTCAAGCAGCAGAGGACCCTGCCCTCATGGAGTTGGAAGAGACAACACCTGTTAAAATAGTGGACCATAGAGAGATGGTCACTGAGGGAGAAGTAGCTGCAGAAAAGCAGGTGGATGAAGTACAAGAGGTAGGAGAAGCACTGGGGGAAGAAAAAGAAGGTGCAAAGGAAGCTGAGAAGCAGGATAAGGCTGATAAAGAGCGGGAGGCTGAAAAGAAAAATGGGGCTGATGAGGAGACTGGCAAAGGAAGAGAAGTTGAGAAGGATAAAGAGAAGGAAGCTGGAGAGGAAGAGGCTGGAGAGGAGGCCCCAACTAAGGACACTGGATCAGGAGATGGAGGATCCAGTAGTCCTTCTAGCAGCGATAATGGATCACCCAGTGAACAGGGTGATACCGGAGCCGAAAAATCCAAAGCTCTAACCTCTGCTTCATCTCAACAGGTACCAGCAGAAGAAGTCTAGGAATCTGCCAGATCAAATGACGAGGTCCTAACAGCCATTGAACAGATGAGGAAGTCTCTAGTGAAAGCGAGCAGAAAACTCCGCAAGGAAACCCGCTCACACTCAATTAAGACGCATTCCTTCATGGACTCCCTCAACGTAACTCTGTCAAGACTCTCTCAGATAATCGCTGCTTACCGACCCCCCAATGAGGATGCTACTGTGGAAGTGGTCAAGAATGTGATGGAAAAGCTAAACAGATAAGAGGAGAGGATGATCTCTCTTGAATCGAACCAGAAAGCTCTTGTCACTGCAATAGGACGAATGGATGATGAGCAGTTCAACTAGTCGCAAACCTTGAGGGAACACTCAGGCACCTTGTCCGAGATTCACTCTATGGTTAGCTTTGCGGTTGGACGTGCTGATGATAACAAAAAGGGGGAAGGGAAGATAGAAGGCCGGCAGAAGAGTGGATAGGATCCTGCTACCTGCAAGCAGATGATAGTGAGTAGAAGAAGAGATGATGTTGGAGATGGTGGACATAGGGGAGCTGGACCAAGGGCCCTTCAGATAGCAGCTCGAAGAGGAAATCAGAAGCTGTCTCAGGGTCAATCCATCCAGGCTTCAGAAAGGATGCTGATATGAGAGATGAAAAGAGGAGGAAGACTGAGGCAGAATTGAAAAGCAACTTGGATGCTGTTTTCTCGAAAGATCCAAGGATTGTTCTTGATAAAATCTTCCCACCTCACAAGCTGCCTGAAATGACTGAGTTGAAGAAGAACATGTAGAATCCTGCCAATGCAGCAAGTGCCTCTCTTAAAAACTTTCTGGAAGCCAGCCTGGATCCTAGGAGCGACAAGTTCGTCACCCTAGAGATTCCGGAAGTCGCTCTCCCCACTGATGTCAATCCATCATTCTTCCAGATTGAAGGGTTCAAGAGAATGGAGTTGATGAAGTATTTCACGACACTTTGTAAAGAATCTGCTCTCTTCAGAGGATTCCGAACCAACAAGGAAGCTTTGCAGAGGTTTTTGGAGCTGACCAAGAAAGGTGGACTTCCAATCCAAGTCAAGTTAAAGCAGAGACTGGAAAAGGAGTTCATACCATACTGTGAAGACTTCTGGCTCAGGTTTAAGGAATCTGAGGAAGTTGTGAAGAGGATGGAACACAACTACCAAAACTCCATAGCCAACTGGTGGAAATGTACAAAGTTTGAAAGAAAGAAGAAGGCCAGCTGGTTGAAGACTTAGTGTCTTGCTCTCTATGTTTATCTTTTGCTTTTATGCTACCTATTATGTCTTTCTGTTTTTATTTCTTTCTGATCTCTGTATCTGTATCTATTTTCTCATCAATGGATATTAGATGGTTCTGATTTATGAAAGCTCACATCTTGTGAACTTAATGCATGATTACGGATGTTTATACTTTTCTGCATTTCTGTTCCAAGCTAAATGAAATATGAATCATTGATCCTGTTAAAGAGTTTTGTCATCATCAAAAAAGGGGAAATTTATAGAATAAATTGTAATAGATTTTGATGAGACAAAACGTGTAATAGACTAAAACATTAGCTATCTGGATAAGTCTCCTTATGTAAAATAGCTAAGGCAAGGATGCTAGTATAAGAGAAGAAGAAGACTCTGCAAAGGAACCTACGTCAAGTCCCTGCTACTTGCATCTGCGATAAGAGACATTATCCATGTATCAAAGGATGCTGTGAGGAACCTGAAGATGCTCAAGTCAAGGAAGCTGACTCACTCAAAGAAGAAACTACTAGATACATCAAAGTTAGTGCATCCTGACTAGCCGGTAGAGTCACTCCAGTCTCAGCAAATCAGTGATTGCCATGTGTGAAAAAGCAGTAAGGACAGAGTACAGCAGACTGCAGGATCAAGTCGTGCAGCAAAAGGACAAGGTAGTGGCAGAACAGAATGAAGGCATTGCAGAGCAGGTGTCAGAAGATCAACAGAACCAATCAGAACGAGACACCTCACCAGTGGAGAACTGTCTTCTCAACGGGCAGAATTATCACTGATGCCTATAAATAGAAGGTTGAGTGCACCTGAAAAAGTACTCTAGAATTGATATATCCTACGCAAAGCAGTTCATTGGCAAGCAAAAAAATTTCATATAAAAGTCACTCAGTCTAAGCAGCAGCAAGCCAGCTACATTGTGGAATTAGAAGTCTAAGGAGCTTGCTGCATTCAACTGTTGAAAATCTCCGTATCTTACTTAAATAGATTATTTATGAGTCACTTAGGCAGGAGTTTACTCTGCTAAGTTGTTATTCTCTCTGAAGAAGAGAAAGGATCCTGTGTGGGTCAAGGAACCTGTGTGGAGATCCTGTGTGGGTCGTTTAGGTTGATCACTGTGCAGCTACCTGTGTGGATAGAGCTGACAATTTTATGTAGAGTAGAGTTTGTATTAGCTGAAGCTATTGTAAATCAAATTTGCTTTAACAAAGTTTTTCCTTGAGAATGAGTAGAGATGACGTAGAGGGATTACTCCACCCTCGAACCTCTATAAGCTTGCTTGCGTTCTTTCTGCATTATATATCTGTCTGATCTCCTAAGCATACTGCATTAAAACTTATATTCAAAAATTACATTATTTCCGCTGTGCATTCTTATCTCTGACTAAGTCCTGAAGTCGCTGCCCGAGCAGCAACCTACAGTGCAGCAAGCTTTCTACCTACCTACTCATCAAGGACTTAATATTTTTTGGAGAAAAGTTAAAATTTGATAAGGTTAATTCACCCCTCTCTTAACCTTATACCATTTGGGACCAACCGACATGATGTAGAAATCAATAGAAATATCAATAATTCAATACACTAATTTCGATTATTACCCACACAAAGAGACGAGAAGGAAAAAGGAGGAATATAAAAGAAAGAAGAGAAGAAGAAATGGAGAAGAGTGCAGAAGGAGAAACATCAATGAAGAAGAAAGGAAAAAAAAAAGCTGCGAATAAGGAGAGCAGCAACGAAGAAGATGGAGAATTAGGGCAAAAAGAAAAAAAAACATATATATATATATATATATGTAATCCGAATCAGGCAGGTCGGGATGAGGATACGGATCTTAGATCCGTACTCCTAAAATACAAGGGTCTCTCTTAATAGATTAGAGTATATGATTAATTATAATGTATTTTGGAAAATTCAAAATCTAAATTTTCTAACAAACAATAATTTGAGATTTTATTGGAGTACTCAGGCTCATGCACCCCCTGCATGCAATATATTAATTGCATAGTATTTAGTATATATGTGTTATTAGTGTACTATACTACCATGTAAAGCTCCACCACAATTAAAAGGGAAAAAAAAAAAAAAGTAACACAGAAATGATAATATCCATACAATTCAACAACCACAATAAATATGACTAAGGAACCATCTCCATCACATTAAGTCATTACTTAATGACTTTAAAGTCGGCTACAGAAC
This sequence comes from Scutellaria barbata, assembly GCA_028654395.1. Lineage (NCBI taxonomy): Eukaryota > Viridiplantae > Streptophyta > Magnoliopsida > Lamiales > Lamiaceae > Scutellaria > Scutellaria barbata. The sequence goes on from CM053647.1 coordinate 27,070,050, forward strand.
CCATTTATCATCCATTAATACAATAGTATTATTCCTCTAAAAATATAAATTAATAAAAGGAACAGAGTTGACAAAAAGATCATGCCACTAAAGTTATTATTGATTCCAGGATTTTTAATTTTTTCGTTTTGCCCAATACATGTATTTTATAAGAAAGCTCAGGGACGTTTATTATTACTTCCACTGATAATTATTAGCTTCAATAATTTATTTTATTTTTTGTTAAATGTTATCTGGCTTTTGAGTCAAGAAGAAAGACTATGTAGATTTAATGTAGAGGTATTATTGGATAGTTTTAAAAGCTGCTTATTGTAAGAGCTATAGTAAGTGGGTCTCTTATTATTATTTTTATTAATTAATGTTTAATCAGACAATTTATATATGATGGACGTAATTTTATTTGATATATGGAAATCGTATTAGTTTGATAAATTGTAAATCGGATTATTGAAACAGAAACTAGTTTTAAGTCGGGGATTATAAGTATTTTGAATTTAGTACGTATATAAATTTCAATAATATAATACGGTACAAATATCAATTATTAATAGTTTTAGCTAAATTTTTAATAAAAAAAAAAAGTGTACAAATCGGAATTGATGGTCAAGTGTCACATGACGCGGACACTCATATGACAAAGTGTCCTAAAACAAAAACCTAATGACTAAAAAATAAAATTTAGAACATAAAATATAAAAACCACGACAATTCAGATAACAAATTAAATAATTTCCCTTCATATGAGAGAATCCTTCATGGACAAAATGTACGACACTAGTTTAGTGTTACCTTTTAAATGGATATTCATTATTCTATTTTATTTAGCTTATCATCATGGACAATGAAAATGGACCCAAATACCCTTTTGGGATAAGGCATCAATTTATTTAGTCATTAGTGATTTAATATAATTAAAAAAAAATTCTACATATTACATTGGAAAGGCCATCCATTATTACAAGATTCTCAAACCCCGCATCCTCTTTAAAATTACAATGGGCCTTGTAATTATACCCAAAGGGCCATATAATCCATATCCACTAACCCACAGCCCGAAGCCCACATCCTCTTGAATCTCAACTTTGCATGTTTGAATGTTTTAAAGAATGAATATTATTTATTAATTAAGGCATTAACGTTAATGCTGAAAAAGTTAACAAAATTGTATCATGCTCAAAAAAATTAACTATATTATCATGTATGAAAGTTGGTATGTTGTGTTACCAAACAAACCCTAATTTGTCAAATTAGCTGTAGGTATGTTTGGAAGGGGTTTTATTGGATTTGGAAAATTCAATTATTGAAATATTGAATTTTATAATAAAGATAAATAGTAGACAAATGTATGTTTGTCTAAGGACTTAGTAGGTAGGATTATGTTGTAATTTCAAATTAATGGGAGAAAATGTAGGTTGATGTAATATTTTATGAGTGAGTCTAATGTGCAACTGGTGCATATGCAATTCGTGTCAATCCGAATCCGCGTATTTTTTTTTTGCTTCAAGTCAAAATTTGTATGTTATATTAGTATAATCTTTATATTGCATTGTTGTGACTTTTATGTACAATAACTTAGAAAAAAAAAAGAAAAATTTCAACAAAATTTGTGCATAGATATTGTGATATTCATATGACCTTTATGTAAATTCATGTGACTTTTATGTACAAATATTTATAACTTTATAATCATGTGACATTATGTACAAATATCTATATCTTTATATAAATGTACAAATATTTAAACTTTTATATAAATGTATAGATATTTGTACATAAAGGTTACATGAATATATATAAGAGTTACATAAATATCACATAAAGATAGATTTTGCTGAAATTCTTCATTTTTTTAAAGTTACAATACATAAAAGGTCACAACATTTGTACATAAAGATCAACACATAAAATAAAAAAATAAAAGATAAAACTCGTGGATTCAGGTCGGGTCAACCCGGATTACATGGATCTTAAATTTATACACCTGGTGCACAGGAGAATTTATGATATTTTATAGTGAAAATGTGTATTAATGTGATGTTTTATCGTAAAAAAATATATTTAATAATGATTAATTGATTGTAACATAAGTAGTAATGATTATATTTGGATTTAGTATTCCTAATTCAAATATAAAAACAAATATACATTAAGATTTTGAAATCCAAATTTCTATGAGAAAAAATCTCTTCCAAACATCCCCAAATGATTCAAGTTTGGAGGTCTTTGTAATTTGAATCTGATTTATTTAACTTTATTTATTTATTTTTCTTTTGAACAAGAATAACACAGCACATCTATTTACACAGAATATGCATATTATACGTTATTTACTAATGAAAAATGGATCAACTTAATTCTATTTGCGTGGAATTGGATGGAACATGTGTTTTGGATGATACCATGTGAGTTTTTTATTATACCAGTTGATGTATATAAAATAAAGGAGGGACTAAAGGTAAGAACACTTACAATGAAGGGTTTATTTGGGTTATAGTTAGACCACATTTGCAATGTAGAAAAAAAAAAAAAAAAACAAAACACTGCGTTCAGAAACGTAGGTAATGCATGCGCCTTACAGACGTAGCCCATGTGTGCTCTTTTAAATTTTTTTTTTTTTTTTCATTTGCCTAATTTTTTAAAACTACTTTGTATTTTAATACTTCATTATTCAAAATTGTTTTTCGATATTCATTTTTATTTTATTTTTTAAGTTTTTAATTTCAATTTTTTGAGACAACAACTATGACAAATTTGATTTTTTCGGATATTCATAAATTTAAAAGATTTTTTCTACAATATATTGAAAAAATATAAATTTTAAAAACTTGATATTTATGTTATTCATATTATCGTAAATATAAAATTATTTGAGATGATAAAAATTCTCAAATTAATTATAAATAATAGCAGTTTACCCTTTAGGTCAAATTCTACTAGTTTCGTTCGGTCAAGATGGCCGAACGTAATTCTACATGTTCGGTTATGATGATCGAACGTGCTTCTCAGTCAATCAGGATCGAACAAAATTATTCTGATTTAATCGATTTTTTATGTTTTTTCATACAACTTTCACTCGATTTTCATACATGTATCAAAATCATGGAATATTTGTCATTATATTGGCATTACATTTCTCAAGAAAATAGAAGATTTAATATTAAATGAACAAGAAAGATGAAAAATGGAGAAATGGAAGAAGAACGAAACTAAGGTCATTTTTTTTTGTTTTTCTTTTTTGTTTAAAGGATAAATTGATATTTTTAAAAAAATTATTTTTTAATTAAAATATTTTTAATTGGGGTGTGCTCAAAAAAAGATGGAGTGCCACCCTAAAATAATTCAATTCCATTCATATGTCATAGAATGATACAATCTAAATTTTAATGGTAAAAACAAATAAGATAAAAATATCAAATATTAACTGAAATAAATGAATTGTCAGTTATAAAGTAGATGATTCCCACCAAGAATTTTGATGCCGACGAGAAAAGAAAGGAATAACCTTTAAGAAAATCTTTTTTATTCCAAAAAAATTATAAATGAAACCACCCCTGTATGTGATGTTTAGGTCCTTTTTTTTTTTTTTGTTTCCTCTCTCTTTTCTCATTTATGTGCATGTTCTGTAATGTTTAGTTTTTTTTTTTCATTTATGTGCATGTACTTTATTGATTTATTTATTAATTTTCAGATTTTTGCAGGCACATGACAACGATTTTTTCGAGAAAAACGATGATGATCATAGCTCATAAAAATAACACATAAATAATAGTACGCAGCTTTAGAGTGACAAGTCAAAAAAATTGTATAATGTAGTTGGCTTTCACAACTAAGCATATTGCATTTCACCATACAGATAACAATGTTATATATACTGCTGTGACCTACAAAAATCTAGTATTTATATAAACCCTCTTTCGATATACATATATTCTGGTTTCAAAATCTTATAGGCAAACCATAATTAAGAAATGTTCTAATGCACCCATCCCATCCTGCAGTTACAACCACAAGCCCCCACAAATGAGGTGAATTGAATGCATTCAACCAAGCATTCTTTAGAAACTTAAACTCTGATTTGCATACTGATGGTGGTTTAACCGGCCCCGGATTTGGCTTCGGCAGTTTTTCCTCAGGCCATGTGGCCGATCCTCTGTATAAAGCGTCCAAGAAATACCCGAGGCTCGTTGTGAAACAATCGGGGAAAGATGCATGGAACTTTTGAAGCAATTTTTCGTCAAAATGTCCGTTTCCTAGTATACTTCCTGGTATTGCTCCAAGCTTATTCTTCAAGCCACACCAAGGAATAGCAATGGAAGCATTGCGCGATAAGAAGCTCTCACAAGACCATATATTCTTCCTTCGGTTTGACTTTCTCTGGTTGTGGCTAGTGTAGTTCCAGAGACGAACAGTGGAGTCCTCGGTGGCTGAAACAATGTGTTCTCCATCTGATGTGAATGCAGCGGGCATTTGGCTTACTGAGCTTCGATTACCTGAACCAGACAACATAACAACGGAACTATAGCTTGAGGAGAGAGGGAGAGAGAGAGAGAGAGAGAACATCATGAAATAGCATAGCAAGATAAGAAGAAAAAGCTATGGCTACCTTTAAATTTACAGACGATATTGGTCCCACAAAGTATTTGGACTTGTGAATCACCAGAAGTGACCATTACTTTGCTTGCATCGCTCGGACAATACTGAACAATGACAATCATGTATCAGATTTGAACACAAAAGAATTGTGGCTTTAATTTAAATAAAAAAATAAACAAAATATAAGAAATGTGAGATCAATGTATACCTGAAATCCAACTATCTTTTTGTCAGGCAACTTTTTCTTCCCCTTCAAGCATATTGATTCACCCAATTGCAAACGATTATCTAAATGAAAAAGGTTTCCATATCAATTACCCAACCATGCCAAATTAAAGTGAAGGGCAATACAGAATACTAGGCAAACAAAACCAAATATCAGTATATGATTACATCAATTTAACAGCACTTGCAAAAGTAACACACTGGTCATGATCTTCCAACATGCTCAAGTAGTTCATCCAAAATCTAGTGTGCGACAATATATTGTGATAATTAATATACATGCCATAAATATTGTAAATAAGCAGATATATGAAAACGTACGATGAAATATAAGATAAATTAGAAGACTTCCACATTTTTATTAAAACTACTTTAATTAAAGAGGCAGAATTGAAAACTGCATTATATTCATATTATAGAGCACATTAAAAAGAATTATATTGTTTCCATAGGATAAACAGGAAAACCAGTCTTACTTGATTAAAACAAATAATAATAACAAACTTTCACAATTGTAATTTTAACAGGACTTCTAAATCACAAACTTCAGTAAGGTAGAAATTTGAATCATCATCCATTTTTCGGCAAAAGGCTGTCGGTGTCTATGGCTCTTTTTAACACTTTGGATGCCACGTCTCAAAATTTAGGAAAAAGATGGCATCAATGTGTATAATAATCAAAAACATTTACAATCTTCCGACAAAAATTGGATGACAATTCAAATTGCAAATCTATGTAAAATTCGTGATTTTTTATGCTATATTAGAAAAGTCTAGTTAAATTGCAGTCATGAAAGTTTGTGACTTATTTTTAAGGCTTGTGAACCACTACAAGAGCATGACAAGAAACCCATATGATGTTGTTTGGGTAAACATGGGAATACCTATGATATCATAAAAGTGACAAGTGCCATCCATGGAGCCAACAACACCTCCCTGAATAAATAGAAAGAACATATTGAAGAAACTCCAGAAATATCATCACATCAAACCATAAACAAAAAATTGTGCAAACCTTGCCATCAGGTCGATAAACCACAGCGGTCACAATTTCTCTAATATCAGTCCAATCAACAACTCGCCCACCATGAACTTCCCAAATTCGCAATTTCCCATCTATTGAACCGGTAATAAAATGATTATCATCCATGGGATTGAAGTCGACACAGGTTACTGCATCAGATGTAAGATAAGAATTAATCATTAATCATAAGAGTAAATTTACACGTGACAAATGAAGAGCATCTATATTCATATTTGATGTAATATTATCAGGAACTTACCATAATTATTATGAGAATACACTCCAAGGCAGTCTTCATTTCCCACTCTCCACAACCGAGCTGTTTTATCAACTGAAGATGAAAGTAAATGCTGCAAATATAAACAACCAAATCACACTTCCAATCGCAGCAAATTTCCTTTAAGAGGAACACCAATCCTGGGATAAATATTCGGAAAAATTTAGGACATCCATAGGAAGGATGAAAATACTAACCCCATTCTTAGACCATGAGAGGGCCAATACCTCCCCTTTGTGTCCATGAAACTCATGAAGAGGTTTCTCTGATAACTGAAAGACCTTTGGTGGAAGTATGACACAAGCTGAGTCTGATGATTTCTTCAAGCTTTTCACTTGATTGTTCCTCTCTTTGGCAACATCAAGAGGAGCTAACTTGGAGAATTGATTCAGGGAGAAGTATAAACAGGAAGGATCAGTATCTTGAGTATTAAATTTGTTTACAAAGTCACCTTCAAGAACCTTCCAGACACGCACAACACCATCTACCCCAGCACTAGCCAGGTGCATACCATCAGGACTGAACTTCAGAGTCAAAATAGAACCCTCGTGTGCAGGAAATTCTTGCCCTGTGTAAACTGATGATAATTCTTTTGATTTTTTCTTACATACATTTACACGAACTCTTCGAGTAGTAGATCCACTCTTTAGATCGATCTCTGTTTTACCAAGAAACTCCTTAGCCCTATCCACAATATGGGCAATCGAATTAAATCTCTGGAGCCAATTGCTTTTCTTCTTTGGATCAACTATGCTCAACCCCTTCCACTCTTTTCTCAACAACTGCTGCACCAAAGATGATGAGCCAAGCATTTTCTGAAACTCATCGAATGATATCATCTTATCTGAATCCATGTCAAGAAATGTGGTAACAGAGCTGTCATCAGCTAGTTCATCCATGACTGATTCTGTTCCATCGTCTTGATTCTTAATTTTCCAAGTTGGGTTCTCCTCCATGTTACCATCCTCAAGTAAATACGTGGTGTCGTATGACCTAAAAGATAGCGAAGAACGAGTTGAGAAAAACTGTGGATCGGTATCCAAGTTTGCAAGCACTGTTTCCCCATCATCCTTTAATCTATCAATATCCCTTCTAATATCTTCTTGATATAAATCATCCTCTTCAGCTTCACTAGCTCCACGCCAATCCGAGCTCAAACCCATCCATCTCAAAAACCTAAGCCGCCTTTCGTTGACACTATCTGGCTCTTTAGTCCAAAACTTATATCCCAGAGCACCATTGTCATGCACAGAATTCAAACAACCATCTGAGCAATCAAAACTCTTATCAGATGAGGAAGAAGAATCATCAGGATTGTCAATGAATCGATCTTCTGCTCCACTATAATTATCCATCAAATCTGAATTCAGCCCATACAAACCTATCCCCCAAAAACAAAAAAGGATTTTAATCAGACACAACCTAGAATATCCCTATCTAATACAATACCTACAAGGTTTTAATTCAAAGTTCTAAGGAATAGAACCCTCAACCAAACCAGAAAACCCCAAAAAGTCACACAAAATCCGAAGCCAATGGAATATGGAATAATAAAATTTACAATTCAATATTCATACACAGATCATCTGAGAAAACAATATAACCGATCACACCACAAACACACTAGCATAATCTGAAAACAAAGATATAATCTCCAGAAACAAAATTGATTTCGGTTTGAAATTCTCCAAAAGGCTAAAATAAACAAACAAACAAACAAATTAAGGAAATCAGAATTCTACTGAGTTTCTTCAGTAAAGAAAACAGGGGATAATTTCCAAACCTGGGGTGTCCAAAAGCATAAATTAGAACCCCAGAAATTCAATCGCAGAAGCTCTCGCAGCATCAACCACTCAACATGAACATCAACAGCAAATAAATCACTTTAAACTATGATTCAATCCATAAACTATCCGATTGTGAAATGAAAACAGAAAAAGGTGAAGAAATAAATATGGGGTTGGAACAGAGAGATTCGAAGCCTGTGAAAAAGGATTGCAAGGGAAACGGAAACGTCATAAGGTGGAAAAGATGGTTATGGTGTCTCTCTGTGACAGTCTTTCACTTTTTATTTTTATTTTTTCCCCTTTTTTTCCCACCAGCATCAATTTCTTCGAGCAACTAACAGAAATATAAATAATAAACCTGATTTGACGGTTTTGCCCCTCTGATGCACCAGTTCAACTAACGGGTATATCGATGACTTTGAATTGTTTTGGTTTGAAATTGTCGACGCGATGTTCATTATTAAATCACTAAATTTTCCTGTTTTATTTTATGTATTTTTTTATATTTAAAATTTATACCTTTTTATCCAAGATGTTAAATTTGAACAGTAATAGAAGTAGGAATACTTATTAAAACAAAATATTAAAATTTCAGGCTTAAAATAATATAATATAATAAAACAGAATATATAATGGAGAATGAATAAATTGCGTGTTACATACTATAATATATCTGGATTTTTTTTTTATCAAGACTAATTGAGAGTCATCATGTATGGTTGGAGTGAAATGTGCTCATAAGTCTGGTGTGAGTTATTTTAATATATTTTTAAGATATTTTTACGAATTTTAATTGATTGTAATTAGATACTATTATTTTATTATAAAATACCAACGAGTATCAGGAATATCAAATATAAATAAACAAAGATATAAATATCAAATATATTTTCTGTATGAGCATTTAGAGAGTAGAATTTTGCTAAACAAAAATATAATAAAATAAATACATGTTCTATCATGAGATAGAAAATTATTTTGAGAAAAGGAAAAGCTAGCACGATAATTTTCTGTCTAACCTCGTGACAGGATGTTATGGTTTGAATCATTAATCTCTATCCTCACTTTCTATCTGTGGAAGAATATGAATTTTATTTTTATTAAATAATTATAATTTTATATTTTCATGTTACATAATTTAATTAATTTAAAATATTTTTTTGAATCAAAATTTAGGTGGATCCATCTTATGAATTATATTGTGTGAGATTGGGTCATATAATTCATTCCAACTTATTATTAAGTCAAAGTGGGTCATAGATTCATATACATCTTTTAATTTAATAAGTTTCGATTTACAGATCATTTAAAATTTATGAAACGATCTCAAGATATTGTCTCTTTGTCTCAACAATTTCAAAAAAAAAAATTAAAAAAGAAGAGAGAAAAATTAAAGACATGAAGTAATAGTGGTCCAATATAGAAGACAGTTGAAGGTGCGAATGAAAGGCATGAAAATGGTGGTCCAATCTCCAATGTAGTAGAGTGTGAAGCATGAAAACGTTACATGTACTCCAGCTGCATAGCTTAAATAAATAATTAAAATTAATTTTCGCCATATGTTATTATAGTTCAACTACTTTCCATAATATTTTGTTTAGTGCCAAAAATATTTCATTTAACCGCCATGCATTTAAATACTATTATATATGTTACACAGTGTTATAGATGCTACATTTAGTTAATTATACATAATGCGATTTATCATATAATGTAACATATACATATGGGTATATATATGTTTGAGCACAAAATGTATGATAAATATTGTACTTGATATAATTCGTTAGAGTACATGCCATAAATTGCTACATTTTAAGTTTCATGTAATGGTGTTCTAAAGATATAATGTAGATGACATGTTTGTTTATATTAAATTAATTTCCTTAAAACGTTAAAACAATTCTGGAAAATCCTTCTTTTTTTTTTTTTTCCTTCTTAGGAAAATGGAAGATCTTCTTTAGTTCAAGTCGTGCATATCAGTTTCGATCTACCTTAAATTTTTAAATATACGTGTTTAAGTATCTGTTTATCTGTATAGATGTTACATCCAAATATTAATAAATTCAACCATCTGTTTGGTTTCTATTTTTATTTAAAAAAAGAAGACTCAACCACCAAATCATATCTAGATGAAGTGAGGCGATATCCATGAAATATTGGTTATATATTAAATTTAAGATATGAGTTTTGAGTCATTCGAAATTGATTGGCCTGTACTTAGGTCTTAAAAAACCATTCTATATGTGCTAGAATAAAATATAATCCATAAAGCCAATATTTTATGAAATACTTGAGAAGATTTATGGTACTCACGTAGTCACGTTACACATTAATTTAACTAGATATTATATTTTTAAGAAATGATATATATATATATATATATTGTTTTGATATGTATTCAACATTTAGGGGATGTTTATTTGTATTTTTTGTTCTCATTGTTAGGAAAAATGATAACATGAATTTATTACATAAAAAAATTTCACAAACTTTAGGTAAAAATTTAATTGCAGTAATACAAACTTTTATTTATAACAATATTATCAATTTAGAAATTATAATATTTTTCAATTATGACACCAAAATCATTTTTTGGCCCCTAATTATAATACTATCGCTATTATCGGACATGTCTTGATGAGACCATCCTAAATGCACCACCTAATTTGGGATTTGTTGTAACCATAGTTTTGAATGAAGGGTAAAAGTTAGGTTTGTCGCACTTTCCATACCTGTTTTACAAAGGTAGCGGTGGTAGATGATAAAATTAGTGGTAAACTATATTGACTTTTGTACATAAATATATTTGTACTAAGTATTTTGAAATTTTAGAGTAATAAGTTTGAAAATATGTCGATAAACTAAATGATATATGTGAAAGTCATGTAATGTTTGCAATAACTGTCAAGCCATAAGCCAAATATAATATTTTTGTTGAGATTTTAAGGGTAGAAAATGATTTTAATTTTTGTAATGAAAATGAGTAAAAAAAAAAAAAAAAGGGTGAAATAGCGTTTTGGAAATGGGAACAAACATCTTGATTTCTTATCATCCTTAACGGTGCTTACTGGGGTGTTTAATAAAGATGATTACATGCATTTTTAATAACTAGAATGATGATTCATTGTGGGATTCAATAAATTCATTTATCCGACTAACTCCATTAATAATTGGCCCGTCAACATAGTAAATTAAAGATGCAGAAAAATGATGTTTATTACTTCTACTTTTATTTTTTTTCTTCATTTTTCTTCTAAAAAAAATGGTGATGTAGCATATTAGAGATCTATGTGAATGTTATTAATGGGCATTCATTATTGATGTCTTTATGAATTCAAATCAATGCAAAAAACTTATTGTGAAATATTATCTTTAAATGGAAAAGGTGGTACAAACAACTAAAGATGAATTGCTGATTCTACAGTAATGTCAAATATGCACTAAAATTGTGTTCTATTGGATATGACCTATCAAAAACATGTACATAACAATATACAGCTAGTATTTTTGTTGGAAAATATGTGTGATGTACTTAAAAAAAATTAAAAAAATAAATACAAACATGCATATCTCGATCCATAATAAAATATGAGTTCATTGCTTTAGATAAAATAGGCAAAGAAGTTGAATAATTGGAAAACTTCTAAGAGGACAATGGCTTACGTTGAGGATCTCTACTCAAAACGTAGATATCAATTCTACTTTATTTTTTTTCTATCTTAATCAAATAAAATACAATGTCAAAAAATTGGTCTTCACCTAAACTGTTTTTTAGTTGGAAATTCATTAGGTTTCTTTTGATTTTACATAATCAATTAGTGCATAAACCTCAGACACTGGCATAACTTAAAAACTACAAAGAAAGGAAGAATGAGTTATCTAGGCAAAAAGTCGAGTAAGGAAAATGTTGGACGACGACGGGTGTTCAGTTAATTTTGGTCTGCTTTCGGAGAAAAAATTATGAAAATTCTGAGCTTATAAATGAAGTAATTTCATCCTATTTATAGGAAAAATAGACAACTCTTCAACTCCCGAGCAACTAGATGTTGCCATGTGTGCATCTTGTGGGTCGGAGTAAGCCACGTGGCCTTAGAGAGGACTCAATCATCGGGTGACACATGGCGGAAGTGTGAGTCATGTTGGCATCCTATAACCCGTTTGAGCTCAGCTCGGGTGGGATTGTTGAGTTACGCCCTAACAAAAATTTTGTTCTTACCACAGTCTAAGGGGCTATTATTGGATCCCTCGATCCTAGCTCAGCTCGGACCACCACCTAATCAGGTCCAAGCAAGAGCTGACCTAAAATGAAAATTTGTAGGACCGGATCGGTCCTCGATTGACCTCAAATGCGTTGAGGTGACCTGAGTAGGAGGTGAACAAGAATCGAAAGAGCTAAGGTAAAACAATCTAAGGTTGTGTTTGGATAGAGTAATTTGAAATTCAAAATTTGAAATGAATGGATTTCAAATCCACTCCTCCAAAATTAATTCAAAATGAAAGTAGTGGATTTGAAATCCACATTCATCCAAACACCATCGATGGATTTGCTACCATGGATTTCAAATCTGTTTTCAAATCCACCAATCCAAATGGATTGTAAGTGAAAAGACTGACTAGAGGCTAGTCAGGAGGCGAAGATGACAAGACAATGAACCTATCAGAGATCCAACTAAGATTAGAAGAAATTCAATAGAAAGATTAGAAATCCCTGGGGTTATTATATTAGAAGAGCTTAACAGCTCCAAAGAAGAAAACAAATGCAATATCAAATCATAGCCAATTTAGACAAAAATAAATATATATTTTCATTATTAAGACCTAAAATTGAGGGATTTCGTTATTAATCCCCAAGTTCTGTATCTTAGGTTTAATCTATATATAAGGTCTTAAGCGTTATTCAAAATGGTTCTGATAAATAGAGAGATTTTTTCCTCTCAAACTTATCTAAAATATGTTCTAACCGACCAGTTTTGAACCACTAAAATAGTCTAACCTAATTTGTCCGAGTAGGTATCAGACACCGTTTTCTGTTCATTTTACTCATTTTATCTGTTATTATTGGGCATAACTACGGGCACCGTCTTCTGTTCATTTTACTTGTTTTATCTGTTATTATTCGACTTAACTCATTAAAATTGGATTGGTTTATTTAGATGTTTGGTTAGAAATTGATACTTAAATAAATTCTAACATCAATGACATAGAACAAATATATTATAGTTTTTTATAATCCGCAATCTAATTTATAATTTATACTCATTATCACAATTAAATTAAAGTAAGTTCATGAGTGATGCGTAAATTTGATAAAGCAAGTCAAGTAATTCGACTGGATAATAAATGAACAAAATTCAAATAATCAGAAGTTTGATTCAACTCCTTGCATTATAGCTCAAGTTATAACATCATGTTATAATTAGAGATATGTTCAACCAAAAAAATATTCAATTGTTCATCCATGCATGAATAACTAACCTATTTTCTTTTTTCATAGTTATTCATATTCGATTCAATGTTTGACTTAAAAATCAATAAAGGAGCGTATTTATGTCTACTAAATACACATTAGATTATATCATAATTCAATGTCGTGTTACCAAATTTCCAACTCAGCGTGTGAGCCCATTCAAATCTAGACTAATATTTCTTATTTTGAAAAATGTTGATAAACTTTAAAGGGTATTTAGTAAGAAGTTGGAGAGAGAAAAGCAGGACTTTAGAATATTGACTATAGACTCTTGTTGTTGCCATCTCAACGACGCCCACTTAATAATAATAATAATAATAAATTATTATTTCCCTTATATCTCTTTTTGTTCCGAAATTGGGAGCCATTGGAAATAGATTCTCTCTTTAATTTTTGTGGTTTAGAGTTTATCTCACCAAGTCCCTATCCATCTATTCATCTAAATTGCACTTTAAACCTCCGATGATATCGACTTTTTTTTTTCCTCACCATTTAGATTCTCTGAATATCATCCAAGTAATCATACTTAGTGGGTGATCATTAGCATCTAATTATACCCTTTTTTTAGATGGTTCTAGTCAAATGTTGGTAACCCTGTTCTGTCACTTGTCAAACATAGAGTTTGATTCAAACCAATCCACTCATAAAAGAAAGAGAAAATGAAAGAAAAACCTGATTTGAAAATAATAGTATGAATTTGAGAGTACATTAAATTGATTTTACTTTTGAGATGAATTTAATTTAAAATTAGTAAGATTGAGAGCATTATATGGTTCAAAATGAAGTCAAAGTATTTGATACTTAAATGTGCTTGATTTGATAAAATAAAATAAAAAATCAAACAAATTGAAATGTACTTTTATATTTGATAAAGTGTAGAATTAAATTGAAAAAAATTAAAATATTTGAGTGCAGCTCAACTTGATTTGATTTCTTTCAAACTTGATTCAATCGATATTCCAATAAATTTAAAAATAAATTTTAAGCATCGATAAATGAAGCAAGCTTGGACAATGATCTGTTCGTTGGTTTGATTCATTTATAATCCTAATTTTAAGGATTTAACGTTTTTAACTATTAATATTTGTTTTTTTCTTCTTCTTAATTTTCAACCCTTTTTATAAATTAATTACGATTAAGTTAGGAAGTGATTCAAACACTATCTACCAATTGGTCTAATTCTCCTAGTGAGAGTTGGTCACGTACTAAAGGATTTATTCCCTTTAAACAAAGAGACAAATGATTTAAAAATTGGAAATTGTTTTCAGCTAATTGGGGAAAAAAACCTTGTTAACCAACAAAAAAAAACTTATTAGGACATAATCACCCTTAATGCTCGTACCATTTTAAAACTGGCAAATTAGACTGTCCAATCCTACCGGCCGGACAAGGGATGGAATATGGATATATGGCCGAGAAAAATATCGAAAATACCAATATTTTCGGTATATTGAAAAATTTAAATATATATGATACAGTGTGAATTATATATCATAACAAAATTTGATTTATCGATATTTTTAATATAGTAACGAAATGCATTTTTGCATATCAAAAATTTTCAATATTGTATACAATATGTGAATTTTGATATGATATTTCGCACTAAACTATTTTTGTATGAATAGTTCAGACCAAACCAAATAGTTTTTGGATCAACATTTTGTTGGCGAGTTCCGAATATGGTAAAAGTTTACCAAGTTTTAATCAAGCAGTTTGATAAAAAAAGAAATCAACAAAAATTGGTCCAATTAATTTCAAGCCAACAAAATGAAGGTCCAAATCAATCACACTTTTTTCATATTGTTCCATCCATGTACAAGTATCATCTTTTACATCATCTATATCAATTTGTATTGACCAAGGATCATGTTATTCTACTTGAACTAATAAAATCCATAATTTCTACGTTAAAAAATTTATACCACAAAAAATTATAACATTACTTTCCCCAATATGCAATTAAAAAGATCAAGTTTTATAAGATCAATCTCATTTTAAAGAAAGAATATTGAATAACGAATTTATTGTTTAATTAGTTGGAATTTGATGGGCTATAAAGCGTCAATGATGTATATATGAATATCTTCATGCCGACCTATATTGATGGGTTTGGCAATTATTACATTTATTATTTAGGTATGAAATTAATTGCATTTAATTACGTTTCAACTTATACTTGCTACAACTCATATTCTGCATTAATTTGTAGCTCTCAAAAAGATACCAATCCAATCATCTCAACTTAATACCACCGCCAAATACTTCATTAGTCTCATCCGTCCCCCAACCTATTTAAATAAATAAAAATAATGAAATGAAATAAGATAATCACAAACATTGCTTATTTTTTATTTTTTTAATTGAATTTTACAGAAATGATTTGCTCACCGAACAAAATGTATGACCATATATCCACATACAAGTCTGCCGTTTTGGGTTATTTTTAGCCTAACAAATCTTATTCATAAACGTCATTTGAGCAAAAATTCGTAAGATGTGCGTCCACATCTTTCGGAGGTTTCATCGTATAAAAGGATTAACTTAGGAATTTAAAGGCTCCGTCCAAATAGATTGAACACTTTAATTACATAAAAATTGTTGTTGAATTTTAAGTGATACGAATAATTATTTGTAACATCAACGAATACTTTTCTTGACGAGTACCATCTCAATCTCCTCAATCCATCCATTTTGCATTTCAACACAATGAACGTTGTTAATGGAGGGTGGAAGTTAGCATCGTAGCATTTGAGACAGTTTAATAGTGATATATCTAATATAACAATGATGGTGACATCACAATTAACTGTTATAAATGGAGTTGATATTGTTATTGAAAAAAATTAAAATTTGTAATTAATATTTTTCAGAATTATATAAATTTGTAATGTAATTAAAATTTAACCAAAAATTCATGATTTTTCATGTAACCAATCTCTTATGCAACCTTACAATTACAAATATAGTGATAAAACATAAAATGCAAGAGTCTATTTGTAGGACAGATCAAAACTAAAATATTCTTCCTCCTAAAATTAGTGAGACAAAATTACAATATCAAAATTATTATTCATATTATTTTTAAAAGCAACTTGTGCAATATGGCATCTACTTTTGCAGCTTTATTTTCTGGGGACGATGGCCCCAGAAATGAAGCCCACCCCCTTTTTTCCTTTTAGATGACCGTATCGTACGTAGTTAGGAGCATTCGAAAGTGCAGTCATATTTACTTCTTTACATTTTCAATAATAATAATAATAATAATAATAATTATTATTATTATTATTATTATTAAAATAAATCTAATTTTTTGAGATCTAGCAACATACAACTAAGGACGAAAATATCGGTTTTGGTGGAATGTCGGTACCTTGGTTTTATGGAAATATCGGTAGATATATCGGATATTTTTTTTTAAATATGATAACTTTGTAAAACAACTAGAAAATATATCTAGTATTTTACCCTTATTATAACTAACATTAATACATCTATTGAACACTTACAATTTCAAATAAAATGATATATTTATAACAAATATAGAGATAAACTACTATATAGTGTTGTCTGATATAATAACATGTCAAATTTTGTTCAAGTTAATACATGAATTAATGATAACTTGAAATTCTATAAGATTCAAATAAATAAGATTACATAAAACCTACTAGTTGTGGAAATGGAGAGCAAAAGGCAAAACAAAATATATACCAATATTTTTTCGACTGATACATCACCGAAATCCCATGAAATTGAAGTATTTTCACCAAAAATAAAATAAAAATGATATTTTACCGCAATATTTTTACAAAAAAAAAAAAAACTACACCTTGTTTTTATTTCGAAATCATGAAATGAACGATATTTCGCTATTTTTTTCATTATTGCATACAACACATAATTCACAAACAAAAAATTGAATTATGAAAAAATGCATTTGAGCTATGGATACTTACGTACGTGCAGTCTTATATAAGTTTTAAAATATTATTATAAGATTTGAATCATTTTTCATTTCATAGCTATGATATCTTTCTATTTTGTTCATAATTATTACAATTTTCAATTTATTCCCACAATTTAAAAATCTGTTTAATTTAATTTTAATTTTGTTAAATTGAGGCTTTCACTTTTAGGTCATCGAAAAGCTCCAATTTAAGATCACATGTTACTAACAAAATTTGAAATTTTAAACTAAATTTAAATAATTTTTTAAATTGTAAGACTAAATTGAAAATGATGATAACAAAAGACATGGAAGGAAATATCAAATTAAATTAATTTTATATTATATGCATCGACATTGTTGTTCATATGTATATTGGTAAAGTAGAGAATTATCCCAACCGGCCAAATGGAGAATTGCCTGCACCCTAAGTCAATGGAGTCCGGACACGATTGAATAAGCAACCCCACCATGATCTCCGCAATTTAGGCATCATTCATATTACATATATATATATATATATTAATAATCATTATTTTTATTGGGTTGTTGATATTTTAGAAAAAACGAATGATATTCTTGAAAATAAATAAAATATAAATCAAAAGAATTATTTATTATATTATAAACTATAAAAGAGCGAGCATGTCCTGATCCTTTATGAGGCGGTGTAAACCTTTCTCGCTCTACTTAATTAACACTCGTATCCACAAAATATGAAGACAAATTGTTTATAGAATAATAATCTCATAGAAAGTGACAGGTCAAAGTAGTAGTAATCTCCAGCTAATTAGGCGTGGTAAGTTGCGCAAGTTTGACTTTATATGTTGAGTGGGTTTTCATGGATCGATTCAACTCAATAGCCTTTAGGCTTATAAAATATGTTTGTATTTATGTACCAATTGCGAATAAATGTTTGAAATCTACAATTCTTAATATGAATTGTATTGTATACTTACTCTTGCAATGTTTTGTTATTTTTGTGTGTATATATATATGCAGGCAAACATATGTAATTAATGCATATGATTATATAAGTTCATATCTTCAAAATTGGATTGACTGATTTTATTTGTTCAAGTGTAATTGAGGCTTGTCTGGTCTGAATAGCTCTAAAGTTGAACAACGGAATTTGCTATTTCACCTCTCAATTGTTTGTTTATTATTATTATTATTATTATTTTTTTTTTGGTAAATGTACCAAGTCAAACCGCATTATTGATGGTTTGAACAAGACTTATTATTAAATGATTTCGAACTTAATTTACTGATTAATACATGTATGGAAATAAATTGAAGATATATAGACACTTAGCCCTACCAACTTACTTCCATAAAGGAGAGATTAATAAAATGGTGATGTAAAGAAGAAAACACAAATTATAATAAACTACTTTAATTCTCTGATCTCAATATTCTCCTATAGTAGCAAGATAATAATGGAAGAACTCTCATAGTGAGAGAAGAAAAAAAGATGGGGTAGCTTTATAACATAAATATCACATTCAATAACTTTTTAAAAAATGCCATGCACATACAATTAAAGATACATCCTACTCCAAGAAATTAATCCTATCTAACTATATATGGGGTACTGATTTTCCACTTATGGCTAAATAAATGGAAAATTTCACCTATTTACGGTTATAAAATGCAATTCAGATCTTTCGTTATATTTTGTGTTTGTCTTATATTTCATTTTCTATAACATATATGCACCATATGTTAATTAACGATTTCATTTAATACACATGAGGTAAGTTGATTATTTTGAAGTATTAGATAAACCATTCAAAAAATTTATGAGATAAAAACATATGAGTCGATATATTCTATCTATTGACATAATTTTTTTTTTTTCCTTTATTTTGATTTGGTACAGGATTGAATGGTGTTTGGCAATTGTTTAGGGTGGGACCTAATTCATTGAAGGAGATTTAGGAGTTTGATTTCCGTGGTCCATGCACCCTATACTAGTTCTTTTGAAAATAATGCAATAATTGTTTTCTTTATTTGGCTATATCTATTTAGAGCACTGCAAAAAATTTAAAAATAAAATAAAAATCATACAATCTGCACATTTGGTACATGGCAAGATGGTTAGCACATGCACCTAAAATTAGGTTCTATATAGGGTTGAGAAAAATAGAAATAATTTGGGTCATTTTTTCAACAATAATTGCAGAATCCTTATATTCTTCTGTTTCTTTTTTATAACTAATGTCGACAACAAATAGCTAATGGGCCTGGTAATTGATGGTATATCGACCCAAATTTCCACCAAGAATTAAAACCATAAAGTTCATATATTTATGTGCACTACAAATGTTCTAAATCAATGAATTGGATTAGTTAGATGTTGGAAACATGTAATGTATTGAGCTAAGTGCTAACAAATATCAAATCAAGTGCTTATAACTATTTTAAGACGACCCACCTAATTAAAATGATCGATTAAGGTTTATATCGTAGGTTTAAAAGAGTCTACATACAAACATTTTCAATTTGTTAAATTAAATAAACGAAACTTAATTATAATATTTAAGTACACTTGCTTGTGCATATAAGTTTTCTACATTAGATGGTCAAATAGACGATATATATCATTTTCATTAGCCATTAATTGTCATATTGCAATTAGAAGGCTATTGTACTCGCATTGCATGCAAATAAAACAAATAATTGAATTTGAACCATCAATGGGCTGCGAGACCACATCCAGAATGCTATTAATTTTCGAACAACCCTTTTTTGTTTTTAATAGCTTTAAAATCTGACACGTGTCACGTGGCCTACAACTTCTATAGCTTGTTTTTGAGATGGAACTTTGAGGCTTCATGCCCAAACTATTTATATGTTCGTAAATATTTGTGATCAAAGTTCATAAAATTCGAAGGCTTTGTTCAAATATTGGGAATCAATATAGAAACAAGAGGCCATAATAATAACATGAGCTATCTCATTCGTTTGTATATGTACTAAGCAACCAGTTGCTTGAGAAAATAAAGGTAAATATATTTTTACAACTCATAAGTGCATTTTAGAGAAACTAAAATGAAAATTTTGAATTCTTAACACCACCACGAATCTGTTTGATCCTAAATGAGTCGTGGAAAATCCTTTTTTTTTTGTTGGCAGTTGACAAAATGGGCAGCCCAACTCGTTCCGACCCAATATAGTCTATCGGGGCTAGTGATATGGGAAAGTCGGGCTAGGCCTGCTGACTTCTTGATTGGGCCTGTAGGCAGGGAAGTGCATAACAAATTATAGAGCCCAAATCTGTAATCATGTTTTTTTTTTAAATTATAATACTATCTCAAATACAAAATTTCAAAAATAAAAATTTAAATGGTATACCAATATATAGATCATATATGATAAATATCAAATTAAAAGTACTCAAGTGAATGAGTGATAAGTGATAAGTGATAACTGAGAATACACACTCACGCAAAACGACATGAATTTGGATTAGGATTTTTCAATTTTGCTTGATTGACGAGTCAGGTCACCAGGGCAAATGGTTTATTGGGTTTGAGATAATTTATAATTACTATTTTAATATTATTATTTAATGGTTAAAGTAATTAAGGGAGTAAAAAAAACAAAAACGATATAGTCAGGAAATTGGGCCGCTCCATATTTTGAATGTTTGTTCGAGCGACAATTAGGCTGAGTTTAAATTGCCAGTTCAAATCCTAGCCAAGTAAGTGTTAGAGTAACCCATGTAATGTGAAATGTGATACATTTAAAACGAATCATTATTTATCATTTATTTTATATTTTTTTTAAATGTAGATATATATATATCACCATGTTTATGGTAGAATTAGTTGAGGACAAATTCTTACATACACCTGGTATACGGGTCAATGATTCATGCAATTCTTGACCCGACCCATATCCGACCCGATCTGGATGTAAAATATAAATAGGGTTTTTTTTCCTTTTATTTGAACATTTTCGGTTAATCTCCTGCGTTGTCTTTCTCTGCGTGCTTCCTTTCTTGCCTTCAGTTTTTCCTTTTTTCGCTGTCTTTTATTGTTGTTTTCTTCATCTTAGTAGAGTTGTAGTGTTGTTTTTGTTCTTCTCATTGTTTTTTGGTTTGCAAAACCCTAGTCGCTACGTAAGGTATGTTTGTTATCTTTTTATTTTTTTTATTTTTTATCAATTAAATTGATGTAGTTGTTGTGTTGTTTGTCGATTTTTTTTACATTTTTTTTATTTCTTGTAGTTTGTTAATTTCTCTGATTTTTTTTTATTTTCTTTTTGCAATTGAAGTTTGGTGAGTGATGGCTCCTAAGACGACCGAGAGAAGAACATTATTGTTGTTGGTGAGAAGTTGAGTCGAGAGAGGAACATTGTTGTTGTTGGTTCGAAGATGTTGAAGACGAAACCGAAACGTGTTGATAGGAAGAGATAATTTTATTGATTTTTTTATCAAATTTGATATGAAGATGTTTTTTGTTTCTGCATGTTAGTTGATCTTTGCTAGATGCATGTTTGAATATGTGGATTTTGACTTTCTCTAAAGGTATTGATATTTTGAAAAAAATATATTATTATTTGAATGAAAAGGTTTCTGCATGTTACACTATACATGCATTGGTTTGAATGCTATTATTTTATGTTAATTTTTTTTTTGAACTATGAAGTTGTTATACCTTAATGTTATATTTGTGAGATCTTTACTATTTTTTTATGTGACCTTTATGTTAGATGTATGAGACCTTTCTGTTTTTATGTCATGAACTATATACAATTGAAGTGTTATACATTCATACTACAAGTGTGACATTACTTTAGAGTGTGAGATTTAGTTTATTCATGTTATACTCTACATTTTTTTATATTTTGAACTATTAAGGTGTTATACTTTAATGTTATATCTATGAGACATTTACTATATTTTTGTGTGACCTTTATGTTAGATTTATGAGACCTTTCTATTTTTTATGTCATAAAATGTATGTATTGATGCACTATATGTATTTCTCTGCAGTTTGATTAATACAACTTGTGAACTTACTAGAATCGTTGATCTCATTGATTGATGTAGTTAGTATAGGTTTTGGGGGATTGTTGGATATAACTTTAAGAACATGTGATGTGAAGATGTTGACATGGCTTGTGAAGAGGTTTAATGGTGGAAGCAGAATGTTATCTCTAGATAGATTTCATAATTTTGTGTTAATTGATTATGATGTGTATGATATCTTCATGCTTCCACGTGGAGGTTCTATTATTGTGAAGTTTGGAAAAAAAGATGAACATGAATTGTTAATGAGGTTTAGAGAAACATATAATATTCAAGCGAGATCGCTTGTAAATTGTTTGGTTGTTGTGATGATTAGTCAGTTGGTGGAAGGTGGGGATGATTTCAAAAGGTTGTTTGTTTTGTATGTGATGTCAGCTTTCTTCACGCCATCTACATATCGGTTGTTAACGATGGGTCTTTCGAAGTCTTTAGTTGATGTTGATAATATTTGCAAGCTCAATTGATGTGAATATGTATTAAGTTGGTTGTGTGAGGTTGTGCAGAAATTTGATGAGGAGGATATGAAAAATGTGACGGTTGCATGATATTATTACAGATTGCATATTTTCATAGGGTGAAATGGTATGGGATTGCAGCGCCTTGTGACTTACCTTTGATAAAACACTGGTCGGATGAGAAGGTTGAAAAAAGATGCATGGAAGAGGTAGCAGCTGGACGTTATGGCAATGCAAAATTGATGATGAATGTGTATCCTATTTCTGCAAAAGAATGTAGTAGAGAGGAATGACACACTGATGAGAAGCCTGCTGCCGGTGATCATGATACTAGTGATGCTGATGAGAAGCCTGCTGATGGTGCTCATGATGATGTTAATGAATCTGGAAGAGTGATTAAGTTTTGTTTGCCTGATGGGGAGCCTGATGATGTTGAAATAAAGAAGCTGGCCAAAGATGTAAGTATATTTAATTCATTGTTAGATTAGTAATACTTTTTATGTTTTATTATGTTTCAAAGGTGTTTAGATTATACCTTTACTCTATATATGTCTAACCTTTATGTTAGATTAATTAAACATTTATATTAGTTTTATGAGACCTTTTATGTGAACTGAGTACAGTTAAAGTATTATACATGTGTTTGACCTTTATGCTATATTAATGAGACATTTTCTCCTTTTTGTGACTGATCTTTTATATTAGATTATTTAAATTGATAAATTTTTTATTTTTTGTAGGACATACATGAAACTTTTCTCTGTTTCAAAAGAGATATTTCTGTTGTGTCTAATTATTATATAAAGAAATTGCTTGGTATGAAGGAGAAGATTTCTAAAAAAAAGTGTCAAGTTCTCATAGTATGCGTCGCCCGAAAGCAAAAAAGATCATTGATTATGATTTTGAAAATGTATTGTTTGAATGACAAACTACGACAAGAGATCTGGATTGTGGTGTATATTTGATGCATCATATTCAAAACTTCAATGGTGTTCCATATGACAGTCCAGAAATAACGAAGGTATTGTATTATGTTATTTTTTTAATGTATTAATTATTTTTTGGACATAGATGAGTTAATGCATAATTTTCTTTATTTGTTTTTTTGTCAAGGCTGTTGTGAGACGTGTTCTTAGAGTTAAGATATGTGTAAGCCTTGTTCTTACCAATTTGAATGAATTGAGAGGTAATGTTCTGGAGAAAGTGTATAATTTCTACACAAAAAAACCTGAGTTCAAGTCTAAGATCAGGGAAGAAAAGAAGAAGACTATTTTGTCAAAGAAGAAGACATAAACTATACTACCTACATGCAAGAGAAGGAGAAGGGAATGCAGAAAAATAATAATCTCTTTATAAGTTTGTTGGTTATATATTTGTTTATACAACTTGTTGGTTACTTTTTAGAAACAGTGGTTCTACTTTTTAATGATATAGTTTGGTTATAAGTTTTTTGAATTGTGTGAATTTTATTTGCATAAAAGGTATTAATGTTATTACTTGAAGGTATGAATGTTATTTATTAAAGGTGTAAATGTTATCATAAAGGTCTCAAAAATAACATAAAGGTCTCAAAATATAGCATAAAGATATCAGAAATATAACATAAATGTCATATTTAGTTAACATAAAAGTAATAAAAATATATATACAACTATTTATCACTTGAATATAGTACAGTAAATGAAAATATGAAAATGTCTTCATAAAAGTATTAATTCTTATATATAAAGGTCACACTCTTATAAGACAAAAATATTTGTCTCATAAGGTCTCAAAAATATAACATAAAAGTTTCAGAAATATAACATAAATGTATAAGTGTAATCTCATACATAAATATCATATTTAGTCAACATAAAAGTAATAAAAATATATCTACAACCATTTATCACTTGAATATAGTACAGTAAATGAAAATAAGAAAATGTCTTCATAAAGGTATCAATTCTTATACATAAATGTCACACTCTTATAAGACAAAGATATCTGTCACATAACATAAAAGTTAAAATAATTAAAACATGTTAACATTTGGTGTTTTACAATCGAATTCTTTTGCTACATATTTTTCTTTTGCTTGTTTTTCTTCTGGAAATGACATTTTATCCTGTGTCTTCGTCGTTTTGTAATGGAATGGGTAGGATCAAGGACACCATTAGATGAGTTAGAATGAGTAGGAGTTGTTGAAGATGTTGAAGTGGCTTCATTAATATCTAAAGAAACTCTAATATATCATTCTTCAAGTATCCTCCTTGCATCTTTGCTGTTTTCGCATTTCAAAATCAGTTCGTAAAACTTTCGGGTCATTTCAAAGGTATGTTTGGGTCTTTAGGAACATGTTTGAAACCATCCCAAATTTGTGATTTTGCTTGTTTTGTCCATCTTTTCTTTATATAAGCATCAGGTATACTTTGTATAAAATTTATATGAAGTATTCTCAAGAAATGGTAACACAACATACCATACTCTTCAAATTTCTTGCAAGTGTAAGCAATTAGGTTCATATGGTTGTCAAATATTACCCGGTTTACACGTCCATTGCCATTAAGAGGTGAAACATCCTAAATCATTGTGCTATCTTGAACTCCTATGACTATGGAACTAGCTGAAATGCATTGAATAAACTCTTCCTTGAAATCTCTAAAAAGAAGTAGCGTATATATCTCAGAAACGTGTTTTAATAAGCCATCATAGGTAGAACTGATTCAGGAATCAACCTTGAAAATTGAAATTCATCATGTCGTTCTTTGTTTCTCTAAAGTTTGACCGTTTCTTTGAAAACATAATAGAAATCAGTTAAGCTTGTGTTTTTCTTAACATTAAATCCAATTGCATGGTTTGTGCTTTCACTCCGTTGCGATTATCGTATTCCAGCTGAAAAAAAAGTTTTTGCTCAATGCAGTGCACCACTTTTCTTTTAAATTGTACAACCGTGTAAACCATGGATGATTTGTCATAATTTGATATCATGTTTTGCCACTTATCCTCAAACTCAGTCTCATCGATACACCCTAATAAACATTTGTTGAATGTATCCTTGAATGAGTTATCACGCTTCAATTGTGCAAACCTGCTCACTGCATTTTGTTGCAGGTGTTATAAGCACAATGATGTCTTATTTGAGGAAAAACCTACAATTAAGGTAAAGTATATAAAGGGCATAACTGTTATCATAAAGGTATGAATGTTATTAGATAAAAGTAGCACAAATATATAATAAAGGTATGCATGTTATTAGATAAAGGTAACAGTAACAATTCCTTCTCTATTGCATTTGCTATGGCCAAATCTTGGTCAGTGAACAAAGTTATTGAACATTTTTCTCTCATTGATTTCTTAAATACTTCAAAAAGCCATTCAAATGATTCTATTTTTCATCGGTCAAGAATGCACATTCAAACATGACATGTCTCCAATGGTTATTTATTCCAAAAAATGGAGCACATATCAAATTGTACCTATTTATTTTATATGTTGTGTCAAATACCATTACATCTCCCTAAATCTCATAATCTTCTTTCATCATTCAATCTCTCCAGAAAAGTTTATTCAATCTCCCTTCATCATCTAATCTAACCTTGTAGTAAAAGTCATCATTCTGTTCATGCTCTTGTTGAATCATATCAATTATTTTTTGTGCATCTCCACCCTCAATAACCTTCATCTTCAAACGATTAACAAAGTTGTAGTGGTCCTTGATCGTATGTCCTATAATCTCTTCACCTCATGCATCTTGAACCATATAATGAAAAGAATATATTGCTGTTGGGATTTCAATGTTTAGATTTTGATGAGACAAAATATATATGTAATATGAAGTCTTGAGTACCCCATTTTTCACAATATTTAAGTGAAAATATAGACTAGATTTGAGTTTAGATATAGGCGTTGGAAGATGGTGGTTTCTATAAGTTACATAGCTGTATTCAGTATGTTGGAAAGAAGCTGCTGCAAGAATCCAGATACAGCATTGCTGCAAGAAAGCAGATACATCACTGTAACAAAGTAAGAAAGAACGGCATGCAGAATCGCTGCAAGAAAAAGATACAGAAGTATTGCAAGTAAGACGATACAGCAGTACTGCACAAAGATACTGCAAGCAGGTCTAAGTTACAGCAGCATCGAGAGGAAGTAACAGCTGCAAGCAGACCTAGGATACAGCACAAAGCTTACTGCTCAAACAGTGAACAACGCCAATAATAAACAAAGAAGTATCCTGCAATTTGAGGAAGAATAAATGCAGTACGAGAAACAAAGACCCAAGCAAAAATAAATAGAGCCATTCCATAGAAGATCAAAGTTGCAGATATGGAGCCAATACAAAGATGCCACTTGGACTGACGCGCTGCAAAAAGCTGCTAGCCGCAACTACCGCATTAAATACTCCGAAAGAGAAAGTCAAGTCGCATTAAATGCGAGTCATGCGTTTGATCAAGTACTTCAAATTCAAAAAAGAGATGTCTCCTTCAACGAATATCTTCTCATACAAGTATAAATAGAGGATGAGAAACACTGAAGTTGGTTACTGAAACATTTGCGCAAAAACTATCAAGCTTTCAAGTTACAACCATTCAAGTCAACTCTTAGTTTCAGTCACTCAACCTTTGTGAAGTGAAGAAAGTTCAAAGTTGAAAGATCCTTCGAAGGATTCAGAAGCTCACTTCACCGCACCAGTTGAAGAATAAACCATATATACTTTTTAACCTTGTTGCTGTGTGTTTAGGTTGTTTTAGGTGTCAAACAGTTGATAAGAGAGATCTTTGTTGTTTGTATAGTTGTCTAAATGTTAGGCAGCTTCCCTGTGTGACAGTTTAAAACCCTGTGTGGGTTAGCCTTTAGAGTTTGCAGTTGTTGTGTGTACGTTGGACTCTAATAGGTGGTTGTTTTGTAAAGTTGATAGATTATTAGGAAGGTCCTGTAAATCAATCTTACTTAACGAAATTCCTGCTCGAGGTAGCAGTAGAGTGGACGTAGAAGGATTATACCACCTTCGAACCACTATAAGCCATAAGTGTTTAATTGTTTTCCTATCTGTGTTTTATTGTTTTTATCTATCTCTGTCATAAGCATAAAACATTTTGAAAATGATCATATTTGAGAAAATCAGCCTTGTGTTTTAAATCATATTTTTCCGCTGTGTATAAACTCTAGTTACAGCGTACAGCACTGCATCCTAGTGCTGTAAGTCCTAGTGCTGTAAGAAGTAACTGTCTGGTGCTGCAAGTTCAAGTAACTTGCAGAACATAAAGGTTTTTCGAGAGATTTGCAAAATCACCAAGGTTTATTCACCCCCCTCTAAACCTCGGACACCACTTGGGACCAACAATTGTACTCATCCTTAAAGAGATCATGTTTTCCATAGCTTTACCTTTTTCATTGGTAATTATTCGTTCTGAACGGTGGTTCAATTCTGTTCTGGTAAGTGTATGATTATGCAGCAAAACACGACTGACAACCTTATGTAACCCCTCAACATTCATCTTAACTCTCATTAAAGCTTTACAATCAGTTCTTCCAAGTCCAAATTTTTACCTCTGATATGTTGTAGTACTCAAATTTTGTGATCTCTTTAATCCAGAATTTGAGCACACAAAAAGTTTGGCCAACTCTATAGGAGGTTCATCTCTAGAAAAATCTACTAGTGGACTTACGAACCCTAAATCCTAAGAGACGAGCATGCTTACGGTAGAGTTCATACATTTCTACAATTATTTTCCTTGTTATTCCAACAAGAGAACCACTCATATTTACAGAACAAAATACTTTTTAGTTAAAGAGATAATACCTTTATATATAAAAAATATGACCTTTATGTATCAGTATGGTGACCTTTATGTATTATTTGAAGCACCTTTATGAGACAGAAAAAGTGTAAGTACAAATTTGAAAATATTTTTTTGTTATGGAAAGTTAAAATCTTTATGTGAAGTTAAAAATAAATTTATTTGATGTTATGTCTCATTTATGTGATATTAGAGTAGTATAAAACTAAAAGAATGTATCAAGTATAAGAACAAATGAAAACCTTTATATGTATTCAGTAATACCTTTACATTATTATTAAGTGACCTTTATGTTTTATTTATGACATCTTTATGAGACAATAATAGATTTGAGTTAAAAGTAAAGTATAAAAGAATATGAAAACCTTTATACCCACTTAGTAATACCTTTGCATTATTAACGTTGACCATTATGTTATAAGTATAATACCTTTATGAGATATATTACTTACCCTCATTTATTTTAAAAATTGTATCAGACGCATCAATAAATTGTTCTTCATTAGTAGATAACTCAACTATTTCTTATATATTTGAACGACCACCTATCATACAATAATAAAAATAGAAATTTAGACACAATTTCATATTTTTCGAATTGATAAAGGTGGAAAAAAAATCGCACAGTTTTCTAGAATTTTTACCTTCATCTTCCAAGTTAATAATAGATTTCATAAAGGTTTTTGGTTGCAAAATTGAGGCAAGAAGAAGAAGAATTGAGTGGAAGAAGGGAAAATTGCAGGAGAAGAGCAAGAAGAGCGTGAAGAGTGAGAAAAGCAAGAAAACCGTGTGTGTGAGCTAAGAGAAAAAAAAATTATATATTTATACCTTGGAGTCGGGTTCGGATCAGGCGACCCAGTTGCACGGATCTAGATCCGTGCAACTGGTATATGGGAGTGCTACTCTTAGTTGAGACCATTCCTCCTTATCTTATGATTGATTACTCGATGTTGTGAGATATCTTTGTATATATTATGTGCACACTTTTTGTATAGCTCATTACTCAAGCAAGTTACACCAATCGAAAATATGATTTACTGATTGTTAGCTATGACAACTCCTATATTTTTCTCCATTTAATCATTTTATCTTACACTACAAGAATTTTACACAACAACAACACCATCATTACAACGGTTTTCAGCATTTTCTGTTGTGGAAAATATCTTTTATAACGCTTTGTCGAAAAACCGTTGTCGTTGTACGAAAAAAATGCACAACAACGGTTGGCACAACGGATATTTACTACCGTTGTCGTTGTGCATTTTTTTTACACAACGACAATGGTTGGGACAACGATTTTTACTACCATTATCGTTGTGTGTTTTTTTTTTGCACAACGACAAAGGTTGGGACAACGATTTTTGTACCGTTGTCGTTGTGTGTAAAACATTGTGCAGATTTTTTCACACAACGACAACAGTTGGGACAACGGTTTTTTGTACCGTTGTCGTTGTGCGGATTTTTTCGCACAACGACAACGGTTGGGACAACGGTTTTTTATACTGTTGTCATTGTGTGGATTTTTTTTTACACAACGACAACGATTTTTATGTAACCGTTGTAAAAATTCAGATTTTTAAAAAAATATTATCAAAAAAAACTTCAATTAACTAATTCAACATAAATTATTTTATTAATATATATATATAATAATTTGAAAAATACAAAATATTGTATTACATAATAATACAAAAATTATATATTATTATTTTAGAAAATAAAGATAAATGAGTTTGGTTTTAAAATTAATACCAAAAACATAAATTATTTGAAAAAATGTAACATCCAAATAAATTCTAAGATCAATTTAATAACTAAGTTGCTTAATTATATGTTAAGATAAGCTATGTTGACGAATTTTTCCTCCTTCACCACCAAGAATGAGACACATCACCTAACCTATATTGCTAGCCTAGAATAGTGATAGATATCAAATAATGGAGCCTTTCTTTCATTTTCCATTTCCTCTTCCATTTCCTCTTCTTCTTTTGCAAGACACAGCCATTCCATAGCTTCTTCTTGGACCAGCTGCAGCCCTATCATTTTCTCCGACGGCGAAAGAAATTCCGGCAAGGCCTTTATTTACATCTTCCGTTTATATTGTAGTTCATGCTAGGGTTTTTCGATTTTAAAACCTAAGCTAGTGTTGGCTGCCATGCTCCTCCGTTTGCTGTCATGTTGCTGCTGTGTTTGTACCGGCGCTCGGTCGCGCCGGCGAGAGAGGTGTTTGGGTTGGCCGGCGCTCGGTCGCGCTGGCAAGGAGTCGAGAAACGCCGCCGCAACTAGCGGCGGCTGTGCTGGTTTTATATATATATATGTATGTTGTGTATGTGTGTGAGGGGGGCTGGTTTTTGGTGGTGGTGTACGGCGAGTTGGGGGGCTGGATTAGGAAGAGGCCGGCGCCGAGGTGGCTCCGGCGTAGCTGAAGAAGAGCCGTCGCTGGAAGCGACGGCAGGGACAGTAGTATATATATATGTATGTGTTCGAGTGCAGTAGGTATATATATATATATATGTTGCAGGTATATATGTATGTATGTGTAGGGGGGTTGGGTGTTGAGCTTTTGTTGGATGATGATGGAGGAGGGTGAGGTGGCGCCGGCGTCGGAGTTGCGCCGACGATGGTGAAGGGGCCGCTGCAGCAGCGGCGGCGAAACAGTACAGTATATATATATGTATAAGCAGTATATATAGGGTGTGTTGGGAGTGTGAGGTGCTTGGTGGTGGTGAGGGGTGTCGCCCGCGACTTGGGGTCGCCGGCAGGGGGCGGTGCGACGGCGGCGCCGCGGCGGAGGGCCGGCTGGAGCGGCGGTTGGTAGTGGGGGAAGAAGCAGGGGGTGGTTTGGAGGGTTGGGGGTGATTTTAGGGAGTTTTTCAAACCCTAGGGGCTAAATTGAAATTCCAGATTTAGGATAGTTAACATTTTAGTCCTTGAACTTTTGAACACTAACTTTTGGACCCTAAAAACTTTCTGAAATCACGATATAGTCCTCATAATTTATAGAATTGATTATATGAACCCTAAACTCTAAAGAAAGTATCGACTCACCTCTAGATCTCGATAAAATGACGAAAAATAACCCCTAAAATTTATAGAAAATTATATCTTGACCTTAGAGTTCAATAATTTTATATTTTATGTTATATTATATTATGAAATGATAGTTCGATCTTAAGGTGCTATAGGATAAGACAAAACGAAACCTTTAAGCGAGCAAATTTTAAAATAATTCTCAATAAACCCTAATTAAATTTAGAAACCCTAGCAATAGATTATTTATCGAAATTTTATTTTATTTATAGGTTTTTATAGATTTTAAGATATTTAAGTCAGAAAATAAGTTATATTTTATTTTCTGTAGGAGATTCGCGTGGGGATCAGAATTAGACCTTTTATCGAGGGCTTGTGCAGGAGTTACGAGAAATCCCAAGGTGGGGGGCAAAAATCCTTTTCTATTTTTAAAGTCGTACAATTTTATGAAAATTAACGTGACTATGTGATTTAAATTTAGTAATTATGTGCTGATATTTGTTCTTGAACTGTTTTCACTGCTCGAACTATTTTCGAATAAAAGAAATGATGCTGAAGGCTATTGATTTCAAGTATCTCAATGAAAAGGATTTAAATGATGAAAGTCGAGATAATACCCGCTAAGAAAGGTTTTTCTGTACTTATGTGTTATGTGAATTATGTGACCAACGTGAACGTGCTCAATGTGTATTATGTGATTATGTGAAACCATTATGTGAACTTAACTGCGCATGCGTGTGCCACGCCAAGTAGGGTATTCCTTTTTGGAAACCCATCTACAGGGGATATTCTTCGGAATTCCCAACGCTATAGGGGTGTAACAACCCAAATTCGGGTCGGCTTGGGGCCCTGATAGGTATTCTTCGGAAACCTATCCACAAGTTGTCATTGGGGCTCTTCGGGAGTCTACAACGTGTATTTTATGTATAATATGCAAGCTATAGTATGTGTATTTTTATTATTATAATTTCCCTCCCCACTAAGTGTTCTTTTGACACTTACCCCTTATATGCTTTTATTTTACAGAAAAACCCTAAATGCAAGGAGGAAGAACATAAATGTCTGTCATTTTGCCTGTAAATATTAACGTCTATGGATGGATGATAATTCTGAAGCTTTTGTTATATATAAGACAAAGTTTACACGTTTTGATCGAATAAGAAAGTTTCCGCTGATCAGAGATAAATTTATGTATTTTCTATGTTTATTTTCTAAAGTTTGTTTTGTTTTAAAAATATTGATGGTTTCGTTTTCTTGCTGGACGCCCGATTTTGTAAAGCTGCGTTTATACTCTGGTTTAAAAAAAAAATCCACTATTATCATTTAATTATGTTTAATTTTCGGATATGAAAATGGGGCGTGACAAAAAATTATTTTATAAAATAAAAAAAGACATAAAAAAGATTAATTAAAAGAATAATATGAAAAAAAAACTTAAATATATTAATTGAACCATAAACTATTTTCCAAAATAAAAACATACATATATTAATTGGTCATTACAAAAAAAAAAATTATATAATAATACAAAAATTATATATTATTTTAATTAAATTAAAGTTGAAAAGTTTAATTATTTTATGATGTTATTTTATATTATTTGCATTAATATTGTCTTTATATATATGAACAAACTCATAATTTTAAAAAATAGTACTCTTTGTAAAATATATTAAAAATATGCACTAGTATATTTTATAATTGTCTTAAAATGAAATAGATTAAATATTATTAAACATATTAATTAGTTATTAATAATTAAGTCATTATATATATATATATATATAAAATTAGTCAATAAAAGAAATACATGTAGAAATTAAACATATAGAGCATTGGAGGTCTAGTGGTTTGAGTTCCACCTTGGCACATATCAACTTTGTGGTTAGTGTCTTCGACAACGGTTAGCGTTAATCAACGATTCAGATCTTCCGATATGTCAACTTTGTGGTTTTGATTCAGGTCTTCCGATATGACGTGTCAAAGTTGTGGTTAGTACACGATGACGTGTCATGATGACATGTCAACTTTGTGGTTAGTGTCTTCGACAACGGTTAGCGTTAATCAACGATTCAGGTCTTCCGATATGTTAACTTTGTGGTTTTGATTCAGGTCTTCCGTATGACATGTCAACATTGTGGTTAGTACACGATGACGTGTCAACGTTGTGGTTAGTACACGATGACGTGTCATGATGACATGTCAACTTTGTGGTTAGTGTCTTCGACAACGATTAGCGTTAATCAACAATTCAGATCTTCCGATCGTTAAAGATCAATAGTTGAACTTCAAACAAACAAATTCTGACCATAAGAGGATCTTCAGTTTTGAACTAAACCGTGGGTTCCAATTAGAAAGAAATGAAACAAGAATCATGGAATTATCGGTTCTAGAAATGAAACGAAACCGTTTATTATACTGTTCGGTTACTATCGAGAATCAACAGTTTCGGAACCTAATTTTACCCGTCTCACTAATATCACTAACAAAGGTACTATTCAAGAAGAGATCAAATTTCCTTTCCCTGAACTTCGAATCTATACTTTTATTTTTCAACAACATAATTAACAAACCCTCTTTGCTATGGAGTTATGTCATGCGTTTATTCTTTCTCTCGCACAATGGCTTGTATCAGCATTATATGTGGTTCTTTTCAATCAATACATGAGGTATAAGATAACCATCATCCTTATAAAATAACATTAGTGCATCAGTAGCAATAATCTGAGTCATCCTTTCTATAAGTCCGACGATCATTGCCGATTGAAGACCATAATAATGTATTTCCACTTTTTGTTGTTAAACAATAATATTGTTATCAAACACTATTGTGGAGCATAATTGAATTTTATATCCATAACTTGAAAATCTAAATACAAGAAATTAACTAGACAAAAACTAATTCAATCTATATAGTTTCGATCCTTTTTGAATTTTAGGAGACAATATAAAAAAAAAGAAAAAAAAGAAAAGGGAAATCAGTTTAACTTTATTAAGAGAACTAAATAGTACTGAAAGCATTACCTTCTTGACTGATTTCTATAACAAAAAAAAAAGGTGGGATTTAACTTCAAGTTTTTTCTCCTTTTTTTTTTCTTTGATCGACTCTATTGACTAATATTAAAAAATTGAGATCGAAAGTAATACTCTTTAATTTACTGCAATAATATTAATTATTATATTTAGAATAAAGGGAGGAGAAAGAAAGTAGTTGAGAGAGAAGAGATGAAGAGGAGAGTAGTAGAGAGAGAAGGTGGTGCCACTTACACGCGTAAAGCACATAGAACGTTCACAAACCATTTCAAACATTCCTTGTCCTGCTTTTAAACCCACTTGCAAGAAAGCACCTCCATTTTTACTTCTTAAAGAATTCTCTCTCTCATCTTCACACTCCCATGGATACAGCTGCTCAATGGCCTCCTCAGGTACACAGATCCATCACCTTTTCCTTTCTTCCACCATTCATGAGGGCTAGCTAATGCCTTCATCTTTCTTGAATTTCTGAAAAGATGATACATACATACCTAGCTAGGATGATCATATTTCATTTCATGCCACTCAGATCACCTTTAATTCCCCATCCCCTTTATTTAATTTAATTCCTAATTTGAATTTAGCACTTCACTTTCACTTTCACTTGTTTCTTTTGCTCAATGGTAAAGGCTACTTGATAAAGACTCTATTTGTTCCTTTTCCCTTGTTTTATCATCTTTGCAAAAGTGTAAAGCAGTCTCATTTCCTTGTTTCTTTTATGCTGTGATTAATTAAAAAACACAAAAACTTTAATTTCTAAAATCTTAATCTGATATATAGGATATAGTGGTGAAACATATGGAAGAAATAGTAACATGCCCAAAGCCATCCTCGGTTGAAAGAAAAGTGAGGCCCCAGAAAGAACAAGCCCTGAATTGTCCAAGATGCAATTCCACCAACACCAAGTTTTGTTATTACAACAATTACAGCCTGTCTCAGCCAAGGTATTTCTGCAAGACATGCAGGAGATACTGGACTGAAGGTGGGTCTCTCAGAAACATCCCTGTTGGAGGTGGTTCGAGAAAGAACAAGAGGTCTTCTTCTTCATCTTCTTCTTCAACCTCTTCCAACAATTCTTCCAAGAAACTCCCTGATTTAATCCCCCCTCACCCAAACCCTAATCCCAAGATCCTCCAAACCCAAGATCTCAACCTCGGATTCTCCATCCACCACCCCCACCATGATTTCAAGGCCATCAATGAGATGATCCAAGTCCCAAATTACGAAAACGCCCCCACCAAGCACAACCCTTCTTCTTCTTCTTCTTCGCCGCCACCTAACTCCCACCACCACCTGTCTTCACTGGAGCTCTTGACTGGGCTCACCGGCTCAAGAGGGTTCATGCCGCCGTTGCCGGTGGTTACGAGCACCGATCCAGTTTACTCGTCGGGCTTCGCTAGTTTGCCGGATTTCAAGCCCTCACTCAACTTCTCCCTTGATGGACTTGGAAGTAATTATGCAAGTTTCCAGGGGGTACAAGAGTCAAATGGGAAGCTTCTCTTTCCTTTTGAGGATTTGAAGCAGGTTTCAAGCAACACAAATGAGGGTGATCATCAACAGAATAGAGATCAACATGGAGGTAATTCCACTGGGTATTGGAGTGGAGTGATAGGTGGAGGATCTTGGTAATTAATTACATAAATAACCGATCCATACAGTGATTTTATATACCTATATATATATATATTTTTTTTTTTTCAAGTTTATTAATAGTGTCTCGTGGTGGGGTGGTGATTTTTGCTCAAATCTCTTCAAGAAAGCCAAAAAAAAAAAAAAACCGACCTTTTTTTATATATAGGGTTTCAAGGGTTATAATGATCTTGTTCTCTTTTTAAGTGTATGAATATGAATATGTGCTAAATTACCTACGTACCCTTTGATCGATGAAGTTGGAATTAGAAGCCTGTTTTAGATATGGCTTCGAATTGCAGTGAGTAATTGGGATGGTGTATAGTGGTAGAAGATGATATGAAGAAATCATGAAGCCCTGATTTTTGAAGGCATATATGCTTAAATATTCTTCTATCAACTAAAGAGAGGCAAGAGGGATATCCTACTCTATGTTTTATATCTTTTTTTTTTTAAATGATTTCTTGCTATGCTATAAATATCTTTCAATTAATTATGTATGTATAACTCGATCTACTTGTATTCAGCTTTTGATGCATGGTGATACATTTTCAGTCTAATCTATTCTCTTTTCATTTCTTGGCCTGATCTATTGTATAGTCCTGATATAAAATCCGATATTGGTCTGACTTCTTTATGAAATCTCATTTTGAATACTATAGTACCATACAATCTTGCATTTTTGTTACAATTTGGTAATCTAAATTGAGATTGCTTCCTGAGACAAACCCAATGTTGGATTTTATACTAAAACGATATGTATATGGTTTCAACATGAAGTACAAGGTTGGGTTTCTTATTAAGTCAATCAAAATGAAATGTAATGTTACTTCGTTTTTAAGAATGAGAAAGAAAAAAAAAAAAAAAAAAGTAGACATGATGCTGTATGTAAAGTATGAAGATGTTTCTATCAAATTGACTTAGAAAGAAACCAATATATATCAATCTCCATATCAAGCGACTATTTTTTTGTGGGGGGGGGGGGTGTTTATATATAGTTAATCTAGCTAGTTCATGGTAAACCCAATTGATCACATTGAAAACTAATACAAACACACAAACATTTTCTTTTTGATTCTCTTTTCATGTTTGGATATATATGTGAGTTAAATCAATTAATTAATTTAAAGCA
The DNA here is from genome assembly GCA_028654395.1 of Scutellaria barbata. Lineage (NCBI taxonomy): Eukaryota > Viridiplantae > Streptophyta > Magnoliopsida > Lamiales > Lamiaceae > Scutellaria > Scutellaria barbata. The sequence continues at coordinate 27,107,477 of CM053647.1, forward strand.
TGTTAGTTTGGAAAGAGATGAGTGAGGTCCCATCAGGATATATTGAATGCAGAGCAGAATTTTGATGATTTTCATGATGGTGTGTGAAGTAGGTGGTAGCTGGTAGTTTGTACACCTGCTTCTTCAAAAGAAGAAAGAGAGTTAAAATTTAGTTAGTAGAGAGAGAAAGAGTTGATGAATTCATGAATCACATACACATATTATATACATATATAATTTAACATGTAGCTAGCTAGCTACTTCAAACTGGTGGTTTATTCAAGAGGGTGATGATGAGTTCCCCATGCCATGTTTCCCTTTTCTCCTATCACCTTTGAACGACATGATCAGAAACCCTACTCTCTTTTACTCATCCTGCTGGACCCCACAAACATTCCCCTAGACAATTGTGCTACTAAAGAATAATCTCCCACTTACCACTTACCACTAAGGCACTACTCTAATATTATTATCATATATACACACACATCTCCCTCTCTCTCTCTCTCTGAATATATACATATATATAATGTTATTTGCTGTAAGGCACTATGTGGGGTGGGGGCATAATCACGAGCCCAAATGTGAAGCACCATATTATATAACTATATAGTCCACCACCATTATATTGATGGATGGATGAGTCTAAATCGGTGTGGTTTCTTTTTGATTTCGTCATTTTGTTTATTAAAGAATATATTTAATTTTGCCAATGTAATAGATTTGGATCACAAAATAATTAATATTGGAAAAACATCACTATCATGGAATAATGTAGTGTAGGAGTGAGAGTGGAAATGAGGAAAAATGAAGGCAAGGAAATGAACATGTGATTCTTTTTTCTTTTTTTGATAAGGTAAGATACTCGAAGAGGAGGTCTGGGAATTTACTTTGGAAAACGTTCATAAAAGAAACAACTATTTGTGTCCCCCATTAATTTCCATGCATCTTATAGTAACTATTTTTATACTCCACTCATATCTAATTTCCAAGAAAGCTATATATTGAGGGGGGATTATATCTCTCTCACTTCCACTTTTTATAAGACATTTTCTTTACTATCCATAACTATAATAAATAACTTTGTTATTCATTTGACATGACTAATTGTCAGACTAAATTGCTCTTAATTGGTGTAAAAAGAAAGTCAAATACATCTTATTTGATATAGAGTCATATCGTATTTACATATATCATGTATACAGCAAAGAGCTACTCAGGGAGGAAGGGTTTACTGAGGCCCCTCAAATCTCAAGAGTTATATTTTGTATATGCATATATCATATATCAATACATTGATAAACACTATACGATATAGTCGTATCTTGTATATGTACATAATAGAGTCTTACCACGTACATGATCAATAAGATAGAATCATATCGTGTACATGATGACCACGATTTGGGGACAATTTTATATGGGGGATTTTTAGTATTCAATTTTTTTGTTTTGTTTTGTATTTATGAAATATTTTAATTTTAATTAATAACTCAAATAACCCTCAATTTGTGTAAGAACTTTTTTGAAAAAGTGAATAATGATTTGTTCTAAAAAAAATCTTCTTATAAAAAGAGATTAAGAGGGGAAAAAAAAAGTGTCCCCATAATGAGTATGTAATTTTTGTTTTATGCCTCTATCTAGTAGTCTATTCGTTGCAGCAGCATAAATGCAAAGACTTAAACAAATCACAAGAAAAAAATAAGTACATTTGTTATCGTGTCTAACTCATTAATATTGACCGTATACTTAAATAGTTATCAATTTCTATTATGTTTTCATGTGTAATTGATAGCTAATTAACATGTGTTATATATTAAAAAAAAAGATAAAAAAAATAAAAATATTATAAATTATCGAAATCGTCCAAATAGGTGAAGTGTTGAAACCACGAAATTAATCAAGATTAATAAGATAAACGAGATATTAATATAAGTTTGTTAAATGGAAAAGGAAAACGTTTATTCAAGTTTCATTAAGACACGAAATTTAGGTGGGATTTTTTTATAGAAAATCATGTAATAGTAGAAAATAAGTGTCATTAGATATATAAAACTAACACAATTGATTGGACATGTTTTTTTGTTTTTGTTTTAATAGAGATGGAGAGATGGTGACATGGATATCGAAATCATCTACTTGTGCTTGCCTATAAACTACTAATTAAGCACGGTAACATTATCCATTTATTTCACTCTATAAAAAGATAAATACATAGAGGTAAAATTGGGCTCATTAATTAAGACAAAGAATGTGATTAAACTCATAATTTTCTTTTAACGTCTAGTCGGAAAATATTGTATTATTATATGAGTCTAAACAAGACTAACAAAAAATATGATATAACGTGGAAACAACTAAATACTTTTAGATGACATGATCAGTGTATTAATATGGAAAATCATTCCACAAGAACCACAAATTATGAGAAGTTCTTTTTAAAAAGTGTGAATGACAATTTCTTCCATTAATAGGATTGTAGGTGTTTTTTTATAACTTATTGCAATATAGCAAATATAATTTTAGATATAAGTACTTCAAAAAACAAAATATCATATTTTATTTTAAAATTAGAGAGAGAAAGAGAGAGGGAGAGAGACGTACAATTTTGTCGTTTAGTGAAGTATAAGTGCACGTTGTTATGTAAGAGTTAGGGCAATGGTAAAACATACGACGACAATGCAACTACTCTCCATGTGCTCCCTACTCTACCCTAACAACTTCCATTTTATTCTCCCAAAAATGGATGAATATCCTAACCCTTCAATAATAATATGCATATTCTACCATTTAAGAGAAGGACTATTATTTTTTATCCATTTTTCTTTCAGAAAAAATAACATTTGCAATCATACTATGTACAGTTAAGTTAATTTAACATCTAAACTTAATAACTCCTAAAACTGATTACATATTGTGTTGTGTAATATAATATATTGTGTAACGTATAAAATTGACTATTATGTTGTGTAACATGTGTAATTGTTTATGTCGTGTAAAGTAATTATTTTGTCATATTATAACCCAATTTTATAAAATGTATTTGTTGAAGGACTTTTTATTAACAATTTTTGTTAATTTTATTTTCTGTCCAGAAACAAATGTTGCCTGAAATGTTGCCATAACATCTGTGGCAACATTCATCTCTGTTTTGTCTTACTTCACAAATATCTCGATTATTTTGCATTTGTGTCTTTTTATACTATTTTGCAGGTGTTAGATTGTATGAACAAGAGTGGTGAACGTGTCAAAGAAGGTGCAACCCTAATGCAACCACTTTTGAGAGAAATCCTCTTCAAGGATTAGAATGGACCAAGTCAAACATTGCTGAAGCCTCTTGACTAACAACTTGGAGATATTCCCTCACGCATGTCTCAGCAACTTACAAAGCATTAGCCACGTTTTTGAGTGGCTGAGTTTTAGGGATGTTTGTTAGGTTATCATCTTGGAAGGTATCTATATATAGGAGAGTTATTTTGTCTTGTAACTCACTCCTTCAAGCCTTAACATTCATTTATCCTAGAGTCCTTCCAAGATAGAATTTTGTGAGCCTGAGCGTACATTGTATACTCAAAGAGAGCTTTTTTGTTTTTGATCAATAGGATCTTTTGTGAGTTCTTTTCTTGTAGGTTTATGCCTATTTTGGAATTCACTTGTATTCACTTTTATTTGTGAATAAATTTTTGCCTAAGGCACCTCAAGATATATATTTATATATATCTTGAAAAGTTATCTCTTTGAGTCATTTTAATTTCCGCTGCAAAAACTCTTCAAAATTAAGTGTTGGCTTAAGTGTTGCGGCAACATCTGCGGTAACATCTGCCTCAGTACACTTACTTTTGTTCTCAGATCAGATCCACTTTTCCAACAAGTGGTATCAGAGTCAACACTCGATATACTGAGTGGTTGGGTCTGGTCAGATTGATTATGGATCCTGTAATTGGAAGACTTCCCGTTCTTGATGGTACTAACTATGCGTTTTGGAAGATCCGCCTACGTGCACATATCAAGTCACTTGATTATCGTGCATGGAAGACGGTGGTTAATGGTTATGCTGTTCCAAAGACTACACGAGATGAAGATGGTGATGTCGTGGACAAACCGGAATCGGAGTGGACTCAAGCCGAACTCAATGAGGCAAGTAGCAATGAAAAAGCTCTCAACGCCATTTTCTCATGGGTTGACATGCATATGTTCAAGCTGATTCAAAATTGTGCTACTTCCAAACAAGCTTGGGACATCTTACAAAGACATTGTGAAGGTGATGCAAGTGTCAAGGAGACGAGGTTGCGGATACTTTCCAGTCAATTTGAAAAGCTTCGAATGGACAACAATGAGGACATCACATCGTACTTCGAAAAGGTAATAGACATTGCCAATGAATGTCAAATGCTTGGTGAGCCCATAAACAACAAGCATTTGGTGTACAAAGTCATTCGCACATTACCCGAAAGGTACAATCTCAAAGTCTCTGCTATAGAAGAAGCTCATCATCTTGCTTCCATGGATCTCAATACTCTTATGAATATTTTGAAAAATTATGAGGTTAACATGTTGTCTCAAAAGGATAAGTTAAAAGGCAAGAGTATAGCTCTTAAGGCTCAAACCTCTGATGAAGATCACGAAGAAGAGGATGAGGAATTGGAAGAAATTGGAGAAGGTGCAAGTGTAGCCTTGATTACCCGCAAGTACAATGCCATGGTAAGAAAATTCAATAAAGAGAAAAGAGTATTCAAGCCTAATGAACAGTATACCAAAAACACTTTCCAAAATCAAAAGAAAACTTTTCAATCTCAAAAGGAAGGTAACACTAGAAGAAATTCTGAAGTTTTTAATTTTGATCCTAAAGATCTTGAAAAAATTCAATGTCGAGCATGTTCCGGTTGGGGTCATTACGCAAATGAATGTGCTAATACTCTAAGGAAACATGGTAAGAATTTTTGGATTTCTTTAAGTGACGATGAATCAGATGATGAAGAGGTTGAAAAGAACTCAACTGCAATGATGGCCACAATACATGAGGAGTCTCTGTCGAACAGTCAAGATGTTGGACGAAATGTTGGGACAACATCTTCACCAACATCTGCTTCTGCTGAAACTAAAAGGTATGTATTGTTTGATTATCCAGATGTAAACTGTTTTCATGGGGCTATTGGTGTTCATGCAGATGATCAAGACGAGGAAAACTTGGATAAAGACGTTCTACTTGGAGAATTGCAAGAACTCTACACAGCTTTGCTAAAAGAATGGAAGAAGGAGAAGAGGAGTGTAGAGAAATTGTCCAAAGAGAATGATGAACTCAAGGACTCTCTTACCAGACTTGAGGTAATGCTTACTAAGAAAGATATTGAAATTTCTAATCTCATGTCTAAGGTAGAGTCGGCCAAAGCCACCTTCTCAAAGTTAAACAAAGGAACGGCTAAATTGAATGAAGTTCTTAACTTGAATCAATCTGGTACTTTTGGTTTGGGTTATCAAAACTTTGCAAATAATTTTGTGCCGGTTGAGGATAAAGCTTTGGATTCTTGCACTTCAAAAGATATTGAATGTTCTAAAGAATCTTTGAAAAAGGAATTTATCTGTGATTTTTGTTCTAAGCTTGGTCACATTAAGCCTCACTGTTTTAGATATAGAAGAAAGCTGTTACAGAAACAGATGTTGCCCGAAGTGTTGCCCAACACTTCGAACAACATCTCAGATCTGAATAGAATTGAGGTTGTTTGCAAAGAATCTTGTGCTTCAAAATCTGATGAAACCTGTTTTGTGGTATACACTGCTTTAAAAACTAACGTTTCAGGTTCGTGGTATTTTGATAGCGGATGTTCACGTCACATGACGGGAACAAAGAACTTTTTGAAAGATTATGTTCCTTTAAATGGTGGAATGGTCACTTATGGAGGAGGCTCTCAAGGAAAGATTATTGGAAGAGGAAGGCTTAATGTACCTGGATTTCCTTCCTTAAATAATGTTTTACATGTGAATGGTCTTACGGCTAATTTGATTAGCATAAGCCAACTATGCGATGGCGATCTACAGGTGAGATTCAATAAAAGTTCATGTGAAGTGTTTGCTAATGATAGTGCTTGTGTCATGACAGGTATAAGATCAAAAGATAATTGCTATTTAGTTGAAGAACAAATGACTTGTCTACAATCAAGAGTGGATGACACTACTTTGTGGCATAAGAAATTAGGCCATGAGAACTATCATTTTCTTAGGGATATGGTTGAGAAAGAACTTATTTATTTAGAGTATGTGGAAACTAACAATCAGCTTGCTGATACCTTTACGAAAGCTCTAAACAATGAGAGATTTCTCAGTCTCAAAAAGTCCCTTGGTTTGTGCATCATGTAGAGATGTTGTCGAGGATGTTGCCGCAACATTTCTGGCAACATCCGTCTCTGTCCGAGTCTGCATGTGAGTCTGCATTTTATTTTATTTTTATTTCATTTTCTGATTTGACACGTGATTTTGTGATGCAATCTCCTTCAGCTATGTTATACTATATATTAATGTGATAGCTCTTAATCATACGAAAGCCTTTTATTCCTCTTTTAATTTTTTAAGGACAAGGAAGCTGAGGTACACGGGGTTCGCTACCACGATGTATTTAGTGTGACCCACTTGTCCATAAATGACGGGAAAGCTGAGGTGTACGGGGTTCGCTACCACGATACATTTAGTGTGCTGTACTCGTTTTTTGGTTGCTTAATGAGATAGGATGAGAAAGCTGGGGTACATAGGGCTCATTACCACATTGTACTCAGTGTGACTGTACTCATCTTCAAAATTCAACATGATCAAGGATAGAAAAGCTGGGGTACACAGGGCTTACAACCATGTGATATTCAGGTGTGCTGTATCTATCTATATAATCGAATTAAAGATGGGAAAGCTGGAACACACAGGGTTCGCTACCATGATGTGTTTAGTGTGTCTGTACCTATCTCTAATAAGTTTTTGAGGAATTTTTCATGGGCTAATATTTTATAAAAAGAGCTTATAATTAATGTTGTGTATGAATTGGCTGATTTTTATAGATTGCATCCTTCTTGGAACGTGTTATATTCTGTTTTGGAGTCTGCATATTTTGTGTGGTTTGTTTTTATTTTTATTGCATATGTTTAGGGGGAGTGTGTTGTGGAGTCATATCTTTTTCCAGGTTGGAGATATTCAAAACCATATCTTTTTCAAATTTCATCTATTAGAAAAGATTTGGTGTTTCAGCTATATATATTTGTGCCAAAGTCATGTCTCTCTTGTGCTCAATTTTTCATTCCAAGCCTCAAACTCCAAATTTCCCAAAAATTTCCAATATCTTCTTTCTTCACAAAAAGGGGGAGAAGATGATGAAAATCAAGGTGGTAATGAGGGGGAGGATAATGAATGAAGAGTGATGAGGAGGATTGAATGAAAATCAAGGTGGTAATGAGGGGGAGGATAATGAATGAAGAGTGATGAGGAGGATTGAAGAGGATAGTTGCTGCCTATGCTGGCTACCCTGCTGTGATTGTTGCTGTTTTCTGATTTTACTTGTGTTAATGTCTTAAAGATCAAACTTTTATTTTCTGTCAAACTTGATTTGATTATGGTTTGTTTTGATTTTTTTTTAACACTAATGTCAGTTTTAGTTGTGCAATATTTCAGGGGGAGCTTGCTTTGGATATGATTGATTCACTTCTTGAGTTTTTCTTGGTCTATTTTTGCTTGTGCTGAGTATATGTCTTGGACTAACAAATGCTTTTTGGTTTTGTGAAGAAAGACAAAAAGGGGGAGATTGTTGAAGGACTTTTTATTAACAATTTTTGTTAATTTTATTTTCTGTCCAGAAACAAATGTTGCCTGAAATGTTGCCATAACATCTGTGGCAACATTCATCTCTGTTTCTTTTGTGAGTTCTTTTCTTGTAGGTTTATGCCTATTTTGGAATTCACTTGTATTCACTTTTATTTGTGAATAAATTTTTGTCTAAGGCACCTCAAAATATATATTTATATATATCTTGAAAAGTTATCTCTTTGAGTCATTTTAATTTCCGCTGCAAAAACTCTTCAAAATTAAGTGTTGGCTTAAGTGTTGCGGCAACATCTGCGGTAACATCTGCCTCAGTACACTTACTTTTGTTCTCAGATCAGATCCACTTTTCTAACAGTATTTTCTTTCCATTGAAATGAACAAAATAATTAAACTATTTCTTATTTTGTGTGGTATAAAACGATTCTTATTCAAAACTTGTTATTTAAGTTTTTTTCTCTTCTATTCTATATATATAGTCAAATTTTGTATGAATTTATATTTTGAACAATTTACCTTCTTGAATACATTTTGCTCTAAACTATATAAGGATTTTCTTGAATAGTGAGTATTGAGCCTTGTTTTGTGTTGCCTACTATTTTCTTGACTTTTCGCTGTTAAATCTTTTATAGTTTCCATTCTTAATCATAATCAATGATCATTTTAATTACATATTTACATAATCGATCCCTCTATTTCGGTGTACAAGTTGCCAACAATAATTTGTGTTTCTCAAACAAGTAGGGCCTCTAAATGCTTTAGTGGGATAATGAAATGAAACCCAAGCCTGCATACCATTATTTTTCCTAAACAAAAATATTGTTAATTGAACTTAAAAGTAATCATTATAATTCCACTAATTTTGTACCTACCATAAATACAATTGATTCTAAAGTAATTAGTTCTGAGAAAAATTACAGAGAAAAGTATAGAATTAAGATAACAGTGCAATTACACTGTACTTGAATGGCACATGATTTGAGTTGTCCGGTCGTTCTATCATCTATTGTGCCCACTCAATTATTTGTTGGAAAATAAAAGGGAGAGAAAATGACTATTGGATCGAGAGGAATCGTATAGATATCAAGGTCTATAGATAGCACAGTTTTCTTAAAATAGATTCGTCTTCTCACAATATTCTTGAGCATCCATCTACATATATATGTGGAGTAGGTCACAAGTGAGACTTTATGAAAAACGGAGTTCATATGGATCAATAAAACAGGTCAACCCACTCAATAAAGTCAATATCGATCTCAAATAAGATTATTAAAAAACTTAATTTCACGTATGATCTTATGTCAAACGGTTTTTATTTGTACGTTGACAATGAAAAAGAGATTTTATAGATGATGAAGGGATGAGCCTCATCAAATTTTTTTTGTCAAAAGACAATCAAGTATCAAATCACGAAAAAGAAATATTGTACGGGGAAAATTTGGCATTTTAGAACGGAAAGAACGTAAAAAACAGCAGCCAAGTTTCACAGGACCATAACAATGAGAGAAAATGATAAATTTCATAACAAGACTCAATTTATAAATAAGTTTTCAATTCTGGATCCGAATTTTAAAATTTTTCAATAAGGGGCTCAATTTAACATTTTTTCTTAATTCAAGACTTGAAATTTAGATCGAGCTCTCAATTTATGACAAAATTTCATTTTTTTTTCTTTTTTATATTTATAATTTATTTATATTTTAATATATATTTATAGTTTAGATAAATTGAGACAAGTTCGTGCAATTTTGGAACGATCTTCATCCGACCTGTATTAGTTTATTTATATATATATATATATATAATAAATGTTATGAATTAAATTAATTATATTTTCTTTCTTTCTTTCTTTTTTTCATATAAATTAAGATAAGTCAGATGAAAATTATTCTTAAAGCGCACTAATTTGATTTAATTTATCCAAAATATGAATACATATTGAAATATAAATAAAAAAAGAAAATGAAATTTTGTCTTGAATTGAGAACTCAATCTAAATTCAAGCTATGAATTGAGAAAAAATGTTAAATTGAACCCCTTATTGAGAAACTTTAAAATTCAGATTTAGAATTGAAAACTAATTTATAAATTGAGTTTTGTTATGAAATTTATCTCGAGAGGGAAAAATCAATTAATGATTTGACTCACTTTCTTTTAAATTAAACTTGGTTGTTTTTAAATACTGTTTTCGGAATTTAACTAAAAATCTCCCAAACTCACCGAAAATTATCGATTTGTGATGTGGCCTCGACAGCAATAATTTGAGAATTTTGTCAATTTTGATCTTTGCTTTATTACTTGTGTAACATCATTTGAGTTATGTTGGTAATTTTTCCTTGATGCAAAGCCCCCAAGGCAATAAAGTTTTTGGCCTGATACAAATCTTTACATCATTAATTATTATTTAGCTGACTTTTCAAATTCTTGTTTGACTTTATCTTTTCATGACTGTGTCAACAAAAAAACTGTTTTTCCAACTGCAAAACACAAGAATACATCGTACAAATTGATCCATTACTAATCATTTTCAAATCTGATCCATCATGCTTTTATTTTCTCCTCTATTTTGTTGTGTGACATTTTATCATTCAAACTTTTTTTTTTCCTTCAATTTTTGTACTTTATCATCAATTTTTTTTTTTATACCTTGTCAACTATATATCGGTTACACTTTCCCTCCTTGCTTCTTTTTCCCATGATACTTTACCATACATTTAATTATCAAAGTACGTATAATTATTTATACAAAAAAATGAGATCATTTAACGAATTTAATTTTGTAAAATAGTCATGACTCATATTATCCACAATACAAATATATTTTCATGATTTTAGATTTGTAAGATGATCTTACAAAAATTATAATATAATTATTTTATAGAGAGTATTTGGATGAGGTTGTAAGCCCTCTAAAACATTTGATAAAATATTTGAGAGCTTATAAGCTTTCAAAAGTGTTTGGTAAAGAATTAAAAATAAAATCTTATTTTATTCTAAAATAAGATGTTAACAGCTTATAAACTTTTTTTTTTTTAAGTATGAAGATCTCAACTTATTTTTTAAATAAGATCTTTATTTAATAAACTTCGTTAAATTTGATTGTATAAATTACATAATTGTTATTATTAACATCTTACATCACCATCTTATTTATCATAACATTTCAATAATTTATTATTAAAATAAAATATAACATATTATAAACTTTAAAAACATCTCATAAGATGAAACAACCTATAAACTCTTTCAAATAAACTTACCGCAACATATTAATAATCTGGATGATAGAATATAACAAGCCTAGAAAGTGATGAATTGTAAAAACAATAGGTTGTGATGGATAAGTGACAAATGAGGAGGTCGAGGAAATAAAATGTCAAAAATGTAATAATAGTTCAAGTCATGAAATGTCATTAAAAAGTTTAAAGAAATAAAGAGTCGTTACAGAATTGTTCAAATAAAATACATATTTTTACTCGAACTGATATTCCAAATATTATAATAATAATAATAATAATAATAATAATAATAATAATAATAATAATAATAATAATAATAATAATAATAATAATAATAATAATAATAATAATAATAATAATAATAATAATAAAATTCTCCCATTTCCTTTCTAAATCGATGCCAATAGCAATTGTCAATTAGTTATTGGGTCAGTACTACGTATTTGGGTCAACAATTGTTTAGTGGTCATTGATGGGCCTTTAGCAGCCGGAGTTTATTCTCAACCCGTAGGCCCATTTGTATGGCCTTTGCCCAATTATATTTATGGGCAAGGCTTTTGTTATAAAGGCTAGAACGCTATCTTCATCTTCAAATGGATGGACATCCCATTTATTCTCAACTTCATCGTTAAAATACATTTCATGATTTTTATAATAGCAAATTCATAGAATTGAAATTGCCACCCCTAAATTAGTCAGAAATCTGAAATAAATGGATCGTTCTAGAAACGAATATCTCCTATCATTTATTGGGATGTATGAACTAAGTCGTTCGTTACCTATTTAAAGCTCCGTTTGATAAAAATTTGTTCGAATTCCTTAATTTTGATTTGTTAAAGTAAACAAACAAATTAAGACTTGACATTAATCGCTCATTAGCTTGAAAACAATTTCATTGGTGTTTCGTGAACTTTTTGATACACATATATAAATGTCTAATAATAGATATTCTATAATTAAATAATAAATTTTAAATAATATATTATATTTTTTTGGCATAAATATTTTATTTTATTAAAAACTGCTGAATAATAATTTATTATTACTATTTATTAAGTTTGTTAAGGTTTGATATTAAGTTCAAATTCGTTCAATATTTGTACAAACAAAAGACAAACACCAAGGGAGCATTTGGTTGGGTTATTCGGGTGGATTGGAACTATTTAATTCGAACAAATCTGCATTTAATTTGTTGATTTAAGGTCGGAGTCAAATATAGGATCCGACCCAATTTTAAGAAATAGGGTGTAATGTGGGTTACCAAACAGCTTCCTATTCCAAGAAGGCGCCAATCACCTACGGAAGCCATCATTCACCCCACTACAAGGAAAACACACTGACGTGGCAGTATGAGGCTTCTCCTGGGGGACCGCATCATCATTTGGGCCCCACAAAAACTACTCTGCCATTCTGTACGTGGCAGCAATCTGCCGGCCTAGTTGCCGACATTGTGCTCCCTCGGAATCACCACCGTTGGATGGATTCGACACCTCTATCACCATCCACGGCTCTCTATTTTACTTTGCTCTGTCATACAGTGATCATAATACTTTGCTCTAGCAAGAATGAAATTGTCCGAAAATATTTTTTTTATATTTTTATATTTTTTATATTTTATACGTAATCGACAAAAATATCTGCTCTGATATATCTTCATATATCATCAATTCAGATATATCTTCGATGTTTTTTACTTTTTCATATATCAATAAAAAAAAATTAAAATATCAATAAATTGATCAATAAATATCGATAGAATATTAAAAAAATATCGATAAATATGATGTATCGATATTTTTATCAATATCAATATTTGAGTAAAAGTGAGATATTGACATTTCCACCAAAAGTAAAAAATTTAGGAGTAATTCAATTTTAGATACTCTAGAAATGAAACTGAGAGGGTTGGTAACGTATTTTGATTTAAATTTAATAAGTAATAACTCAACAACTCAAACAACTCTTGTGCTACTTTTTTTTTTCTTTTTCTTATGCATTTTATTTTCTTTTTTCTTTTAATTTGATTCTCTTTTATCTTTTTTTTTTCTTATAATTTGAATGATATAATATGTTACAAATTTGTGATATATTTCATTCGAAAACCATGTTATAAAATAATGAATATTAATAAATATATGATAAATAATATAAAGAATTAGTAATAAGGAATAATTTAATATTTTATTTTGGTGTAAAAAGAAGTGCAGACTCCTAAAATTAAAAGATAATATTTTCACAGTAAATTTCTTAAACGAAAATGATATTTAACGAATCACATACATAATTGGTTTTTTTTAAAGGAGGGTACAGATTAATCTGACAAGTCTTGGTTCAGAAACGATGATGCAGATTAATCTGACAAGTCTTAATTCTGAAGGAAAGGCATATGATATCTTTCAATTATAATTCGATCAGTTATGGCATATTGTCAATTTCGATGAGCTCAAGCTCAAAGATATTTGAAAGTATACGAATTTGGTTAAGTTTTTTAAACTATTATAAATAGGGTTAATTTTAATTTATTATCTGAATTAATGTATTTTTTTAGTAGGTGTATAAATTTTAAAAAAAAATTGATCATTAGTCAATTTTTTTTTTTTTAAATTCGATTGTTATTCTAAATATATATTTTCCAACTAAAATTCATCAAAAAAACCTCAAAAATTCATAATTTATATGTCAAAATGATCCTTTTTCCAAATCAAATTATAACCTTAAATTAATTTAACGATTTTTGCTTGATTTAAACTTGAATCAAACAAAATATATTCAAAACCCTAGAATGATTTTTGTTCGATTCGTGATCGAATCGAATGAGAATTATGAAATTGGTATAGGGTAATAATTTAGTTTGGAATAAAAATCATTTTGGCCTATGAATCATGCATTTTTTTACTGATATTTGGAAGTAACTAGCATTTTCAAGTTTTCTGACGAATTTTGGCCAGAAAATATGAGCTTAGGGTAGCAATCGGAAAATTTCGAAAAGATTGGTTAGTGATCCAATTTTTATTTTTTTTTTAAATTTGGACACCCATTGAAAAAAATGCAATATAGTTTAGGTAACAAATTAAAATTAACTCTTATAAAATAATTATAACTTTTTTGAGAATCTTGTTTAGTTAGTAATTAAAATCCAATTAAATTTATATTTAACAATGGAGATTTCTTACTTCTCTTACGAAATTTTCTCTCTCTAGTTAGCTCTCTACGGTAGTACAGATAGCCCGCCTCTCCCATGACTTTCCGGACCAACCAACCAGGATCTGCCAATATTTATCGAAGTATTAAGAGATATATATTTCATGCTTGGTGAATATTTCATACTTTGTTTTAATAAACTTTAGGTATTGTGAATGCAAAAGATCGCATAAATCAGTTATAATGAAGAAAAATCATTACTACTTAAAATTTTATATCATTTTGCAGTAATATTAAAGGCCAAATGTCATTCTAACACTAATAGAGGATTGGAGTACAAATGATCATTAAATTATTCTCTCATGGGATTTAAAACATAAAAGGATTAATGAAGTTCAAACTTAATATTCGCGAGATGTATTAATCTAGAGATTAACATATGAAAACTGAATTAATTTTTTTCGTGAATTAGTAAATAATTTTCGTGAAATAATTATACTAAACATGAGTATAATAACTAATAATTAGTTTCGTGTATTAGTAAATAATTTTTGTGTAATAACTAATAATTATTTTTGTGTATTAGTAAATAATTACACGATTTATTAGTAAATAATTATTAAATAATTTTCGTGTTACAAAATACTAATAATGTTTAGTATAATTATTATACGAAAATTATTAATTATTACATGAAAATTATTAGTTATTATACTAATGTTTAGTATAGTTATTACACGAAAATTATTACTATAATCTCTATTAACAAATTACTAATACACTAATACACGGAATTGCATTACTATAACTAATAATTTTTGTGTAATTATTACTATTAATACAATTAACAAAATTATTTTTGTGTAATTGTAATAAAACATTTACTATTAAAATAATATTAATCTCAATAATTAGTATATAATTTCTATTTTAGTATTTTTAATGTTAGAACAAAATATTGAGATTAAAATAAGGTGGATGGGTGGAAATCTTTGTGGTGGGGGGATTGATTGGATTCGTGAGGTCAATTGGACAGTTGACTTGACTTAAAAATGAATATTTTGAAATCAATTATTATATTCATGAATAAAAGAAATTTAAGTTATGTGAAAATGGAAACATTTGGCTATTTTAGGAGCGCCAAAAAAATAAAAATTCAAACGGCCCATAGTCTAGATAAAGATGAGGGTAATATAGAAGAAGTAGAAGCCCATAGCATAAGACCCCCACAGGGTACCCCCGTTAGGACACCCTACACACCTGGCTTTTTGTGTTTGTAAGGGTGGGGTCCACGTGTTTTTGTGGACACCCTACCCTATAAACATGATATAAAGTGTAGTGAGGTTGATGTTCTTGAATCTCGCAATTTCATCATTGAATCATTAAGTGGTTCATAGCTGCTTTGTTTTAACCTGCTTTTGCTAATAAATGCTACTTCTCCTTTATTGCATTCACAATCACGAATTGTTGATTTATTTTGATCAGGAGAACGAACAACTCTCTTATATGATCGTGGCTCTCCAATAATGAGGTGTAAATTGGGAGATGTGTTTTTGTAGTAGGTAAAATAATTAATATGATATAAATTATAAGATAAATTTTGAATTTGTGTTGTTAAATAATTTCTCTCTATATCATCATATGGCTTGTCAACTTGGTTGTGTCCTTATGAAAAGAATTGGTGTGGTCTTGTTAATATTGTTTGCGTGATCGGATTTGTGATTAAACAGGGCTGATCATCAGTTTGAGTTGCAATTGGTTGAATGAGTTCGATCGATGAGCTAACCAATCAAAAGGAAATAAAATAATATTTTCTTAGAGTTTATTATTGTATGTAATATTTTGTAACTTCTTGAAGATGATGATGAAGATAATAATAATATAAAATCCAAAATACTTTTAAATAATAGTAATAAGGATTAAAAGCAGGCATCGACAGTTACCAATTGGTGCGAATTCGATCATTTTTCGGGTCATGAGATAGGTTCGAGTTCTTCATCACAGCAGGCTTCTCAGTAGGGAGAGCTGGGAGGTGTTCTGCATGTGGCTGTTTCTTTGGACCTTTATTATCATTCCAAACCCCCCTTACCTCCTATACCTCCGATTGTTTGGCGACCACCTGACCTTGGTTGGGTGAAGCTGAACACTGATGGAGCGTTTAGGGCGGCTTCGATGGTGTCCAGGATTGGTGGAGTGATTCGTGATCATGGAGGCGAGCTTGTCTTTGCTTTCCATGAGCGAGGATCAGTGACTGAAAGTCTGGCGGCAGAGCTTTCGGCGCTTTAGAGAGGTCTCTTCCATGTTAGGAGGCTTGGATTTCCCCAAGTGTGGATTGAGCTGAATGCTATTTTGGTGGTTCAGCTTCTTTCGCACTCAGATACAGGACATTGGCGTTCTCAGGAGTCCCTCACTTACATCCGGAACCTCCTCTCTTCCTTGGAGTTTCGGGTGTCTCACATTCTTTGAGAGAGGAATGCGGTTGCTGATTACCTGGCGTTAGGGTGTCAGGCTGAGTTAGTTGGAGGTTCCCCCTTGATGCTTTGCCTCGACGGGTCCAAGTGTTATCCAAATTTGATCAGTTGGGATGGTCGTTGTTCCGTTTAGATCATGGTGGTGTTCTTCCTTGATGCACCTTTTTTCCTTTCCTTATTCTTTCTTAGGATGGATTATTTTTCCTTGGTTAGTTTTTAGTTCTGCTCTGTGTCGGTAGTTGTTTCTGACCACCTATTTTGGTCATTTTATGTTCTTTGTTTTTTCTTTCTTTTATTTTTTGTTTGACGATATATACTTTCAGGTTGGTTTATATACAGGTTGGGGGTCTGCCTAAATCCCCCACCCCGTATGGTGTTTTTTCGGTAAAAAAAAAAAAAGAAAGATTAAAAGCAGAAAACCAATTTAAAGTGTAATCGTTTTTCAATTTCTAACCTAATTTTTTTTAATGATATATTTATCCTTATAATTGCATGTGCAAATCACATATTAAGAATTTTGTTGGAAAAATTGTTGAAAAAAAAAAGTTTAAATTGAACTTTAAAATTCCTAATTAAATTTTAAATGTATTGATTAAAAAATGTTTATGTACGTTGCAAATTGATAAATGCTCGTACTTCAAGTTGGATTTTGCATTTGACTATAATAATAATAAATCCAAAAAATTCCTTTTAAAAATAATCTAAACTTTAGTTCATATTAACCAAAATTTCACAACACAACACATAAAACTACCTGTATAGATAAAATAAAATAACAATAGTACTATAATTCCTCAATTTTAAAAAGTTAAAAAATAATTAAATTTAATAATACATGGATTTTCGCTTAAAATATAAATTTCTCCTTAAATATATGAATATATCCTTGATTGCTTTTAACTCATATACAATATAGTGTTGGAAGTTGTTATGTATTAAAGAAAAATGTAGGAGATTTAACGTAAAATGTATGTGTTAGAAAAACATAGAAGATTTAATATAAAATGTATGAGTTTGTTTCACGTGGATTAACAAACTAGAATGACATTGAAAATCATGCATTATAAATAATGTTAGTCTGAGATGAATTTGTTCCGCATTGGGTCATAAAAACCACATTATATATGAATAGTAGATTTAATAAAATCAGGTCATTGAGACACATATCACCGATTTATTAGGTAGCAACTCCAATGAGTTGAGATTGCTATTACAAATTAATTAGACGTAAACTTGAAAATGAGTCTAAAAAAGGCCACCATAAAAAAAAAAAAAAAAGAAGGAAGTGCAATATATGATGTATGTTCAAAAGAATATTTAAAAAAAAAATCGTATACCTAAATTAGGAAAATCTAAAGATTGTAAGAGTAGATAGAAAATAAAACAAAAAATTCACCAAAAAAGGCTAGATAGCTGACACAATATATCGAAAAAAATTCACCATCAATTAGATATATCTTGGATAAAAATGATAAAATATCCATCATGAACAATTCTTAATATATATACCCATCCATGAAAAAACATTCACCTCTGATTAGATAAATCTGGGATACCTAACACACGACGACTAGTTATTCAATTGAATTATCGATGCCCCTTGTCTAGCTACCTTCCCTGCAGTGACATCCACCAGTTGTGACCGTGTCCATAAGCCTCACTTTTGTGAAATTGAAGATCAAATTATCAAACATAATTGGGGATCATGAATATTTTCCGTCTCTAATTTGTGGTCACTAGTTTACCACTCATCACATCTCAATGTTATAAGTTTGCATGTTTAAAATTTTATCTGTATTTTACCATTATTTAGTCGAATGTTATGTATAACTATATTTCAACCCTCGAAAAAGACGACTTATTAACAAAATGATGTTGGAGGTTAACAAATATATATTAGCAAGAATAGATCCCTATGATGACTGCAATATTATAGATCATGGCAAGGAAGAAAACTTCAAATGCACCACTTGATACGTAACGTGAGCTTCATTTACAATTGTAAGTTGTTGCATCCCTAGAAAACTAACTTGGAAAAGCAATATTCCCATCAATTAATGGAAACAAAACTGCTATCACAAACTAAGCTTACTTAAAAATAGAATGTTTTAAAACTAACCATAACTAGAACACTATAATAATTGGGCTTGTTAGTCATCAATTTGCCAAAAAGGTCACCCAAACAACATTCTAGACCCACAACATCACCAAATTTATTGATTTCTTAGTTAACACCTATAAGTGTGTGTTTCTTGATTAATTTTGCTTCAACTTTTCTGTAACAAAATGGAATATTTATGATAAGGCAGTAAAGGAGTAGTGGATGCTAACCCAAGGATAGATCATAGTACAAAAGAATCTATAATTACTAACACTTTAATTCCTTTATAGATTTAATTACTTTAGTAATTTAAAGATCAAAAAAGGCAAAAAGCTGGAAAAAAAGAAAGAAAAAGACTCTAGGATGCCGTTGACTTAAACCTCAACGGTGATGATGAGGCGTGTGGTGTTGAGAGGCGACAAAATTATAAACTATGTGTGGGCTGCCCATCTACAAAAAGAATGGTGATCAAGCTAAGGGTAAAAATGTCATTTTGCATAATATTTACGAGGAAGTAAATATGCTCTAAGTTATCGAAATTTAAGTATATCAATGATATATTTGCAAGCGTGTCGATCAAATTCTTAAACTTTTACGGTAGTTTAAAATCCGTATTTTTATTGTGACTTAAATAATGCTGAATTGTCGACAAACGAAATATTAATGGATTCTTGGTATATATGGGGGTGCTTAGGATCGACTAGAAGAAATCTTGTTAATTATTATTTAGTTGGGGAAAATTCACTAATAAACCGATAACAAATTATGAAGATATCTTGAAACTTGCAAAATTGCGATCCTATCTATCAATTTGCTATGGAAAATACATAATAAGTGGACCATGATGTTTAGAAATAATTCATTGCTAAAGCATATATCAGATCCTTTTACAAGAAGGAACTGTAGAAAAGATTGATTAGGATCGGCTGAGAAAAAACAAAAGTCAATGAATAATGGTGATGTTTATGATGTTCATGAGTTGGAAGAGGAAAAATCAATGGCATTACCTAAAACATAGTAATTATATGGAGATTAAAGAGTAGATTTTGTGCAGCCAAACCTTAACAGAGTGGCTAAGTCAAGATTGTCATACTGGATATAAAGATTTGTGTGCTGTTCTCTCTCTCTCTCTCTCTCTATATATATATATATATATATATATCATGACAAATTATTGATGTTTAGAGAATGGACCTCGGATACCCTACACCATCAAACTTGCATGAAATGGCAGCTTTAATTTAACTTTATTATTTGTGTTGGTTGGTGATTTTTCTTCTTTTTAAATTTTTCGAATTTGGTGCAGTATATATGATTGATTCTAAATGTGATACGCTCATTTGAAAAGGAAATCTAGTGTAAAAGGAAAGTGTGATTTTGTGAAAATCAAATTAGCTAGTACGTACTGCTATTACAGAGAGATAATCAGAATTTACATGTGAATTGGGACATTGTAACAAACATGAATAAATGATGTCTAATTTATGCCCTCAACTAACAAATTATCATACATCAAATCATTGTTTCATTTATTCCCAATGTTTGCATGACAAAAAAACATAAATCTGATTCCAGAGGTAACTTTTCAATTCAATAAAAGGTAGCAAGAAAATCTATTGACTTACTCTCCATGAACATATGCGCCGAGAAATTTGCCACATCATTTCAATTAATAAACAAAAATATATAAAGGTGCATACTTTTTTAATATAAATTTTGCATTATTTTATTGTAAAAACCATCATCAATCTCCAACGATCTGCATTATTTTTGCACTAAAAAAGAATATTTCATAATATTTTTTATCATTAATTATTTTACTTTTTATTATCATATATTTATTAATATTCATTATTTATCATATATTTATCTAATTTTTATTTCAATCGTAATTTAATATTTAAATATTACATATAATTTTATTAATCTTTATTATTTATGTTGTATTTTAAATTTTTTGGTACATCAAAATAATTTACTAGCACTTAATATAAGAAAGAAAAAGGGGAAAAAAAAAAAAAGATGACGCAAAGGTTAACCTTTGTAAACTTGATGTAAGAGTAGTAGTTGAGAAGAATTGGTGCAAGAATGTATAACGTCCTTGGAGGAGAAAATTCACTGAATAAAATTGATTTTGGTGTACTGTTGGAGATAGTCTAAATGGGTCTTAATTTGGTAAAAAAAAAAAAAAAAAAAACTATTCTTTTCATAAGAATTTATTTTATTTGATATTTCATTGTGTATTTTAAATTAACAATCATATGTTATTTGTATGTAATGATATTATTAATAATTTGTGACTTGTATGAAAGGTAAAATGTTTCTTAAAGATACATTCCTTAACATTTTAAATTTATGATTATGTACCTTTAGAAAGATAGTCACCTTAATTTATTGGTATTTTTTTAGATCAAAGAATTTTGTATTCGTTAATTAATTAAAATACGCAGGTCAAAAAAGTTTAATTAAAATACGTGATATATAGTTTAGATGAAAATTATTTTTACCCAAAAAAAATATTATTAGGATTTTGAAGATGTTTATTTAGTTATATTTTAAAGAATGTTAAAAAAAAATCCAAGGAATGTGTTTTAGAATGTTATGATAGTGGCATTTTAAAGTAATTTGAGGAAGAATATTTTGGAGAAAGAAAAAGGTATGATAAATTTACAAAAATAATAATTCTAAAGGTAAAATGTTTTGCCCCTTATTCTTTTTCAAAGACAGGTCATAAAACATCTTTCCGACATCCATAATAAGATCAAAACATTCCCAAGAGTACTATTTGGCATTTTAAAGTAATTTTCTAATAAATAACTTATTATTGTATCATCGTAATGAAAATACCTCGACCAGACAATTTAAACTAATTAATGTTTTGTTTATAATCATTTTAATGATTCTCAAAAGAGTTGTTACTTACTCTCATTGCTTAAAAATAAGGAAATAAAATCCATTCCCATCCCTTTTACGTAAAAAATAACTTCCATATAAACTTATATAAGGCTATTTCATAAATATAATATAGTGAGATGTAATATTATCTCAATTCAAACTCTTTTTACAAATTACAATTGGTGGATTATGGATTGATCCAGTTTAATAAAAATAGAACTTGATCCTCCTTCATTTTACATATCCTGATAACTTAAAAAAGGTGAAATTGGAACTTTTAATTTATATGAAAATTAAATATAAAATTGGTGAATATTAGGAACACGTAATTACGAAAATCAGTTAATTAATTGCTTTACCCATCTGTAATTTATCATTTATTTTGTTTTCGACAAAACTATTCGGTTTACGAATATTTAAACGTGTAGTTAGAGAAAACAGATATGTTAATTTGTAAAGAAAAATATGAAATTTCATAAAATTGTAGTTTTAACGCCAATTTTCAAATTAACTAACAAAATGAATCAAGGAGTTTAATACTAATTTGCAATTTGAATCGTTGTTGATTTTCTTGTAACAACTTGCATGTGTCCGAACAAAGTATGTGTTACATTGTGAGTCAAACAACATTAAAAAGAACATTTAATATAAGGTGAACAAGTAGGATATGAGCCCAATATTTAGCTGAAAATTAATGATAAATTGAATTACAAAACAATATTAAATTGATGATTTATTATACTAATTATATTTAAAATTTGTGTAACACTTACTATGTCACAAACTTTATGTTTTTCGGGGAAAAAATATATTTTTTGGTCTTTTAAGTTTCCATCATAAAATTTTTCATTTTTATCTTTCACCTTTAATTTTTATTCTTTTATATTTAAAAAATTCATGTTTGGTCTATTTAGCTGTTGCAATAGATAAAATGGCTTTTATTTTTGGCGGAATTACATTTATCACCTCAAAATTGATCAAATTGTCAAATAGACCACAAAATTGTAAAAATCATAAACAAACTCTTTAAGGAAAACAAAAAACTCACACAACAATTTATTTTTATAAATAGTTTGATTAGAACTCACTTATTTATATTAATATCGTATTATATTGTCATATTTCAATTCTTGAAGGATTATATATTAAAAAATTGATCGTTGAATAGATCAATTTTTAATTTAAAAAAAAAAGATATTTATATATATTGTAGTAGGTAAGTGGACCACATACATTTTTACAAAACTAAAATATGACAGATAAAAATTCGATAAAATAAATTTAGGGCACCAATAAACATTTATTCCCCTTAATTGTATACAATAAGCTTAATTATTAATGTTTTACCATTTCTTTTTGGATAAAATGGGTTGAGTATTGACGTGTATGATGGGAATAACGTGATAAAGGATCCAATGGATGAATGGAATTTTGAGCATTTGGAGAGTAAGTGAAAGTAAAACTGGGCCAAAAATGTGAAGGCTAATTTAATTAGGGGGCCGATATGCAAAATATATCAAGATGAAACCCCACAATTGGGGGACCCACATGCACTACCATTTCCCAAGGTGGGGACTGCCCGATGTCAGTTAACGCCGGAATATTCTCCTGCCCTATGATTCACCCAACCCACGACCATCAACCAACATTACAAAATAACTAAATATAAATTAAAACAGAAACCAACAATTATAAGATCATACGAATAAGATATATGAGTAAGATATACGGTTTGATAAAAGTTCATTTAAAATTATTTATTGTGATTTGTTAAAATAAATAAATAAAATCATACTTAAAGTTATTCGATTGGTTAGCTTGTGAGCAAATTCGTCACAAAATTTGTTGAGTGGGCTTGTAAAATATGATACTAATATTTGATATTTTGTATATGTTTTTTTACCTTTACTTATAATAAATATACATGTGTTTAATTATAGATTTTTTATAATTAAATTTTAAATAATAAATTATATTATTTAGGATATAAAATTTATTTTGTTATGAATAATATAATTTATTATTTATATTTATTAAGCTCATTGAAATAAAAAAGGGTTATAAACCCTCAAAAGTGTTTGATAAGTATTTTAAAATAAGATCTTATTTCATCTTAAAGATGTTAGGAATTTATAATTTTTTTAATTAATTAAGAGAATCTCACTTTACTTCTAATATAAGATTTTATTTATTTTTATAAACTCCTTAAAATTTAATTATTTAAAATTACACAATTATCATTTCTAAAATTTTATAGGTTCCACTATTTTGTTTATCCAAACAATTTAACAACTTATTTTTAAAATAAGATATAATATCTTATAAATTCTTAACACATGACAAGCTTAGCCAAATCGAACTGAAACCTCCATTTTAATTTAATATTTTATTTTATATTTTATTATTTTTAATCCACACTATATGTTAATTAATACTAATGTCATCTTTATTGAAACATTAAAATAAAATAGAGGATCTTAACTGAAGTGAACCACCCTCTAAATCATTTATATATAGCTAGACACACACTAAACATGTCAAATATAAGTCATACATATACACTTGAGTTCTGCGAAGTTTATATTTAAGCACATGAAATTCTTTACTTGAGTTCTGCGAAGTTTATATTTAAGCACGTGAAATTCTTTACTTTGTATAATATATGTTTTTGTTTTTATTGAATTCTCATTGCATACCATTTCTATTGAATTTCAATATCGATATTGTGTGTGGATAGGGAAAATACAAAATTAATCCCTTAACGTAACTATGAGATATTAAACTCGTCATATCCAAGTAAAAAAATGATACTCTATTCCTACACCTCAATTATCTCGAATTTATTCTGAGTTTCACAAAAAATTGAAAAACTTATCGGAAATTGCATTTCAATTGAGGAATCTTAGCCTTTCTTGCCGAATTGTTTTGTGGGTACAAATTTCACTCGATATCATTTATGTTCTATGTACCATCTAAAGGACACCATGTGGTGACTTGGACACCTTTGCAATGACTTGGACACCTCTACATCATTTAAAAACATTGGTTGTAAAAGTAACCACCCATAAATTGACATATAATTTCTAGCAAGATTTTTTTTTTTTTTTTTTTTTTTGTGGTTAAATTGGAAATGTATTTGCGTTAATTAAAAAAATTGTTAAATTACCAATTCTGATTTGGATTAGACTAGTTTTGCTATACACAATAATTAGGTTCAATTTTGCATTTTTTCACACAAGCAACCTGTATTTAAAATATTGAACACGGATATGTGTTTGGATTAATTGATTCTTAGAGTCCCATTCAACTATCAAGAACTCCCAATTCAAGTAGATTGCTGCTTATGTTGGGTTTGAGAAACTTGGACTTTATGTACCTCTTCAACCATCTAATTGTCATTTCATAATTTTTAATTAATATGTTTATCATTCTATTATTAATTAATTACCAATATAATATAATATAATATTTCTAACTTCTTAAATATGACCGGTCATTTGCAATAAGAACATCTTTCACAATACTTTTAATACTTCCAATTCTACAACGTTAAATTTTTCTACAAAACCAATCTAAACACATTCAAGATAAAATGTCATTTGTAATTGAATCCGACAAGTATATAGTGGTGGACCCAAAATTTAGAAATTGGAGTGCGAAAAATAATTATAAATCTATATAAATAAAATGTTATTTAAGATTTAAATCTATATAACTCCAAGCTTGCAAATAAAAAAATAGATATGATTTTTTTCTAGTTTTGTTTGCTTTTTTTATTTTTTAAGATTCTATAATATAAGAATAATTATTTAATCAACTTTAAAAAAAAGTTTTTTAATCGTCATTTTAAAGATATGAGGAAAAATTCATTACAAATAAAAAATTGATATAATTTTTTAAAGTTTTGTTTGCTTGTTTTAGAAGATTTTATAATACAAGAATTATTATTTAATCACTATAAAAGAATTTTTTTAGATGAATTGATCTTCATTTTAAAAATACGAGAAAAAAGATCCATCACAATAAAAATAATGAAAAATATCACACATGTTGCCATAGAGAGTTGAACTCAAGTTTTGAAAGATAATATCAAACCAGCTAAGCTACGATAAAATAATGTTTAATTTTTACATAATATATTATATCTATTATTTTCTAAGAAATTTAGGGGTACAATTGTACCCCTTCGCTCCATGTAGGTCCACCGCTGCAAGTATCTAAGTATCTAACCATGTCATTCTGTTTATTAGATGTAGAAACAAGCCATTTGAGAACATATTTGTAACTTTCACGAGCTATAGTTGGGGTACTTAAACTGAACAGACTTGCCAATTAATTGAGATCGACTCGAAAATTCGAACATGAGCTCAAGTTAATTGATTAGCTTCCAAGCTTGAGTTTGAGCTCAACGATACTCAATTCGATAGGCTTGGAAATTTTATTGAGTGTAGCATTCAAGCAAAGCCGCCTTATCATTCTTTTAAATTAAATTGAATTATTTAATTATAAATGTAACCATATGAAGGTCAAATTTATTAAGTTCATTATCGAGTTCAAATACAATTTTCAAAATTGAATTAAGTTTGCTCGAGCTTTAACTTTTTTTATACATAAATTTGAGGCTGACACTTTATATATTCTACTCGATTTGACTCACTTTCGTCCACCAATCTATAAACTACTAGTCTCATGCAATAACAAATTAAATACTATTTAGCTTGATCTCAAATGAGAGCGAGAGAGATAGAAAAGAGATTGAACTTGATCCATCTTGTTAAATTTAACAATCGACAAATATTTTCTTGAATCGAGACTTGACTTGTTTGTAGCCGTATTTTCTTGAATCAACAAAAACTTAACATGACTAAATTAATGCTCACATTCCCATGATTTTTTTTTTATATAATTTCAATGGTTGACATGAAATTATAAAATAAAATTGTAACTAGAGATTATCTAAACTTTCTAGTTTTTATAGTTTTTCTGTTCCTAATTCCCAACTTACTAAAAAAAAACAGAAAAAAATTAGAGAGGACAATATAATTCATGTTGGTATTACTAGTGTGAACAAAATTCGTCTCTGGGTTTGTAAGTATGTCGGGGTTAGTTATTCTTAAGTTAGTCAAATCTAAATTAATTTGAAATTGAGTGATTAAAAAAATATTGTTATTAAATTATTCTTAAGTTAGTCAAATGTAAATATAAAATTGAGTTATTTAGAAATATTGTTATTAAATTATAGTTATTAAATGTTTTCATAATTTGTGTGAAATAATCATGCGTAAACATTATATAAACTAAAATGGGTAAGTAATTAATTTCAAATGTACTCTTGGGTTTCTTAACAACTCTAACTTTCAACTTTAAATATTGATTATATAAAAATGAGGTTGAAGATGAAACAATAAAAATATTTCCAATAATTGGGAAGATCCTCATATGACATTTTTTGCTATCCAATATTTTGGGTAGTGAATTGTTGAGGGATGGGGAAAGGTATAACTTTCTCTATCAAGAAAGAAAAGAGAGAGAAAAAGAAAAGTAGGAGAAAGAAAAGGAGAAGAAGCCACTTTTATTTTTGTTTTTAAATTAATTATTTTTTATTTAAATGAATGCAATTTAATATTATTTTTTGTCTGTTTATAATCTTTTCCAACAGAATTTTTTTATGTGTTATTAAAGTAAATGAATATTTAAAATTAAAAATTTAATTACATCATTAAATATTATGAAATTTTATTTATTATGAAATAAAATAATATATAGAGATGATAAATTAATAAAGATTTATAAGATATACGAGTAATCATGAATAGTTACTTTTTTGGTAGAAGGTAGAAATTTTTTTACTTTTGAGGTGGCACTGATGTGACATCAAAAAATTTAAAATTTAGGTGGAGTCATTGAAGATGTAAGAAGTGTCAAATTCAATATAAAAATTCAACGTGTATATATATATATTTTTTTTGATAAAAAAAAGTGATACTAATGACATGAATATTTAATAATATGAATAGGGCTAGCCTTGAATTACCTTTAATAATATGAATATTTCATCATTAAATACAGGAAGAAGAAGATATTTTTAATAATGACAATAATGGAAGAGATTAAATTCTTAATAATTCTAAAGAATCAAAAATTAAATATTTATTCGACCTTGGATTGGTGGATTGTTTACTACTTCTTTAACTCATTTCACTTTCTCTACCTCTCTTTCTTTTATTTTATTAAAAATTATTTTTGATGATGATTTTCGCAAATGCAAAAATTATTGAGAAAAGTGTGCTCTTCTGGGACAATATAGTGTCACAAACATTTATAATATTAATTGATAAAAAGTTATCATAAAAATCAATTAATAAACAACTAAAAAGATTATAATTGTGACAACATGATCTGATTCTTAATGTATTGTGACAATAATATAGTATTCACGACAAGATTTTTAAGATAATAATTCAATGAAAAAATGCAGTGGCATCAATGCTTTTCTGAGAATATTTTATTGTCGTTGATAAGTTTTCTATTGTAGTGTAAATTATGACCGTTATTAAGAGTATGATTATTGTGAGACCCTCTCATCAATCTAATTTTGTAAGACAAATTAATTCATAATTCATTATTTAGAAATAAAAAAATTGACTTATAAAAATAGTATGTTCTCCTACCTACTGTGGGCATATCTTAATATGTCCAATACCGTTGATATGTGAAGATCTCATCATGAAATTTATTATTATTTTGAATTTTTGACTCATCAATAATGAATACATTAATATATATATATATATATATATATATATATATATATATATATATATATATTCATGATGGATAGATTAGAAATAAATTTACATTACAAATAATAAAGCTTTATGTGACAACATTATTTGTGAGAAAATCTCATAATTAATTGGGTGTACGTAACTAAAAACATCCCATTGTCTCCTAAGGACACCCCAAGTGTTGACTATTCAACCATTCTTTTATAGAAATACCATTTAAACCTTTATCAATACTTATAATTTTCCAACATACCAATCTGCCAACAATCATTTTTCCCTCTTTTATCCAATTAGATCCGGTATTCACATAGTCTGATCGATAATCAGGCCCAACATGCTTCCGTAAACATAAATAAAACTGAGTAAAATTTCATACCTCGTCTTTGTCTTAAGATCTCCTTCTGATTTTCTCGATTTAGGTTTTACGGATCCACGATCCAACCACTCGCCCGCAGTCTATGGTTCTAAATCGATCGCACCTTTTGAGAACCCGTCCACACCCCTTCACAACGGCCAACTGCCTAATATGGGGATTTTTGGGAGACTCACTACTGGATGATTTTATACTCAGAATTATAAACGAAACAAAGTGTTGGAGCAACAAACCTTTTTATTGAAGAAAATAACTCAAACTATTTTACAATACTATTACTCTCCCCATTGGAGGAGAAACTTGATTTAGCCAATCATGACTAAGACTCGAGAAGGGGAAACCCCCATAAACAGGAAAGCTTGAAAGCTTAACTAATACAAACTAGATAGAAGATTTCTCGAAATTTAATATAGAAAGAGAAGATGTTAATTTTCGATGATCTTCTTTGAGGATGAGAGTCCCCTTTTTATAGCCCAAAATCTGGACTTCAAATGTGGAATTCAATCCTCTTCTATGGCAGCCTGTATAGCATAATGTGAGTGGAGCTATTATTGTTCCACTAGTCCACTAACTTTGTTGGTGGAACGTCTTTTTTTCTCCACCATGGTTGTCTTTAGTGTTGGTGGTTGATATTTTATTAATGGCGGGGCCATCCACTACTTCTTGTCTAAGAGTAGTTTCCTATGTTTGGTGGGCCTACAGTTTTCTAAGCGCACCCCATAATACAATGTATTCCTATACTATTACAAGGTTTAGAATACATTCGTACTTGTAAATCATCGAGTCTAATGAGACTCGCTTTCTCTTATTACATTCTTGGGTTTTATTGTCTAAAAACCCTTCCATTTTCCCTTTTTCTTCAGGTAGTCGGGTTTGTCTTGTTTTACTTTAAACCCTTGCCCGAACAAAGGTTTTTCTTGAGTCTGACAGTAAGAATACATGCGTTCTTCCCATCTTCCGATATGTATCATGTTACATATCTTTCTCCTGATTTGCTCCGTTGCCGGAACCTTGTTTTTCCAGAGTAATATCCTCTTGTTCTCGAAGAGGTTCTCAGCAAATCTGGTAGTATTTCCTGTCATTGAGTTTAACAGGAATGATCCGTTCGCAGAATTTTGAAATATTTTGAACGGATACTTCACCTTGTCCATCTCTGTGAGACAGACCCAAAGACCCCAGGCTCGCCTTGTAAATATATCATCTTCGGTAAGGGCGACCACTAAGGGGCTGTTTACTAGTGGTGCTTTAGCTCTGTTTATCGCCACCATATCTGGTCTCTGTACTTTTATAAATTGGAATACTGTATAAGACCCTTTTCTTGTGATTTCTGGAGCAGCTGAGATAATTTTTAGCTCCAGTATATCTCCTCGACCCAAGTATGGGTTGTTCTGTCATGAATCGTACACAGCAGTAACTATCCATTCCGGTAGCTTACAAATCTCTGAAAAATTAGGTGCGGTAGTGAATACTGAAGCAATAGCTCCAAAGTCAAACCATTCCCACACATCTTGAGGGTTTATGCCTGGGAGTATCCAAAGTCTTGGATATTTTCCAGACCAATCAACAGTGATTTTACTTGGATTGATCCCATTTCTCGTAACTAATTTCTCTCATGTTCTTTGATAAACCTGAAAAGGAGAAACAACTTGGTTAGTGTTAACCTGTTTTGGGCCAGTTCGGGACCTTAGGTTAACCTCTCCCTCTTTTTTTCCCAGAGGTGCTGGGTTGACTCAGGTTGCCTGGAATTACTTCCTGACTTTCCGAATTAATATTTTTATCGAAATCCGATAAAACACTTGATTCGACTTTATCAGCCTTTTCACCGGTATCCGATGAAAAACTCTTATCAGCAGGATGTCTTGCTTCGGGTGTAAAAGTACCCTGTTTGTTCATCGATGATGAACCTTTTTCGTATGTTTCTTTCTGTATCACCGATGGTGAACACGCCTTGTTTAGAGGTCCCTCTAATGCATTCCATAGATGACAATTAGAGGTTATAGCTGCTTGTAGGGTTTTTTGGACATTGTCCAAATCCACCTTATGTACATATGCAGCTGCTTCGAATCGGGTCCTTAGCAACTCAAATGCCTTGTAGAGTTTCTCAAGATTTTTCCTGAGATGTCTTGCTCGTACTGTGATGAAATCTGCTTCAAGGATGTCCATCTCTTGTTAAGAAATCTACAAGAACATTCTCATTAGATTTCACAATGACAATATCAAATAAATAATATTGGCATTCTGTCTGCCACCTGATAATACGAGCTTTTTCGATTTTTGATTCAAGTTTATTTTTCAAAAAAGTTTTAACATTAGTATTATCTGCTTTTAATGTAAATTCTTTTGCTAATAAAAATAATGGCCATTTTTTAAGGCCTTCCAAACCGTAAAGAATTCTTTCTTGTTAATGTGCCAAACTCTGGCTTGTTGTTCTGTAAACAATCCTCCTGTGTATCTACATGGTTCTTCACTAGTAGCTATTTTTCTCATGAGCACTGCTGCCCATCGAAAATCGTTAGCGTCTGTATAGACTACTAACTGATCCTCATGTTGAGGAATCGTGAGTTTCGGCAGGTTACTGCAAACCTATTTTAACTCTCGAACTCGTTGGGAATGGATATCTTCTCATTTCCATTTGTTCTTCTCATCCTTTTGTAGTAAATGACGGAAATCCTTACGATATTTTGCTAAGTCCTTAATAAATGAACCTGCAAAATTAATCACTCCCAAGAAACTTTGAAGATGCTTCTTATCTCTAAGAACATTTGGGAAATTGCGGATTTTTTCCACAATATGTTCCTGTAGTTCCATACCTGCATGGTCAATAATAACACCGAGAAACTCGATTCTATTAACCGCTATTATTGCCTTCTTTTCAGAAAGCACTAATCATTTTTTATGACATTCTTTAGAAAATATTTCAAGATGCTTTAAATGATCTTTCATATTTTTAGATGCAATCAAAATATCGTCTATGTATACAAACATAAACTCAAAATAATCTTTGAAAAGATTATCCATCTTTCGTTGGTATATCTGAGGTGCATTCGCAAGACCTATTGACATTACATTCCAAATATATTGACCTTGTAGTGTAGAAAAAGCAGTTAATTTTTTTGATTTTTTTTCTAACTTAATCTGGTAAAACCCAGACTTGCAATCAAACTTTGAAAACACTTTTGATCTCTTAATACAATCAATTAAGTGTTCTCTACTTGGTATATAATAACCATCAAATTCGGTAATTTTATTAATACCTTGATAGTTAATTACTAACCTTGCTGTAGTTCTCTTTATTTCTCCGTGGTTTCTTATCAAAAACACTGGGCTACTATAAGGAGAGATACCTGCTTCGATCAGATTGAGATCGATATGCTCTTTGATAATCTTTTGCATATCCTTTCGATCTTTAATGTTCATCTGAATCGGCTTGTATCGAACCAACTCGTATCGGTATTGTTCTTTTACCTTTAACGTTGCTTCGATCTGGTTTCTGTCCCACCAAGCTAAAGGATTCTCATTGTAATTCCTCTAAATTAGTCTTTTAACATTTTCAAGGGAAAGTAGACTTTCCTCATTAATGTCAATTTGGGGTAGTCCTTCTTATAAGGCATTTTTCAGAAACTTAATAGCTTCTTTGTGTGCCTCCTCCATTCCCTCTTGTCTATAGGACAAAAGAGCTTCTCCAAATTTCCTCTTATCCTGCATTTTAGGATGAGTTAACTTGGCTTCATTATCACCACGTTTCTACGGAATTTAATAGGCATTATCCTATTAAAGGCTTTTTCTCGCCGCAAAACCTGTATCATACTACCACAATTAGTAGTAAAGGTTAACAGGTTCTTGTGATTATCCTGCTCATATTTTGCAAATGTTTGGATAAAATTATTTTCTAACAAAATATCACCACATGTATCATAAATATAGATAGGTGACATTTTTATTTTATACCACGGGGTATCAAATGCGCCTCCGATCATTATTCTTGATTTGCGAATACCTTTATTGAGTATTAGGATTTTTTGGGAGAAATCCTTCCCAGCAATAAGAGGTAATTTTTCCACTGCTTCGCTGGGAAAAACTCCTAGCTTTGCTGTGCAAATACCTGAACCTGAGTCAATATAAGCTGCAAAATATTCTGTCTTATATTGATTATATAATATCCCAATGGATATATATATGGAAAAAATACTCGTCATTTAGAATCGTCTGGATTGTTTGGATATATTCCCCTTTCCCAGCGTTTTAGCATATCTATTCGTGCGTTTATTTGATTAATTTTAAACGCCGCCTCTTGTATTCTTATGACTTCTTGTATACTTCTTTGTTCTGGCAGACTCTGCTCACGCAAAAATCTTAACAAAGCTCTCGTATGAATTCTTTATATCGAGAGATTAGTAATCTCTTCATTAATATGTAAACCTGGCATATAAAATGGTCTTATTCTACCCTGATTGTATGTCTATTAAGGTCAAATTCCATCTATTTTCCTTCTCTTCTCCAGGGTTTGTGTTCCTCAAGGAAACTTAACCCCAGGGTCATAACTCCTCTAGTTATGCATGCACTTCTTGTAACAGATACTTGATAGCCTGCTATTTCTAACATGTCTTCATATCTATTAACACTTGATTGTTGTAAATGATATATCTCATCACAAGGAAACAAATTATCAGCTTTAGATATATCAAAAACAATATGGATTTCTTTCCATTCATCAGGGCATCTTATTTTAACATTTCTTACCCTAATCTTTTGTGGATATAAATCCTCACTTGGTTCCTTTCCTTTTAGGCTTCGAATCCTACCTTCGGAAAAGGACAACCTGTTACTAATCTCAGAATCATACCTTAATAATCTATTATTTAAAATAAGATGATCTTGAATTAGCAAATTAACACCTCCTAACGTTGGTATCTGGATTGGGTCTGGTGTCACAACCTTAGCAAATTCCTTGAAAATTTTAGGAATTTCTATATACTCTTTCCTAAGAAACATATCCGAATAATGTGTATTGGAAAACGCATATGCAATTCTATACGTGATAGAATATGGTCTATTTCCTTCTTTCATAAGATCAGTTCTTTGAAAATCTTGATAAAGGGTTAAGACTCTACTGAAGTCTTGGTCAGCTAGGTTGTATGCAATCCTAAGATGAATGTCAAACATAAGTTTGCCCGCATACAAATTTCTAACCATTGTACCCAAGCAACTTTCACTCAAATTATTGATTCTTCTATCTATCATAGATAAGTGTAATTCAGAATCAATTCCTTCTTTAAAGGTAGCCTTAATCACTACTTCAATGGTTCCAATATGGATCCATTTTATCGTGACCGCTACTTCTTCTTTGATACGACTCAGTTCCTCAAGAATTTCTTCTTTTGAAATAAGCTGCATCTCAATTTTATTATCGGTTAGACCTATTGAAATAGAGAACTCACCTGAGTTCACCCGGTAGATGATGTTGTGCTTACACTGTCTTATTCCGATCTTATCACAAAATCGATTAAGACTTCCAATCTTAAATCCGTCGTAAGGGCTTAAGGTTGAATCCTGTTGCATGATTATTTCCATCGTTTTGTTTGAGATAGTCATTCTTGAAAAGAAACCCGATAAACTATCCGATGTCTGGAGTCTATCTTCCTGTTCACCGGAGCTACTCGTTTGATTCTGTAGATGATCCATCGGAACCTTTTGAATCAGATTCGAACTCTTCTTCATAGATGCTTTCATCTGAAGAGATGTCCTCGAACTTGTAAACTGGCACCAAATTACCATAGAAGACAACATCAAGGATGTCTTTTGTGGGCTCAAATTGCGCACTTCTTTTTACTTCTGTGGGCAATTGGGTGAAATATGGCCTCTCACACCGCACGTCCAGCAGTTACAATCTTTGAAACTTTCATTTGCACGAGTGTGAGCTCGTTTGAAAGTTCTTCTTCCGGTTATTCCTCCTGTCGACTTCCCTGTGAATCTAGATCCTTGTGAGGAAAACCTGAAAGGACCAGACTTTTGACCAGATTTGTAAGTTCCAGCCTTTGATTTGGACCACCACGATCTTCCTTGATTGGAAGGTCTCCTGTATGATCCTCCGGACTTCGATCGAAACTCTCTTTTGGAGTGTTTCTTTCTTTTTCCGTGTCTTTCGCGACTTGGTTCTCCAATGATGCTCGGAAAATCATTATTGTCGCAACAAGAAGGAGTCTTTTTCACCATTCTTCTTAGTTTCTTCTTGTTTTTGTGTAGTGTCGCTTGTAGACACCATTCTCTTATACTGTCCTTTAGAAAGAACATTCTTCTGGCCACTGAATCAACCCTTCCTGGAGGTAGCTTGTATGTTTGTATCAGTATCTCTCTCTATGAACTGTATATTTTTGTAAAAAATAATTATGTTGCAACATTCAGTGGTATCAGCGCTTGGAAGTAATATTTGTGAAACCAATATATATATTCATTCGCATAACATATACTTCTCAATTCGATAGCATACAAAGCTTGTGTATATTCTCGCTGCTTTTCTTCTTTTCTTTCGCCAAAGTATCCATCCCCAATGAAGTATACTTTGAGCAAATGACCGATCTTTTCAATAATTGTAAAAAGATTATCTTCAGATGCGATCTCTTCTTTGATATGGGCCTCCATACTATCTCATGCTTTCTTGGCTGAACCTTTCAAACTATTTTGAATAAGCTGTATGAAATGTTCTTTATCAATGTCTTGTGCGGACGATGATAATTTTAAGGATGTCATCAATTTATCGATCAAGGTTTCCATATTCTTGAAATCAATGATGTCTGTGGTGAGCATCAACCCGAACGGATGTGTTGGTTCTAGCATCGTCTTGGCCCAAGGGTTGTTGGATGCCGTTTTATCCCATCCTGGTCGTCTCTTGTGTTGTCGAGCTACGTAGGCTCCATAGTCGACTTCATCCTTCTTCTAAGGTTGTTGGGGAACGAGTACTTCTGGTACTCCAGTACTCGTACTCTCGTCTTCCTGTTTTGGAATAGAATCATTCATCTTGAGATTTACCAGATCCACAGTTCCTAGATTGGAAAGGGATTCGGTTAATTCTGCAAGATCTACTCTTGAGACTTCCATCCGACTTGTCGCATAAGGTCAAGTAGGAGTTCGTTGTTGCTTTTAGACTTCGGAACTTCCATAGCCTTTTCTTTACAAATAAATGATTTATCTCCAAACAAATCTTTAAAACGTTCATTCATTGATTTACCAGTTCTCTTTGGTAACCTTCTTTTCAAATCTATCATTTCTTGTTTTAGATCTGAAACTTCTTGTTGGATCTCGGATAGAGATCGAAACATCTTCTCCATCTGTCCACCATAATATATGATGGTCTTCTGGATCTCCCTAAGGTCTTGGGTGACCTTAGATGTGTCTAAAACAATTATGTTTCAATCTTCGTTGGATGTCATTTAATGATATCCTGCACTTGTGTTATCTCAAAATATTTTCGGATTCATTTTTCTTGTTTTTCTCCTCCGTTAGACACAAGAAAATAATATTGTACAAATAAATTTAAATTATTTCTTCAATAAAACATGGCTTTGATACCATTTTTGCGCATCGGGTTTAATCAGATACAAAACCAAGAAAAAACTCTATTTTTCACTATTCTCAAAATTTAACTAGTATGTGGCGTTGTTAGCAGTCAGATTTCCCTACACCGAAGTGTATTGAAGGGGACATTTAACAGTATTCCAGCCGATATACCAATATGTTTAATTTTGATTTAATAAATATAATTTTTGGTAAATTAAATTGGAAACTATAATTTTGACTTGGAAATAATATTTTTATTTTGTACCCATGTAATGTGGAAAAATCATGGAATGTACAAAGAAATTGATGTGATGTCTTTAGCCTTACCCTAATTAATTTGGCCATTATCATTTGGTCTTCCTTCTGTATATGTGTTAAATCTCTTTAAAGTTTTGTTATTGTTGAAGTGGGCCATTTTCTTTTCTAATTTGTGTGTATATTTCTTTTCTAGTTGTCATAATTGTCGAAATAGACATTTGCCATAATATTTTGGGCACTACTAAAAATTGCAGGATTTTTGTTGAGAGCTTTTGAAAGGGACATTATAGCATTGTTGCTGAGATGTTGGGTTTGCTTTTTTAAACATTGATATTTCCATCTTTCATCCTTTATTTTCTTACCCTTCAAAATTAATCTTTTTCAAGTCAAAACCCTTAATAACATAATTAGTATGATCTCAACATTTTTTATAAAATTAATCTTGCATAGACTACATACAATCACTTGCTTTGAATTTTAAACTTAATTTTTCATTCTTGTATATGTAGCATATTCTAACTTTGCTATTTCATTTCATTGTCAAACTATGTAACATTAACACATGCAATGTAACATGAATGACTAAGACCAACCCACAACTCCCAACTAACAAAACTGAGACTATATTGTGAAAATTTGATTTAGATTGTTTATAATGAACTTTGTCTTGTGAAATTGTATATGAGCAATTACTTCATATACAATTTTTTTAACATGCTAGTTTGCTAATTTTATTACTCAAACTAAAGATATATGTTGTTTACATATTCCACTTTTTTTTTTTTTTTTTTTTTTGCACACTCAACTTTTCTTGATAATCTCATTTTGTCATTTAATTGAGTTAAAACTTAAAATTCCCTTAATAGAGTACAATAAATCCCTACTTCAATTTATTTTTACGCAATATATCAAAAAAAAAAAAAACTATTTTTATGCTAGTAATTATTATTTTCACCCCACCTACCTCAAATAATAGAACATCCCTCATCATTATTTCTTATCCGAAATTCACAGCATTTGGGTTAAAAAAAATTGCAAAATGGTATCCCTTATAGCTGAAAATCCTCCACAAAGATATTATAGGCGACAAAGACAGATAAAGAGTCCATAAATGCAATTTACATAAATGAGGAAAATCTGTGTGCCCTTTGGAAATTAAAGTTTTATCTGATTTTGGTGTTTTCTTCTCATCTTGCCTTGCCACCCCACCCCCACCCACCCACTCCCCAATATATGCATACATTAATACAATATATATCTAAGTATAAAATATACTTTTCTTGTCTTCTCTGACCTCACCCCTTTATAGTTTTACCACATTCTGCATTTCTGTTTTTGTGTTTTCATTATGATGGCTTCTTTTTAAGCTTTTGCACATTTGGTTCAGAGCTTATTCAGACAAACATCCAACCCTCATCTCTCTCTCTTTTTATATAACTTTTGCTCACAACCATTCCTTATTTGCCAAAGCTATAAACTCTCTGCGCGTTTCTCTTTTCTTTTGCTGGAAAACCCTTAACTTGAACCTGCCCAAATTGCACTTTCTCTTCCACCAAAGTTTGCTTCTTTCTTTCTGGAAAAGGGCTCAATTTGTTTGTGTTTCTTGGTTGTGATCTCAGCTGTGTATGATGGAATAAGCTTAGGGAAAGAGAAAGGAAGAGTTTGGGCTTCACAGTTGATTGATAGTGAATTTATTTTTCTGCAATATGTATACAGAAAAGCTTGATTCAATGATGATGAAGACCCTCAAGAGTCTTTGTTGCAGTAATGGTTGGTCTTATGCAGTTTTCTGGGGTTTTGATCAGAGAAATTCCTTGTGAGCTCTCTCTCCCCCCCCCCCCCCCCCCCACATCTTGCAAAGTGGATATACATGTATGCATGTGTGTTTAAATGTAAAACATGGATTTTTCTGTGTTCATTGTTTCACATGTGGGATTGTTATGAACTAAGTTTGAATAACTTCTTGCAAAGTTGAACAAATAGGGCTGGAAAAAAATATAAATATATTTCTATAATTTTTCCTTCTGTATATATGTTTGTTCCTCAAAATGTATGTATAAAATCCATGATAATTAATTGACCTAAGAAATGTAAAAACATCATCTTTGGGCTCAGACTGTGGAGTGACCACCTGCACATTTTAATCTTTTTATTACAGAAGAATATTATTATTTTTTTAAGTGAAGCATTCTTTTACTTTTCTGGATGATGTCTAGAAAAGCACCTACCTCTACCAATTTCTTACCTCTTTCCCAAACAAAATGTTGTTAAAATGGAGACTTTTACTGGATTGATGATTACTTGTGTTCCCTATTAATACTTTTTCCTAGATAACTAAATTTCTGATAGGATAACATTGGTTGCATAAATGTAATGGCCTAATTCTTTCTTGATTACAAGTTCTTGAACTTTTCTTTCATTTTCTATAACATTAATTTGTCTAATTTTTCAACCTTCTCTTTTTTTTTTTTTTTTTTTTGCATGAAAGATTATTGACATTTAAAGATGCCTACTATGAAGAACAAATAGGAGCTCTGATTGACACTATGCTTCACCAAGCACATGTCCTTGGAGGAGGGTAAGCAAGCTGGTCCTTAGTTGTCTTATCTTCAAATCTTGTTCATCTCAATTTGTCTCTTAGATGCATATATCTAAAGCACAAATTTCACTGGAATTTGGTGCAGGGTGATTGGCCAAGCCGCCTTTACGAAAAATCATAGATGGATGTATTCAGATGCCCTTCATGAAAGACAAAGTTCTTTAGGATCATTTGATAGTCTTGAGGTCTTTGAGGTACATATTTCATATAAGAATGTTTCTTCTTTATATTTACTATGAGCCCTTCTAGTTAGTTGTTTTAGAAGATCTACTAAGCATAATAGTTTGATCTTTCTTGTGTTCTTGGTCCCACAGGAGGATTCTGAGTTCTTTTGCCAATTCTCTATGGGAATAAAGGTGATTTACGTTCATTTACTTTATTTCATTTTCTACATTTGCTATCATCATCTTCTTGAATTAAGATAATGAGTTTTTTGATTTGCAGACTATTGCTGTAATCTCAGTGGAACCTTGGGGAGTTTTGCAACTTGGATCCGCTCAGAAGGTTAATATATATTGCTCTTGAGTCCTTATTTTTATGTAGTGTTCTTACATAGACTTAATCATTTTTCCCATGTTGAATCATCTCTTACAGAATCCTGAGACAAAAGACTTTGTGGATCGAGTGAAAGAAGTATTCGGAGAATTGGATAAACATCAAGAAACTCATATCATAGAGAATGAATCTCATCATAGCCGAGTTCTTGATTCAAGTAATTCAGTATTATCAAGTGGGATTTCCCATTGTGTTGATCAGAATTGGAACTTTGGTTCGTTCTCACAAGGTTTCATGGGATCGAATAACTCTCTCGTTCATCCATCTCAATCATTCCCTTCTACATCAGATCATCAGGGCAACTTCTTTGATTGCTCTTCAACTCAACCACTTAGCAACCATTGTGATGATTCTCTGTTGAGTTCTTCTTGGCATTTTCTTGAGGATAGCATGTGTTTCTCCACACCAATGGATTATGAATCTTGCAGAAATCCAAGTTTCAATGCCCCTGTGAATCTTGATGAGTTGTTCAAACATGGCCAAGAGGCTTATGATGATGATTTCTCTCAATGGTTTTGTCCTCAACTAGGTAGTAGTGCTCAGTTCACTACTCTACTTAGTACAGAGAATCTTCCAACCAATTCCATACAGAGTTCAGTGACAGATGTCTTTAGAACCAGCCATGAAGCTAAAGATTCTGAGTTGAATTTTAGCACAGGCGTGAGACACTTTGGATCCACAACGTGCAGCTCGAACAGCTTGTTCTCAAGATTAGGCCTTGATCAGCTTTTAGATGGTGCTTCTAGGTTTGATGATCAATCATCATCTGCTTCTAAAAGAAGAAAAACTGACAACTTTTCATGGAGCCAAAGCCAAGTGAAATTCAAAGATCTTCCTAGTGTTGACAGAAAGATGAAAATGCTTAAACCATTGTATAATCTAGAGGCAAAGAACATTGAGCCAAAGACTGAAGAATCAACAAAGGAACCACATTCATGTGCCGGTGATAGCAATAGAATTGATGCAAGTCAACCAGGCTTATCATCAAGGAGGAAAGAGGAACAAGTGAAAACAAAGAAGAAGGCCAAACCAGGGACGAGACCAAGGCCAAAAGATCGTCAGATGATCCAAGATCGCTTCTCAGAGCTCAGAGGGCTTATCCCTAATGGTGAGAAGGTGAGTCCAATTCTCGTTTCCGAAATTGATATAAACCATCAGTTGAAAATATACTAGTTTCTTGACATAGTAACTAACTGCGGATGATGAACAGATGAGCAT
This sequence comes from Scutellaria barbata, assembly GCA_028654395.1. Lineage (NCBI taxonomy): Eukaryota > Viridiplantae > Streptophyta > Magnoliopsida > Lamiales > Lamiaceae > Scutellaria > Scutellaria barbata. Next base: position 27,148,442 of record CM053647.1, read on the forward strand.
TGATCGTTTATTGGAACAAACGATTAAGCACATGAACTTCATGCAGAGTCTCACCAAACATGCTGAGTGTCTAAAACAAATCCAAACCTCAAAGGTACAACATTATATATCTTTTGTAATATGGCTCTTATAATCAACAATCAGTATATAATTTGTCATAATCTTGATAACATTACAGAATAGGGAGGTTAAAAAGAATCAATCCTCCAATGGTGTTACATGGGCCTGTGAGATTGGTGATGAGACAATGGCTTGTCCACTGATAGTCGAAGACCTCAATAGCCCTGGTCAAATGCTCATAGAGGTGTGAAATCAAATCAACACATTCATTCATTCAATCTTGATTTCAACCTTTGCTAATCAACTTCAATGCCTTATTCTCCAGATGCTCTGTGAAGAACAAGGTTTTTTCTTGGAGATTGTAAACATAATCCGAGGTTTTGGCTTGATCATCCGTAAAGGCGTGATGGAAGTTCGCGAAACAAACAAGATATGGGCTCACTTCATGGTAGAGGCCGAGGTAAGCTTAAACGACTGAAAAAACACACACACACACAAAAAAGAGGCCTTAGTTTGTCTTGGCTGTTTCGGTTTCAGACATTGATACAAGTTTGGAACGTGTTTCAGGGAAGTCGGATTGTATCAAGACACGAAATATTCTCCGCCCTGATTCAGCTCTTGCAAATGAGTGGAATGAACGCAAGCAATAGCTATGGAGATATTGGTAGCTTAGTGAGGCCAAGTTTGAATGATATTCAACATTGTGCTTCATTGCCACTTAACTTTGGTGATGCTGTTAGATGTGGGAGCTTGTGACCATGCTCTAAATAAGATGACTGAATAGAATGATTCATTGTCTGAAAGCTACAAGATAAGATTATTGCTATATAGATTTCTTTTATTGTGTGTGGTTTTTTTAAGAGGACAACAATGGTAATTAGATGAAGTTGACAAATCAAGTAGTTGTAGGCTAACTTTTCTCATGAATTTTTTTTTTGGTTGTGTATAAATTAGTCGAATTTATTGTGTGTGTCTTTCTGAAATTGAGGAGGGAAATTAAGCAAGGGATTTTTCTTCTTCTGATGCCAGTCATTTCTTTTTAGTAAATTAGTAAATTCGAAACGGTACCAAAAAAGAAAAAGAATCAGAAAATATGATACAATTTAATAGTTTCCGATTCAATTGGATAATTCTTACGTTTAACATTCAAATGGGCTTGGGCCTAGATTTATTACAACCCATATTTGGCCCAAAACTTGTGCAACTATTATATACAGTACTTTTTTTTAAAAACATGTTTTCATTGTTTTTATTTATTTATGTACTTATTTTTATGAGAATCATTTTATACAGTAGTTGACACCCTTTCCCTCACATTCAAGACAACTTTGTGTCTTGAAATATTTATGCAGATTTTTTATATTGTAAACAATTATGTAGATTTAATATAATAAACAATACATGTACTAATTAAGTGTGGGTTTATTTAAATTATAGCTGTCATAGACTCATAGCCGACCTATAGTGCGTGCCTTAATCTCTACGTCTCAATAAAATTGCAAATTAAGAAATCGAAATTAAAATTTAAGAGCCTTACTTTCCAACACTTCTAATTCTATAAATTATAATTTGCTTACATCCATTAATATTTAATAAATTAGAAGTTGGTCGAGTTAAATTTTAATTCTTAATAAATTGATTTTTTTAACAAGTTTGGGAGGAGTGGATAAGAGAAATAATAAAAATTAAAAAACTTAGATAGATTACATGTTGAACATTTATAAAGATGGAAAGTCACTGGTATTCTTAATTTCTATTTATATGATAAATTGATTAATTTTTATTATTTTAATAAGTTACCAAAATTAAAAATAGAAAACACCGATAGTTATCTACCATCCCCATTTTATAATAATATATCCAATTTGGATATTTACATATTGTTTATAAAAAGTCAAAGGTTAATTATCACTTCTTTTCAAAATGTAATGATGCGTAACGATATATACAAAGTTTAGCAATTTTGTGCTTGTGGATTTGAACATAAAAATCAAATCTCAAATCCTTTAAAAGCATGATTCAATTAAAATTTAAATATCAGTTGTAAAATCATTTTTTAACTTTGAATGTTACCTTGTGTAACACTAAGTTTAGAATAAATAACAATTTTTCTCAAATGAAGTCAGTCACACTACAGGTGAAATCCAACGGTAACTTGGTTATAAGTTGGTTTTTAAAAAAGAGAGATTTTTTCTACAAGTAATCATACATTTTTAAAAAATTTACTATCCAAAAAGTCAGTATTCTAAAATTTGGTAGGCGCTGGTTGAGAGCTTGACTAGTACCTAAGAGCATTTACAATGCTAACAAAAAAAGTGGGTTATAGTTCATTCTCTCTCCTCCACCTACCCCTCCACATCACCATTCCATTAACTATAACTCACATTTTTTAACTCCTCCAATTATATCTAAAAAATGAGTTATAGTTAACTCTCTCTCCTTCACCTAATATTTAATTTGAGATTTTTTATCATCTAAAATAATTTTATATTTATGATAATATGAATAAAATAAATATCAAAATTTTAAAATATAGTTGTGCAAAATTATTATTATAAATGAAAATGTAATATGAATAAATGAAAATGTTTTTGATATATTTATAGAAAAAAATAGAGCCGTTTATTAACAGCCATAAACAACTCTATTTTGATAACGGTCATAAACGGCTATTTTGGCAACGGCCATAAACGACTCTATTTTAATTTAAAATGTTTATCAGCTAAATTAATTTTATAAAATTAACAAAAAAAAATATTGCACATGGGGTTCTGCTACTAATTAATTATAAAATAATTTAGAAAAAAAATTAAGTATAAAATACAAAAAACAATTAATAATAATTAAGAACAAGAAATTAAAACAATTAATAATAATTGAAAAAAAAAAAACAAACAAAGGCTGAAAATATGGGTTCAACATGTTGAACCCAAGTGTCAAATCAGAGTTCATAACTCACTTTTTTTTCTTCTACAATGCATCTTGGGTTATAGTTCACTAACTATAACCCAATTAAATTGTGCATTGTAAATGCTCTAAGATACTTAGGCGGATTTTTTTTTATTTTAACTAGTTTTTTAATTAATTTTATATCTTTAAAAGATATTTTTTGAAAATTATACGTATATATATATATATTTATTTATTTATTTATATTTACTTCATGTTGGAGGATAAATAAAAGTTTAATATCTTATTTGAATTATATTTATAAATAAGCTATTTAAAGATTATAAAATTAATTTTTATTTGTATAATTCTTAAAATTCGGTAATTTTTTATTTATATTTAATTAAATAAAATAATTTGATAGAAGTCAATAATACATTAAGAATACTGTCATTTTGTTAAAAAAAAAAAAATTATTTGACGCCTAGATCCGTCTAAGACCAAATTGTTCCACCTAAAGATGCCTAGCACTTAAGATAACGGAATAAGCAAAAATCAATGTGGTTAGGAACCATCTAGGCACTAACTAGAGAGCCATCTAACCCAAATTTTAAATCACTACATAAAAAAAACATACATTCATCACTTCAAAATATCAGAAAACCATGTAGGTATGTTTGCAACCTACAATCATTATTCTTGCTTAGTTTTTCGTGCACACATATTTATTTAATATATATATCATTTTATTGTTTCCATGACATCCAACATTTTTGCAATTTGTGCATGTTGATTTGAATAGTAAAAATAAAAAAGTTGATATTTTAATCAATTTTGTACAATTCTCAAAAAGTACCATGCAAAAACACTAATTTGTCATATATTTGTTACTTCGAAATAGTAGAGAACATGTGGTGATGTTTGCAACTTACGAGCATTATTATTGCCTAGTTGGAGATGTGTGCACCTATATTTAGATCATCCTATTGTTTTCATATCAACCAACAATTTTCAATTGCCTATAAAAGTTTGAAATGAGTAATCCACTAAATATTGGAGTATAGAATGAGAGCATGAATTGGATATTGTGCATTGCTACCCAATTTTATAAAGGTCCATAAGTCATGAGCAATCGAACAAATCTTGGTTGACTTTCTTGTAGCAATGAAATCCAAGTAGGGAACCGTAACATCTATTGTCCATGACATAGTATTGTCATTAACGAATCTCATGACACAAACTTTAAATTTACTGAAATGTATGAGAGAGTCAACAGCCAACTTACTAAAATATTAATACAACCTTATTTTTATAAAATTATAGATTGTGATTTTGTGATTATCATGTTTAACTATAAATTACACAAATTTTCTAATATTTGTTATTTCTCAACCTTTCACTCCCCCAACCTCATATATATATATATATATATATATATATATATATATATATATTACACATTTAAGATTGTTGTCTGTAATGAGTTCAGACTATTAATTACCTATATTAGTTTTTATTCCCTCATGTCCCACACCTAACTCCACACCCACACGCCACACCCCCATCAAAAAACAAAAATCAATTATTTATGGGCCCCACTCTCTGCTCAACATTTTCTTTACTAATTTTGTATTAAATATTTGGATTTTAAAGTTTTGAAAACACAAATTTTATTTGTAACATAAACCTAAACCTAAAAAGACATTACATAAACCTAAAAAATTTGCAACGTCGAATGTAAATTAAAAATAAAATCAATACAATTTAAAATAAAAAAAAAACAATACTAACAAAAATCAAACAACATTAAATCACAATTTCGATTTAAAATCGAAATTAAGTGAGATACCTCGACCCGCTTGTAGAAGCATTTCGATTGACTTGCTAATTAAGAGATGTTATCCTTTTTATATCCCACAATTTTTATTTTTATTTTTGAGATATTATGTATCAAATTCATTCTAAATTGATATCCGACAATGTTGGGGATCCATTTTGACATGGATCCAAATAAAAAAAAAAAATCACTCACATTGTGATTTGTGGGTGCTCTAAGCCTTAACTCAAGGAAAATAAAACTCCTCCCCCGCATTATATTATTTTGTCTTTCAAAATTGTAACTACCGCTCTCTGGGATCCTATGAGTGGAGATCATCCCATAAAACACGTGTTTCACAAAGAGAATCCGAGGAATATATTCATCCAAGTTAGAAAATGTAATAAACAGGGTTATATTTGTCATTTGCAAAAACCGTTACTTTGAAAAGCTGGCAGCTGTTAGAGCATCTCCAACCCTGCGCTAGATGTTATTCTAGCGCAGGGATTGCATCTCCAAGGCAGCGCTATCAACGGAGTTAACTTGGCGCAGATCTTTGTCTTCCTCCTCTATGCGTCAGTTGCAACGCATGCTTAATCCTGCGCTACTTATTTTCTTTTTCTTTTTTGTTTTTTTTATTCAACTTTTAATAAGAAATGGGCTAGGGTTAGGGTTGATGCTGGGCCTGCAAGTTTTGAGTTCTTCTTTCTGGAGTGGGCTGGGCTTGGGCTTGGTTGGGTTTTAATTTAATTTATTGTATAAAATTTTTTATTAATTCATTTAATTAATTAAATTCAATTTAAATTTGATTAATGTGTTAATTAATTCAATTAATTAAAACTTAATTATGTTAAATTTATTCAATGCAAATTTAAATTAATTGAATAGTGAAAAATATAATAAACATAAAGTAATATGTATTTTTATTGTATTTTTATTTCATGTATCATGTATTTTAATTACATTTTTTGTATTAATAAATTTAAAAAATGATATTAAAAATAAAGTAGTGCTGAAAGTAGTGCGAGCTGTTGGAGAAAAGATGCTGATTCTGTATTAGAGTAGTGCAAAACATACACTACTCTAGTGCAAGTTGTTGGAGATGGTCTTAGTCAAGAAGATGCATCTACATTTTGAATTTTAAGGCAGTAAAAATCTTTTAGACTGTAATAATATCAAAACAAGGGAGGAACTGTCACCAAGTGTATTTTCCTATCAATAGATAAAGTCTAAATTATAAATATAAAATAAAAGTTACGTATATATAAATAGAAACTTAAAAACCAAAAGATAAAAATATAAATAAATAAACAAAACACAGTTCCTGCTGTTAGTGGTGGTGGGGGTGGGGTTTTGCTAGTATAACCTTTAAAACATGTTTGTAAGGTATTAATTTAATTAAAATAATATATTTGTTTCCTGTACTAAGCTTATACTCCATGTCCCACAATAATAGATATACTTTATATTTCACACAATTTAAGAAAATCCATTTAATTGAAAAAGTATTTTAATCAACAAATTTCCGATATTATATTCTTGTTTATACAATTGATGACTAAACAAAAAAACCACCAATATTTACAAAGCGATAATTCCAAAAAAAGAAAAAAAAAAGTAAATGTATCTATTTTTATGGGAGAAAAATAATAACAGTTATAATACTTTCTTACACACGTATCATTTAATATATCTAATGCACACCATGTATAAGAGCGAAGAAATCAAATAAGTGCTTGGTAGATAAATATCATATTAAAAAAAATGGAAAATCTCAATATTTGCCATACAACATAGGGGTCTTGAAATTTTTTTTAGACAAATGATATGTATTTCAATTTTAATCATGTCACCATCACTTTTTTTTTTTTCCATTCATTCTGATCAAACTTTACTAAAAATGTTAATTTCTATATATTTTCGTTCACTCTAGTTGGTTCAATCGAATATCAATACATCATATGATCATAACCCATAGAAGATTTCTCAGCTAATTATTAAAAACCTACTAATTGACAATGTAAAAAGCCATAGTGAATCAAGCAAATTTCATTACTTAAAAATCATGCGAAGGAATTAAATAGATAATCATACAATCAAACTTCAAATACATGCATAACATACACTTATCAAATATCTATATAAAATTCTCAAAATTAAATAAACGTGATTTATCAGCCTTAATTAAATAGAAATCATGTATATGAATGTAAATATTGTGATAATTAATAAATATACTACTTATTACCGAATAGCTAGTCCTTGTATTGACTATTAATTTATATATAATTTAATAACACGTTTATATCCATACATTAATCATGTACTTCAATAATTGTATACTGTTTGTTTTTATAAAATTACAATTTCATGAAAATTCTTTGTAATTAATTAAATCTAGATTAAAGTAGCTGTTAAGTTATGCACGCTACTCAAGGTCTGAATTTTGACCAAATTCCGTCTTCAATTTCAAAGCGGTTGACAATTGATATTATGATAAAGTTTTACATAAAATGATCCTACAGATCATATTTCATGCAACGGGTCCGGATTGATTAAGTCAACAATTAACAAGTTAAACATATTTACAATACAAGTGTGGTGATCAGTTGGATCTTTGATTAATTAAATTAACATTTTTTTTTTAATTGGCTTCGTCCTTTTAAGGTCAAATTCTAATTGTTGTGCAACCTGATCAACAAAAATAAAAAATAATATTTTTATATATATTAGATAATATTTTTTTAAAGTATCACATGATGTATATAAAAATATTATATATATACTGCAACTTAAATTGAAAAATTCATGTTAACATGAATTGGATGAAAAATCAGAAAAAAAAAAAAAGATATATTAGAGGACAATTTGAAATATGTATAAATATTGAATAAATTAAAAAATGGACAAAATTTAATTTAAAAAATGAAAATTGTATACATATAAATGATGGAAACGCTGGATCGCTAACCCTATGCAATTTCGATTGGGGGTTCATGCAAAATACGACAATCTGCAGCGAAAAATGAGTCATGTCTTTTGCAACGAAAAACAAGATGAATTAGTTCTAAGGTCGGAACTGAAGACAGAGCATTTGATGAAGTCTCGACCTCTCGATCTTCTGCTGTATTCCTCATCTTTTCTCGAATGTTGTGTGGCTTTCGAGAGGTCAGAACTGAAGACAGAGCAATCGAGGCTTTTCTTGAACGTTGTGTGGGCAACGAGCTTTTAAGAGGTCAAAACTGAAGATAGAGCAATCGATAAAGCCTCGACCTCTCGATCTTATGCTGTATTCCTCCTCGACCTCTCGATCTTCTACTGTATTCTTCGTCTTTTCTCCAATGTTGTGTGGGCAACGAGCTTTCGAGAATTCCAACCGCCTTTTACTAAATCATATCTAAGATTTTTCGTGTGTTTAGAAGCAGTTAGCTTAAAGCTTATTTATAAGCTACAACAGAGACCTAGAAGAGGATTAGGATTAGGTCTTCTAATAACACACTTTTTAAGTCCATCAATAATAACTTGATCCACTAAGGAGTTATTATTGAACTACCGCTCCAAATTCATATTAAATATGGGCTCCTATTTATTATGAGTACGTTTATGTCCCCATATTTAAGATATCAAATGTTTGTTAATTAAATAAGTTACTGACAACTTAATTTAATTAACATCTAATTTCAAGAGTAGTAGCACTCAACTTTATTATCATGTCGAAATAAATCCACCTGTAGGGTTTTACATGATAATCCTTATGAACTCCTCAAGGAGACATTATCATTCTAAATAATTAGGACACAGATTCTTTCTATAATCAACATCACATCATATAAATAATAATATATCTCAATTTACCGAGCTTATTGATTTAATAAATAAATCTCACATATTGGTAAATTAAAGAAACATAAATTGAATATATGTGTCCGTTATTATATAGGAATTAAGAGGACGCACATTCATAATAATAGAGATTTTGTTCTATTATATAATCAGTATAAATCAAAAAACCTCAATTGGTCCTGCTCAATACATATCAAATATACTAATGTAATTTTATAATTAAGATAGACTAATACCAAATTAAACTACAACCATTCCGATGATTTGTCTAAAATCATCTTGGTTGTGAGTTACTATTTATAATTTATAAGAAACTGATAACATGATCTTTTGTATAACACTATACATCATATTATCTACAATATAAATTAATTGAACAATTACAATAATATATATAACAAATATAAAATGCAAGCATTTAACCATAAAAAATTCTTATATCAAAATAAATATTCATATATAAAGTTAGGTTTATAATATACATTTTAATAATAAATGTATACACAGTAGTAATGAATAATGTATACAATAGTAGTCAATGAATAATGATTAAAATCTAAGGCAGGTGCAGCACATACATCCCTTTCTCAAACAACTCATCAAAAATTTATATGCAATACACGACAATACATCTACCCTCAACCATTTTCATCAATCACATCAACTCTTGATGTATATGGAGTATTAAGATAACACCCATCTGCAGATTCCTTCCAAATTCTTCATCAACCCCAAGCACACACAGGGAATCAATGGAAGAAGAATCTGCCCCTCTAAGTAAGCCCAATCATCTCTCTCTCCATTGATCCAACAATAATCTTGATTTCCTTGTAATAAACCTGTTATCTGATCAGTACGAGGAGGGAGTGAGAGAGATGGAGAATACATCGACGAGATCAACGAGGACGAAAACTCACCAATCGAGCAAGTGGCCCTCACGGTATCGACCACAGACGATCCCTCCCTCCCAGTCGTCACCTTCAGAATGTGGTTCTTAGGCACACTCTCATGCGTTCTTCTCTCGTTCCTCAACCAGTTCTTCTGGTACCGAACGGAGCCGTTATCTATAACGGCGATCTCAGCCCAGATTGCGGTCGTGCCGTTAGGTCAACTGATGGCGGCGAAGATAACGGACCGGGTTTTCCTGAGAGGGACACGATGGGAATTTACGCTGAATCCGGGGCCATTTAATGTCAAAGAGCACGTTCTTATTACCATATTTGCCAACTCAGGGGCTGGCACTGTCTACGCCATCCATGTTGTCACTGCAATTAAGGTGTTCTACAACCAGCACATAACCTTCTTCGTCTCCTTGATTGTTGTCATCACGACACAGGTTAGTATTCATTTGAAATCCAATTGATGGTGTCGTGGAGACAAGAGGTTTGAATGATAAGGTTATGGTTTGAATGGTAGGTGTTGGGGTTTGGATGGGCTGGAATATACAGAAGGTATTTGGTGGAGCCCGCTGCTATGTGGTGGCCCGCTAATTTGGTACAGGTCTCTCTGTTCAGGCAAGTTTTTTCATATTTACCAAATTCTATTAAGATTCTTTCTTCAATCTTCCTCAAAACCCATATATCGAATGGAGCTTGGAATATTTAGGGAAAATTTGGTAATGTTATTTTCTTACATGAAAATATCTTTTTTATCCACTTTCATTTCAAAATGCCTTAATATGCTTCAAAAGTGGGTAAAATGTTTCCATGAATGATTTAAGTAAATCTTGCGGATATTTTTGTGTAATAAAATGTAGCAAGTGACTAAATATATTTTTTACCATATGTAAATGGGTAGAAAATTCTTTGAACTCTGCATATTTGTAAAGCTTCAAATTTGGATTTCATGGAAATAATAACATTTGCATAATCAAAGTCTGATAAGAAGTAGATTTTTTTTTTTTTTTGGCCATAAAAAAAAAAAACAAAAAGGAACAGTTGCCTATGCATCTCTTTCTGCTTATTGTGGGGACCCGAATTGCTTCTTTCTTATTTATTGGTTTTCATTGTTCATTGAGTTGTTTGGTTGTCTCAATAAATACACTAGAGTTTGATAAATATATTATATAGCCTTAATGATATAAAAAATAAAAAATAAATTTTTATAGTTTTTCTTTTCTATTTTAATCAATTCTCTTAAAATTATCAATATTAACCATAAAATATCAAATTTTAGCCAATTCATCAATGTTTAAACCTATTATATATGATGTGTGCATAGGTTGATTTCATATTTTATATGGTAGTTGATTTCATATTTTATAGTGAAGGTTAGGTTTTTTTCATTTTCATTCCTATTTTTAATTTTGAAAAAGGCTTGAGTTTCTAGAAATAATTAAATAATTAAGTAATTTAAAAAAATCTGTAATAATCACAGCTGGGATCAAATTTTCAAACTGCGTAGAATAACTGCGATTAACGAATGCTACGACAGATGTGAGACGATGACAGTTCAAATATCTTATTTTGGTATGATGTGTCACCAGGTATTTCACAAAATACTTTCAAGCCACGTTTCTATAATGAGGTTTTATAATTAAAATTAGAATTTCCCAAAACTGTAATATGGAGCAAGGACGAAAAAATCGGTATCGGTAAAAATATCGGTACCCTAATTTTACGGATATATCGGTATCGATATCGATATCGGTGGAAATATCGGACATTTTTAAAAAAAATATTAAAACTTTCTAAAAAAATTAAAAAATATATCTACTAATTATAATATCATTATAACTAACATTAATATATATATTGAACTTATAATTTCAAATAAAATGATATATTTTCAACAAATATATAGATAAAATACTATATAAACGTTGTCTACTATGATAATATGACAAATTTTGTATAAAAATATACTAATAAATAGAATAATTTAATAATTTTTACACATGCTTAATACCTAAGTAATATCAAGACATTTTAACTTATTTTTCGAGAAGTGTCTTTATATAACTAACATTAATACGTATATTGAATTTGAAATTTCAAATCAAATAATATATTTACAATAAATATATAGATAAACTATTATTATATAGTATATAACATATACATCATAATTCTCTTCTTAAAATAAAAAAAAATTAACTAAACTTAATTAAATATAGATAAAAATATATTTAAGCATGTGCAAATATATTTATAGATACTAAACTTAATCAAATATATAGATTCATTTCATTTAATATATAAAAAAGAAAAAAAAACAGAAAAGGCAAAAAAAAAAAAAAAATTTCAAAAAAAACCTAGAATACCGATATTTAGACACAACCGATATATCGCCGATATATCGCCGATATATCGGCGATATAACACGAGAAATACACTAAACACTACCGATATCGATATTAATATCGATATTACCGATATATCGCCGATATATCGGCGATATTTTGACGAAAAAAAATTGCGGTGGATATTTATATCGGTTCCCCATTTTTGGCGATATTTCGACGATATATCGCCGAAATATCGCGATATTTTGTTCCATGATATGGAGTACCAAACGCTGCCCAGATAAAATATTCAACACTTTCTTAATTGATATAGCATTTGTGTCCATTGAACACGTTTTGTATCAATTATCCTACTAAAATAAAATGTTCAAACACTATGATGATGCCCTTAAAAAAGGAAAAGTTCTTATTATATTTCTCATTATCTATACTCTTAATATTGTCACAACAAAATTTGATTATGAGGTAATTAGTGAATTACTAGTTTGGAAACTAAAGTAGTAAGAAGCTAGTAAATTTAATGGTAAAAAAAAAATATAAGGAAATTTGTTTTGGTTAATTATCGAATAAGTAATGACTAATGAGGTGATTAGTGATTTCCTATTTTGAAAACTAAAGTAATAAGTAGAATATATAATCTATACTATATATAAAATTAGAGAGGCTGGCAAATTTTACTGATTTGTTATTTTTCCTTCTAAAAATGTTATATTAAATTACTGTATAAATATTTTATTTTTAATTTCTTTTTGTAGATTCTAAAAAAATAAATATTTTATATGTAATCATGTGATTTTTTTTACCATTTACAATAAAATGTTATGATTATAATATTTAAAAATTCAATTGTGGGCCCTAATATTTCCAATAGAATTCACTTCCTTACATCCTAATTTTGAATTTACTCAATATATTTTTTAGAAAGAAAAAAAAAGAGCAAAAAGAGTATTAAATAAGATTTGTCCACATCTATAAATTGTGGAGAAGCTTAGCACCATACACCAACATAGATCTCTTAAAAAATGAAAACTCTATTAATTGGGCATTTATGTTTAACTAAGATATATAATATCACTATAGAGATGTTCATTTATAAAATTACATTCCTTAACTCGACTCGACAAATGATTTTGGTAATCATATATTTAAATGATATGATTATATCATAATGATGTGATTAAAATTTAAAAATAATCAAATTTCAACATTACGTTGAATTAAAAATTTGGAAAATTAATTTAAAATCTTAATATATAAATGTGGAAAATAATTTTAAAATATAAATTAATTTTACCAGGTGTTATAAAATATTTAAAAGTTTGAAAACTATTATAAAATCAAAATAATAATAATAAATTTTAAAATTAATTATAATAACAAGATTTAACAATTTAAAATCAAAATATATGTGTATTGATAATTGTGAAAGATATAAATTGAAATAAAATATTGTTTAATAAAATAATAAAAATATTTGGTAATTTATTCAAAACTATTTTAAAAAGATATAATTAATCTAAAAAAACTAGAATTTGCTCTAAAATAATTCGAAACATGGTTTAAAAAATTTTAAAAATATTATTTTAAATATAAAATAATTTGGAAGCTAAATTTCATAGACATAAACTAAATTTTGGAATAAATTAGTTTTTTTTTTTTAACAAAACCATCTAAAAACAATGTAGAAAATTATTTACACATTCTAAAAATAATTCTAAAATATAAAAGAACACAAATATGAACAAAACATATTAGCAAGTTTAGTAAATGACTTCTTAACTATTCAGAAATTAAAACTCACGAACACAAAAATATTATTATTATTTTATATTGTGTTCAATTTTATTTTCAGATTGAATTATTGAATATTGATTTTATATTTATTATTTTATTATTTTTTAATATTGATATTCAATTTATTATTTTCTTATTCAAATTTTATTACTTGTATTGTGTTATATTTATAAATATATATTCATAATTTGATTGAAATTTCATTTTTAATAGATGTTATATCAAATTCATATCTATTTTAAAATTCACAATCTACTATTTACATAGCATATATAATTGTATCAAATTTAAAATGTTGGTTTTAAAATTGTTTGCATTCAAAATTTCTAATTATATCAAATACAATTATTTAAAATAACATAATTTTAATGTTGAAATATTAACATTTTTAATTAATATAGATATTAAAAGCAATATATATATATATATATATATATATTTATATATTACATTTAAATGATATATCATTACAATATGTTATCAATATTAAAAAATATAGATTTTATATCACCAACCGCGCATCGTGCAGGTGTACTGCTTGGAAAAGAAAATATAAGAACAACATAGCTTCGATGCAAGATTCGATTCAAAATAAAATTAATGAGTGTTTTGTAGGAAATTTTATCTCCCTTTTTTAAGTTTTAGTTATGTTCCTCCATTGATATTTTTATGCTTTTCAATTAAGAAATCTTAAACAAAGACATATTTAACAATTTGGACTCTTTGAAATAAAAATGTCCATGAAATAGATTTATCTAGTTTTTACATGCATATAATATAAAAAAAATTGCAAATTTTGTCTTGTAAATTAAAGTTTTAATCCATTTTTTACTATCAATTTTATGTATTCTAATTTGCCTCTTTAATTTTTAATTTTTTTTTTTTAATTTTAATCTGATTTTGGCTTGCAATAATTGATGATTGTCTAAGTCACAAAGACATAATTTTACATTTCGAATAAAATTAAACAAAAATTAAAAAAAAGAAAGTATCATTAGAAAAAAACCGATATTGAAGTACATTAATTTGGTCATAAAAAGGTAACAATTTTATGTAGGTGAATCTAATTATGTGAATTACCATGATGAATTAGGGTTCTCCATGAGAAAGACAAACGAGACAAGGGCGGGGTAACTCGAACTCAGTTCTTCATAATCGCCTTCATCTGCAGCTTCGCATACTACATTTTCCCAGGCTATCTTTTCCAAATGCTAACCTCCATCTCATGGATATGCTGGCTCTTTCCTCGATCTGTTCTGGCTCAGCAGCTTGGTTCGGGCCTCAAAGGGCTCGGAATCGGAGCAATCGGGCTTGATTGGTCCACTGTTTCATCCTACCTCGGAAGCCCGTTAGCAAGCCCGTGGTTCGCCACTGCTAACGTAGCTGTTGGATTCGTCTTCGTCATGTATGTCGTGACTCCACTCAGCTACTGGTTCAACATCTACGATGCCAAAACCTTCCCAATCTTCTCCGATGATCTCTTCACCAGCTCAGGCCAAATATACAACATTACCAGCATCATCGACTCGAATTTCCACCTCGATGGAGATGCTTATGAGCGTGAAGGCCCTCTTCATCTCAGCACGTTTTTTGCCATGACGTATGGTGTTGGGTTTGCTGCTCTGAGTGCTACAATTATGCATGTGTTTCTCTTTCATGGCAGGTATATAAATGTGTGTGGTTGTATATATAGTTGTAAGATCAATTGTTGTTGTGTATACTTAGCATCATGTGTTGATGATTATATGATGAAAATGTAGGGAGATATGGGAGCAGAGTAGAACAAGTTTCAAGGAAAAGAAAATGGATATACACACGAAATTGATGAGCAAGTATAGACAAGTGCCTGAGTGGTGGTTTTGGTGCATTCTTGTGGGGAATATTGCACTTACTATCTATGCTTGTGAATATTACAAGGAGCAGCTTCAGCTGCCATGGTGGGGTGTTATACTAGCTTGTGTTATCGCCTTTTTCTTTACTCTCCCTATTGGAATTATTACAGCTATCACTAACCAGGTAACTACTCTTCCATTATTATCCCTTTTAAATACTATTGACATTTGTTTTGAAAGGTCCCTAAAGTATCACTTAATTTCTAAGTTTATAAAGTTTCAGAATCAGAAAATTGCAAATTTAGAATAATCGCGTAAATAAGGTTGGGCTGGGATCTAATAATAATGATCCAAAAAATGTCGAAAATTTTTGCCCAACCCAAATGGCTTGAGAGGTCGGATGGGCTCGGGTCGGCCCGGTAACCCATTTAATTATATTTTTTATGTACAACTTGCAAATCTTATATGTAATTCAATTCTCCCTCTTATGTTTACATTTATCTTTTTATTTTTCCTTATTTCTTTCTTTTTCAACCACTATTCACTAATTTAAATTAGGATTGATTAGGATTGTAAATAGTTAGAATCCTCTAGCAAGGCGATGTGAATAAAAACTGAAACGTTTTGACTTAAGGAAAAAAAAAAAAGATTAGACTTTGCACTACTAATAATTTGATTATATTAAATAATTTATCTTAAATTAGATATATAAAATATTATGATTTAAATTGTACGTATTAAATTATTTTATACGAAGTTTTTTCGCATGCAAATTCGACTAAGAATTTAATTAATTAATATTTTGGGACAATTTGGCCCGTTAGCCCGATAACCCGAACAAGATTGGGTAGGGCTCCAATTTTACAGGCCCGATTAAAGGATGGGCCAACCCGGTCCGTCCTTGTCTAACTTTATTGCCTGACCCATTGGATTGAGTTGGGCTAGGCCGGACGAACCGATTTGCCAACTCTACGTTTCAAGCTCTAAAGTTTGGATACTAACTTTTAAATTGAGTCAATTTAGGACAAATTAGCTTATTATCTCAAAATTCAGGATGTGATATTTGTGCGTCTTGAATTTCATTTTTTTGGAAAATTTTATTTGATTCTTGTTTAAATTGAGTTTGAATTAAATTAATATCAGTTAATTGATTTGCAGTTTTAATATGACTGGAGGAGGGTGGTGTGTCGGTGTAAAAAATGTATAATTTGGTTATGTATCGAAAGAGATTGAATTTTGGGTGAGTTTGGGATGGTTGTAATATGGATCATGTGGGGAGACAATTTGTCTGCTTTGATGGAAGTTAAAATAGAATTGTGAAGTTTCGTTACTTGGACATAACCCTTATTTTAGTGACTCTTAGAAGTAAAGTAACTCTTTTGAGAGATTCCGAAATAAATGATAATAGTTTTCACAATTTCATAAACTAAAAAGAAAAAGTTATGTTGAGGTCTTTAGTGTTGAAAGTTAATGAAATCCCCACCTGAATATTATATTAATCTCGAAATGTTTGAAAAGAAACGTTGATAATGTAGCTAGGGACTTTAAAATGTGTTTGAACCATATATATATATATATATATTCATGGTATTTAACATAGTGGATTTGGTGTGAAATAATTGAAGTTACATTACATTATTGGTGCAAATTACAGTCGCCAGGGTTGAACATCATCACGGAGTATATAATTGGATACATTTATCCAGGATATCCTGTTGCCAACATGTGCTTCAAGGTCTACGGCTACATTAGCATGAGCCAGGCCATTACCTTCCTTCAAGATTTCAAGCTCGGACATTACATGAAAATCCCTCCAAGAACCATGTTCATGGCTCAGGTTGATCATCAATCCACTAATTTATTTACTACCAATTAATCACATGATTCACTGATACTAAACTCATTAATATTCTCTTACAAAGGTGGTCGGAACTCTCATAGCTGCAATCGTCTACTTAGGAACAGCATGGTGGCTAATGGAGACCATCCCTGGTATCTGCGACTCCTCCTCCAATAGCGTGTGGACCTGCCCAGGTGATCACGTCTTCTACGATGCATCCGTCATCTGGGGTCTCATTGGTCCACGTAAGATATTCGGAGACCAGGGCACGTATGGTATGGTGAACTGGTTCTTCCTGGGTGGGGCCGTGGCTCCCATGCTGGTCTGGTTGGCCACCAAGGCGTTTCCGGGTCAGGACTGGATCAGGCTGGTCAACATGCCGGTTTTGATAGGCGCATGTGGCTCGATGCCCCCGGCAACTGCAGTGAATTACATCTCTTGGATCATACTCGGGTTTCTGTCCGGGTACGTGGTGTATAGGTACAGACCCGACTTGTGGCAGCGTTATAATTACGTGCTGTCGGGGGCATTGGATGCGGGTTTGGCTTTCATGGGGGTGCTTTTATACATGTGTTTGGGGTTGGAAAATGTGGGTATAGAGTGGTGGGGGAATGACCTTGATGGGTGCCCTTATGCTGCTTGCCCTACGGCTAGTGGGGTTGTGTTTGGGGACTGTCCTGTTATGTCCTAACACTTGATCATGAAGAATTGATGGAGAAATGAAGATGGGGCTTGTAAAGATCTTGATCAAGAATATACTTTTAGGGATAGACTAAACACACCCCAAGAATTTCTAAGGACACTTCATCCATGTGTAATTTTACACATGATTTTACACATGGATGGGGTGTCCTTAAAAATTCTTGGGGTGTGTTTAGTCCCACCCTACTTTTATTCTTTATCTTGTATCAACTAAAAGATGTACATGTGTTCATAGATTTGATCATATTTGTTCATGATGTATTGATTCATAGTGTCTTGTGTATAATTTTTTTTTGCATTACTTTTGTGACTTGATTGATATTTGTTATCATATTTATTGAAGGAAATCAGTTTGCTTTGCTTTTCAATTTGAGTGTCCTAATTTGTTCATATATGTTGTGGTTTTCCTAAGGAAATCCTCTGTTTCAATGAGCTATAATTTATAGTTTTTAAATAATCACATGTTTTTATAAATAACATGATTAAATTAACATGATTAATTGATATGTGATGGGTATTTTAGAGAGTGATGAAGCCAAAAATTTTGTCCAAGGATCCACGTACAGTGTATAAAAATTTAATATACGTATTATATATATGTAGGTACCTTTTTTTATTTCACAGTGAACATATATTTAACTTTAAATTTTTAATATTTTTTTAACAACTTCGAATTAATGATTTGATATTAAAATGAATGTTGGATACTTGAATAATATAAATATAGTTCACCACAAATATAATTTACTTATTTCAATTATGTAGAAAACTCACATGCACCACCATTCTATTATAATGAATTTGATACCTAAAATTATTATAAATATCAAAAGTTAAAAAAATGTGAAGATATAAAACTTATATATAATTAAGTAAAATTATATATATATATATATATATATATATATATATTATTAATGATTGTAATTTAACTACATCTTAATATTAAAAATTATCTCTCATATATATATATATAAAATTTTTCAAAATTTGAAGGGGCCAATGCCCCTCTCCCTCTACCTCTATTAAAAATTATCTCTCATATATATATATATATATATATATATATATATATATATATATATATATATAAAATTTCAAAATTTGAAGGGGCCAATGCCCCTCTCCCTCTACCTCTATCCTGATTTTAGATAATGGAATATAAAATGAAACTAAAAAATATTAATTAAAAAATATTTAGTCAATCAATATGTTATTGTTAATTTATAGGGTGAATGTATAAACTTTAATTAAGTGAATTTATCGAGTGTTAATTATGATTTTTAAAATGATAGTTAAAGAAACATATTTAAAATTCAGTGATACCAATATTTCTCTCGCATGCACTATGCACTGTGCACATAACTAAACATTTTATAAATTATATTGTTAAATTTATTTTATAAGAGACTTGATAGTTTCTAAATATAAAATATAATTCGATTTATTTCCTGGAAATGTGTTGAAGATTATCGTGAAAAGAGGACATTTGATATATTATAGATGTGTTATAATGATTGAAGTCAGAAAATAATTATATTTTAAAAAGTTTCCCAGAAAAAGTAATAAAAAACTGAAAAGCCAAAAATTAAATGATTTTGTTTGATTGGTTTGCTTCTACTAATTGGATTTGATTAATAACCAACCCCTAATTGCACCAATCGATCCAGTAATAGTATTCCACAATATAATGATAAGTTTCATAATACCACTCAATTTATAAATTAATTCTCAATTCTAAATTCAAATTTTAAAATTTCTCAAAAAGGAACTCAATTTTATATTTTTCTCAATTTAAGACTTGGAATTTAAATTGAGTTCTCAACTTAAAATAAAAATCAATTTTCTTTTTCTTTTTATTTATATTTATAGATTTATTTATATTTAAATATATATTTATAATTTAGATAAATTAAGATAAGTTCGTGTAATTTTGGAATGATTGATAAGTGCCAATTTTCACCTATTTTTGCGTAGGTTTATGTATTTATTTGAATGTGTTAACTATGTTTTTATGGTGATTATTGTGATTATTTGTATATAAGATGCATTTGACGGGTTTGTGTTTAGTTTCATGATTTTAACGAGAAAAAGTGCAAGTTTTGAGCGAAATGGCCAGGAAGGAAAGCACGACCGTGCTTAATAGCACGGTCAGACCGTGCTCAAGAAGGAAAAGGCGCGCACGACCGTGCTGAATAGCACGGCCAGGCCGTGCGCGACGGATTTGAGGCTGCGAGGTGTAGCACGACCGTGCCCCATGGCACGGTCGACCGTGCCAGACCACTGAAGGATGAGGCACGACCGTGTCCGGGCGATCAGCAATTTTAGTTATTTTGGCGAGGTTTCATTCTTGGATTGATATAAAAGACCCCAAGAAACGAAAAAAGGAGGAGATTGGCAATTAGAGATAGAAATACACATAGAGATAGAGAAAGAGAGACGGAAGAGAAGACGGAGAAGAGACGAAGGAATCGGAGGATCGTTGGCGATACGAGTTGAATCTTTCTTCTCTCGTTAGTTTTTCATTTAAGAAATGATATTGTTAATCTTGTTTATGAGTTTGACGATAATCATGTCTAGCTAATTCTTTTTAGGGTTTCTAGGGCTAGCTAGTAATCTAGTTCGAATCTTGATGGATCTTTGATTTAATTCAACGTTCTTAATCTTTCATCTTATTTGTGTGTTTATGAATTGATTGTTTGTTTGATTATTTGGCCGATAATTGAGCATGTTTTAATAATTGAATCAAAATTCGGGAGATGAGATTTAATTATGGAAGAATAAACACATGACACATAAAAGACTTAGATCGGGAGATTAAGGAATTTATGTGATGAGATATCAATCTTGGGTGCTTTTGGGAGTTGTTATGATTCTATCAGATTGAGTAGGGATACCTCTGATAGCATAATAATCAACTGATTAATTGACTCGGGAGTGCGATTAATTGATATGTGTGATTGCTCATATAGGATGATTGATTAATGAACTTGGATTGATTAAAGTGATGTCTTGATGAGAATTAGATGAAAGCATGTCCTAGAACATGTCTCAAATTTCTGTCAACTTTAAGTGAATTCTATTTTCGTAATTATTTGTTTATTAATTTAATTGCAATTCATGATATTTGATTTCCCTAGATAAAATTGTGAATAGAATTTGGGTAGTTAGTGATTTCCTGAATCGATAGTCTCTGTGGGATCGACCTTACTTACCGTTTCTGCAATCTACACCGTACGCTTGCGGGAGTAGCTAAAAGAAATTAGTGAACAAGTTTTTGGCGCCGTTGCTGGGGACTGAAGTTTAGGAATAATTAATATTCGAATTTTGTTTTAATTTTAATTTAGGATTTTATCTTTATTTCTTTTTCATTTTTTTTAGAGAATATCTGATACTTGTTTTTCAGGTGGTTTCAAATTGTGCATGAACACTCGCTCTAAAAAGGCGAACTTGAGCGCACTAGATTTGGAGATTGAAGCAACTTGCAGACATCGTAACGCGCGAAGACAACTGTTTGCTCCAATTCAAATGGCTGACGATAATCCAATGGATCACGTACTAAACAATCAAGGAGGAATGAACCAAGCACCACGAGTTGCTCAGAGACCCATCAGAGACTATTTTCAACCGCAGCAAAATGGAAGGGGGGTAGTAAGACCACTTATTCAAGCAAATAATTTTGAGTTGAAGCCGGGTCTAATTAGTATGGTGCAGCAGAATCAGTTTGGGGGAAGCCATCTGGACGATCCCAATGCGCATCTGGCGCAATTTCTCGAAGTCTGTGATACGATAAAGTTAAATGGTGTTTCTGATGATGCCATAAGATTACGACTATTTTCTTTCTCTTTACGAGATAAAGCAAAGTTGTGGTTCAATTCACTTCCTTCAGGCTCGATTACTACATGGGATGGTCTAAGTAAGAAGTTTTTATTCAAATATTTCCCACCAAGCAAGACGTTGAAGTTGAAAAGTGAGATCACACAGTTCAAACAATTTGATGGAGAGTCCTTGGGCGAGGCTTGGGAACGATTCAGAGATATGTTAAGAAGATGTCCTCAACATGGATTCCCCGAGGATCAACAAGTCTGTTTCTTTTACAATGGATTGATTGGATCAACGAGAGCAATGATAGATGCAGCGGCAGGAGGAGCTTTGTTAGCAAAAAGTCCAGATGAGGCAATATATATTTTGGAGGAAATGGCAACAAACAGCTACCAATGGCCGTCTGAGAGGAACACGTATAGAAAAGTGGCTGAAATTCAAGGTCAAGATCATTTGTCCGCACTATCTTCACAAATAGCAGCTCTCACAACTCAAGTATCTGCGCTGGCGAAGGTTCAAACTCAAAGCTTAGGAAGTGTTGGAAGTCAAGGATGTGAGTTCACCCAGCAAGAAGAAGTAAAAGATGTCAATTTCATGAATAGGCAGAATTACAACAACCAAGGCTTCCGAAACAACCAAAACTTTCGGAATAGGGAGATGTATCAGTATAAACACGGAGGGGCGAATCATGAGAATTTCTCCTATGCAAATACCAAGAATGTTTTGCAGCCACCTCCGGGCTTTTCTGTTATAAATGGAGTCATTGATGAACCGAAGAAACCGGCACTTGAAGATTTGGTAGGTGCATTTGTGAATGAATCACGAGATAGATTCTCAAGATTGGAAGAGAAATTTGATGCACGGATGAAGGCCTTGGAGTTACAAGTGGGGCAAATGGCTGAAAACATGGGAAATCAACACAAGAAGGGACAATATCCAAGCACTACTCAAATAAACCCAAGGGAGCAATGCAAGGCGATCCAATTGAGAAGTGGTACGAAATATGAAGGACCAAGCATGCCAGTGGTGGAGGAAGATGAGAACGAGAAGAAAGAGGATGAAGAAGTGGTGGAACAAAAGGAAGTTGAAGTCGAACAAAAAGGGGCTGAGAAGCCAAAATCAAATTCTAACCCTTCACTCATATTTACTATTTCCTCTCTTCCTTTTCCTCAACGTTTTCAAAAGAAAAAGTTAGATGCTCAATTCGCTAAATTTCTGGAAATTTTCAAGAAAATTTACATTAACATTCCTTTTGCAGATGCGTTGGAACAGATGCCCAATTACGCAAAATTTTTGAAGGATGTCATGTCGAAAAAAAGGAAAATAGCGGAGTATGAAAGAGTGAATCTTACGGAGGAATGCAGTGCGATCATACAACAAAAGTTGCCGCAGAAGCTTAAAGACCCAGGAAGCTTCACAATCCCTTGTGTGATTGGAGAATCAAGTTTTGACAAGACTTTGTGCGACTTAGGAGCAAGCATTAATCTGATGCCACTATCCATTTTCAAGAAGCTTGGGCTTGGTGAAGTGAAACCCTCCACGATCACGTTGCAATTAGCTGATAGATCGATAACTTACCCCAAGGGGATCATTGAGGACGTACTAGTCAAAGTTGATCGATTCATCTTCCCAGTGGACTTCGTAGTGCTCGACATGGAGGAAGATCATGATGTGCCCATTATTTTAGGACGACCATTTTTGGCTACGGGACGAGCATTGATTGATGTGCAAAAAGGAGAACTCACCTTGAGAGTAAATGACGAGCATATCCTGTTCAACATTTACAAAGCCATGAAATTCCATGACGAAAACGAAACTTGCAGCTTCATTGGAATAGAGGACGTATGTGTGGAGGATCAAATGGATCGAATTCTGTCAAAAGATGCGTTGGAATTGTGCTTAAAGGAATCACTACAAATTCAAGCGGAGAACCTTGATTCTGAGAATGAGAAGGTGATCGACTACGTGTACTGTTTGGAAGCATTACAGGAATTATCAAGAAAGAAACGAGGAAACGAGAAACAAAGAAGAGGCGGAAGCACCGGGCACGACCGTGCCCAGCATAAAAGTGAGCCTGAACAGTGGCGCACGACCGTGCCCCAGCCGCTGACGTTTCTACAGATCGAGCACGACCGTGAGGGAGAGCACGGTCAGACCGTGCTCGACCAGAAAGAGCCAACTCCAGACACGAAAACCACCGTATTCATTCCGAAACTGAAGGACCTTCCAGAGCATCTTCAATACGCGTTTTTGGGAAGTAACAAAGCTAACCCGGTAATCGTTTCCTCATCTCTGAACTCAATTCAATTAGAAAAACTTTTACGTGTGTTGAGAGAGCACAAGAATGCCATCGGTTGGTCCATTTCGGATTTGAAGGGAATAAGTCCCTCCGTTGTTATGCATAAAATAAGAATGGAGGATACTTATAAACCTTCAATCCAGAACCAACGGAGACTTAACCCAATTATGCAGGAGGTAGTGAAGAAGGAAGTCCTAAAATGGCTGGATGCAGGAATTATATATCCCATTTCCGACAGCAATTGGGTAAGTCCAGTACAGGTGGTGCCAAAGAAAGGAGGAATGACGGTAGTCAAGAACGAGGATGAGGAACTCATAGCCACTCGAACGGTAACAGGGTGGCGGGTGTGCATTGATTATAGAAAATTAAACACCGCCACCCGAAAAGATCATTTCCTTCTCCCGTTTATAGATCAAATATTGGATCGTTTGGCTGGGTATGATTATTATTGCTTTCTCGATGGATACTCCGGATACAATCAAATTGCGATTGCTCCGGAAGATCAAGAGAAAACCACTTTTACCTGTCTCTATGACACCTTTGCATTTCGAAGGATGCTCTTTGGATTGTGTAATGCACCAGCCACGTTTCAACGATGCATGATGGCTATTTTTCATAATATGATAGAAAATAGGATGAAAGTGTTTATGGATGATTTTTCAGTTTTTGGAACTTCCTTTGATATTTGTCTATCTAATCTTTCTCTAGTTTTGCAGCGATGCAAGGAAACCAATTTGGTTCTAAATTTGGAAAAATGCCATTTCATGGTAAAAGATGGAATTGTTTTGGGTCACCGTATTTCTTCTGCAGGACTGGAAGTAGATCGAGCGAAGATCGTGGCGATTGAAAAATTACCACCACCGAAAACAGAAAAAGTAATCCGCAGTTTCCTTGGACACGCAGGCTTCTATCGAAGGTTTATAAAAGATTTTTCGAAGATCACCAAACCATTGAGCCGATTGCTAGAAAAAGAGGCCGAATTCAAGTTCGATGAAGAATGTCACTTAGCATTCGAAACATTAAAGAAAGCATTGACGAGTGCACCAATCTTGATAACTCCAGATTGGTCACAACCATTCGAATTGATGTGCGATGCAAGTGACTATGCTGTGGGAGCTATGCTTGGACAAAAGAGAGATAAAGTGTTGAGGCCGATATACTATGCAAGTCGAACGCTGGATGAAGCCCAACAGAATTACACTACTACGAAAAAAGAGATGTTGGCGGTCGTCTTTGCATTCGACAAATTTCGTTCTTACCTCATCGACACTAAAACAATAGTCTATACTGATCATGCTGCAATTCGTTATCTTTTCGATAAGAAAGATGCCAAACCACGTCTAATACGTTGGGTTTTATTGTTGCAGGAATTCGATTTGGAGATCAAAGATCGGAAGGGTTATGAAATGTGGTAGCTGATCATTTGTCAAGACTAGAGAACGACGAGGTTGATCAAGGCGATGAAAGCAAGGAAAAATTCCCCGATGAGTGCATACTTGCTGTGAACGATGCTCCGGTACCATGGTATGCAGATATCGTGAATTACTTGGCGCAAGGAGTCCTCCCACCAGATTTAAATGGGTATCAAAGAAAGAAATTTCTTCATGATGTAAAGTTTTATATGTGGGACGACCCGTACGTGTTTCGGAGATGTGCAGACTCGATAATTCGGAGATGTGTCCCGCTTGAAGAATGGGATGACATTATGGAGATGTGTCATTCATCACCTGTAGGAGGACACCATAGTGGGAAGAAAACAGCTATCAAAGTACTGCAATCAAGTTTGTATTGGCCAACTTTATTTAAGGATTGCTATAACTTTGTGGCAGGTTGTGATCGATGCCAAAGGACGGGGACAATATCAAGGAAACATGAGATGTCTCTCGCCAACATACTAGAAGTGGAGATTTTTGATGTATGGGGTATCGATTTTATGGGACCGTTTCCCCTTTCCAACGGATACAACTACATTTTGCTAGCTGTGGATTACGTGTCTAAGTGGATAGAGGCTATTCCCACCAAACTAATGATGCTAAAGTTGTTCTACAATTTTTGAAGAAAAACATCTTCAATAGATTTGGGACACCCAAGGCAATTATTAATGATGGGGGAAAGCATTTCCATAACAAGATCTTTGCCAAACTATTGGAAAAATACGGCGTCAAACACAAAATGACGTTGGCGTATCATCCACAAGCAAATGGGCTAGCGGAGGTGTCAAATCGGGAGATAAAGACAATCTTGGAGAAGACGGTGAGCGTAAATCGCAAGGATTGGGCATTTCGTTTAGATGACTCCTTATGGGCATATCGGACGGCATTCAAAACGCCAATTGGTATGTCCCCTTGCCAACTCCTTTTTGGTAAGTCATGTCATCTCCCGGTGGAATTGGAACACAAGGCATTTTGGGCTACAAAAGCATTGAATTTCGACTACAAACGGGCAAGCTCGGATCGAGTACAAAACCTTTTGGAATTGGATGAATTTCGGAATGATGCTTACGAAAGCGCTCGAATCTACAAAGAACGAACAAAACACTTTCATGACAAGATGATTCAAAAGAGGACGTTCAAACCAGGAGATCTAGTATTGCTATTTAATTCGAGACTCCGACTGTTCCTTGGAAAATTGAAGTCAAGATGGTCGGGACTCTTTTGGGTGAAAAAGGTGTTTGATCCAGGTTATGTCGAGCTATTGGCAAAGGATGGAGGCACGTTCCCCGTTAATGCACAAAGAATCAAGCTCTACTACGAAAATGGAACGAAGGAGACGGCCAGGTGTATTTATTTCATAAATGACTCATAAAAGGTACGTTTTCATCTCGTCCGGCTGAAGACGTAAAACTTAGCGCTGCTTGGGAGGCAACCCAATTAGTTAGGCTTGGTCTCGTTATTTTCTTCTATAAAAAAAAAAAAAGAGCACGGTCGTGCCCCACAGATCAGCGGGACTGAAGGCTGGGGCACGGTCGACCGTGCTGTACAGCACGGTCGTGCCCCAGAAGATCGTGATTTTAAAAAGGGGGAAAAGAGGGGAGAATTTCATTTCTTTTCTCCCCCAATTCGAAACCCTAGCTTCAATCCACCAAATTGGACGTAATTTCACCGATTATTCCGTTTCAAACTTAGATTCATCACTTCCCCACACCATAATCACGTTAATTTCTTCAAAGTTTGGACGAAAAAGCACCCCCATTGCCACTTAAGAACTACCAAGTGCATTTTTTCGTTTTTCGTCAAAAAGGTATGTTTTTCTCCGGTTCTTTCAGCTTATTTTGCATGAAAATGATTGAATATGAGTTGGGAATAGTTTTGATCGGAGTAGAATTTGATTTGGAGAATTTTTGTCTTTGAGGATTTTTATCGAACACTTGGTGTGCGCTACGTTTTCTTCATTCTTATTGACATTTTGAGCATGATTGGATGTGATTTTTTTTAAGGATTATGATATATCCTATTGCATGAGTGATGCGTTGATAAACATAGGTTAGAATTTTGAAATTCATTTGCATATTTTGATGAGATGAGGATAAAAATGTGAATGTGGCTTATGGTTAACTTTGGGGGGGGGACTTCGATTAGAGTTACATTGCATTGTTGTTGATTATTGTTCGTTGCCTTGTTTCTGTTTCAGTGCTTTGGTATACAATAAGATATCATATATAACTGATTGCGGACGAATTTGCAGGATCGAATATGGTTGGAGGAAAGAAGAGAAAGACAACCAAGGGCACTTCGACTAGCTCTGCAATCCCTCTACCCACCTCTCCTACACATTATAAAGTGCGGTTAACAGATCCCGACCATCAGGCTCGGTGGAATGCATTAGTTGGAAGACAGATAGAGGTGACTCGGTACGCCGATGATGGTGCCTTACAGACGTTAGGCCTACACGATGATTTTTGGAGGCTTGTCGAAAACATTAGGTGGACGGCCTTTTTCAGAGGGTGATGGAGGACATACCCGAAGATTGTACTGGAGTTCCTCAGTACACTATCTGTGAAGGAAAGATCGAGACCTCCATTGACCCCGGAGAGTAGCAGCTTCTGTTTGCAGAATCGGAGATATGAGATCTCGATTGCACAGTTCCGTCAGATTTATAACTTACCGGCCGAGGCAACCACAGTGAAGCATCACCGGGACTTCAGGGCGACAGAATTTTGGGGCCTAATCACTGATTGCAGTGTACGAGAGCCGGTCCCGTAGGATGCGAGGAAGGCGAAGGCCACCTGGATACGCAACCCCATTTTCAGATACATGCAGAGGGTGTTAGCCAAGACGTTATTTGCTCGGCATGATAGCGGTGGGTTCCGGGTGGATGAGCTTTATATTCTGTATTGCATGGTCCAGGCCGTGAAGGTCGATGCCGCTACATTTTTAATCAGGCAGATGAGTAGAGCAGCGAAGCAGACGAGCGGGGTGATTGTCGTAGGCGGCATAATCACTCCTTTGGCGCTACATATCGGGATGGCATTGGACTCGTTATCACATGTGCCCGGGCCGACATCAATTGATATGCAGACGCTGGTGAACCAGCACTTCATCTGTTCTGACCCGACGGGCCACGGTTATTTCTTTCAGCAGAAGGGAGCACCGGGATTTCCACTGCCGAACCCACAGTTCACGACTGTGAGTGACGAGAATGAGGACACGGGTGAGCCAAATCAGCTGAACTGGTCCATGGATACTCCTGCACACATTGCCCTTTCTGAAGGTGTGCCGTACGAGCCAGCGGCCCCTGATGTGCCGAACATGCATCACGAGGCGATGGAGGAAGAGGAGGCGTACGAACGAGGTGCAGACCATGCTTATACCGCACCCCCACCGCATGAGGAGTATCCACAGCAGCCGCAGCAGCAGCAGTACGACTACACCGCTCAGTACGATGCTCGATTAGGAGCGTTGGAGACTGGCTTGGATGAGCTGCGTGGGGAGTTTAGAGACTACAGGGCGACGATGATGGACTTTATGACACGTATGGACCACTGGAGGATTTCCAGTGGCCATGTCTACCCACCACCGCCACCACCGGCTGAGGATTGAGCGACGAGAGGTCTTGTTGCTTATGTCTTTCCTTCTCTTGTATTTTTTTTTCATCTTTTGGTTTCGTTTCTTTGTTTTGTCTCCTATTTTTATGTCTTCTTTGGAATTGTAGACTTTAAGTTTGGGGGATGTTTATCGAAACGAAATTTGTGTTGAATTTTTTTTTTTTTTTTGGAAATGCATGATTCTATGGTTGGTATTGTGTTTGAATTGATGAACATGCTTAGTGCACAATAGGTTTGATGATATCTTGATTTTTGAGCTATAAGAAGCATGAGTTGAGTAAAATGAATATGAATCCATATTGCTTGATTGAAATTGAAAATTCGGGTCGAACTATTTTTTATGAATACGTTTGAACATGAAATGATTGTGCATTCTTGAGGAGTATGAAAATAAGCTTGTGAGATTTGAGCCTTGACTGATATTACACCAAGTCTTATTTTCTTGATTGAGTGTTGGCGATAGTCTTGTATATACCTCTAGAACTTGCTTTGGTATCTCTTTTGAGACTACAAGTACATGTGAGTTTTTGAAAATGATATAAGGCCATCTTTATTTTTATGAGTCACTTAGCCAAATAATTCCCACCAAATCTGAATTATTTCCTTTGTGAGCCCCATTGAGCTTATAAGCCTTTTTCTTACTTTTGCCTAATTAATTGGGTGGGTTATCAATGCCTTTATTTTGAGCCACCTATTTATGATTCTGAAGCTCAAGTAGGAAATATATGTAAAGTTGGAGAAATATTTTGGTGGAGTAGATCAGTGAAAAAAAAAAGAAAAAAAAAGAGGAAAAAAAAAAGAAAGAAAAGAAAGAAGAAAAGAAAAAAGTGTGTAGTTGGCTTGAAGAATGGATAGATGAAAAAAAAATAATAATAATTGCATGAGTTGTGCATTTTCTGGAACTCAATTGCATAATTGTTATCACGAGTTGTGCCATTTTTGGAACTCGATTGAATGATAAGTGTGACTGATGTATTGCTGGAATTCATGTTTTTTTTTTGGAGAAGAAATCGATTGAAGTTTTATGATGAAAAGCAAGAAACTGTGGTTGAAATTTCTAAAGGAGCTTCGATCATCTATTTGAGAAGTCACTTTTATCCCAAATTTTTCCTACCCTGTCCAAAGAGCCTCATTGCGTCCAAATGAAAGTCCTTATTAATTCTTAATATTCGCATGTACAAACGTAGTGGAGAAGTGAGACGATTTGCAAGCATATGGTAGGTTTTACTCGATTTATCGTTTTGAGCGTATACATGTCCTATTTATAAACACTTTTGAGCGTGAGTGATAAAATTTACCTTGTGAGGTTTATTACTCCTTGAAAGTGCATGGTTATGAAGTGTTTGAAATATTTATTATAAGTTCGGATGAATTTTTGATGTCGATTGGGTGTATGTGGTTTATTGTTTATGATACTTGATGTCATGGTTGGTGGTTTATTTAGTTAGAT
The DNA here is from genome assembly GCA_028654395.1 of Scutellaria barbata. Classification (NCBI taxonomy): domain Eukaryota; kingdom Viridiplantae; phylum Streptophyta; class Magnoliopsida; order Lamiales; family Lamiaceae; genus Scutellaria; species Scutellaria barbata. Next base: position 27,179,077 of record CM053647.1, read on the forward strand.
GTTTAGTTTTGTTAGAGTTTAGTTTTGTTTAAGTAGTTGATGTTTCTCGAAGACGAGCAACAGTTTAAGTTTGGGGGATTTTGATAAGTGCCAATTTTCACCTATTTTTGCGTAGGTTTATGTATTTATTTGAATGTGTTAACTATGTTTTTATGGTGATTATTGTGATTATTTGTATATAAGATGCATTTGACGGGTTTGTGTTTAGTTTCATGATTTTAACGAGAAAAAGTGCAAGTTTTGAGCGAAATGGCCAGGAAGGAAAGCACGACCGTGCTTAATAGCACGGTCAGACCGTGCTCAAGAAGAAAAAGGCGCGCACGACCGTGCTGAATAGCACGGCCAGGCCGTGCGCGACGGATTTGAGGCTGCGAGGTGTAGCAATGGGGCACGGTCGACCGTGCCAGACCACTGAAGGATGAGGCACGACCGTGCCGTATAGCACGGCCGTGTCCGGGCGATCAGCAATTTTAGTTATTTTGGCGAGGTTTCATTCTTGGATTGATATAAAAGACCCCAAGAAACGAAAAAAGGAGGAGATTGGCAATTAGAGATAGAAATACACATAGAGATAGAGAGAGAGAGAGACGGAAGAGAAGACGGAGAAGAGACGAAGGAATCGGAGGATCGTTGGCGATACGAGTTGAATCTTTCTTCTCTCGTTAGTTTTTCATTTAAGAGATGATATTGTTAATCTTGTTTATGAGTTTGACGATAATCATGTCTAGCTAATTCTTTTTAGGGTTTCTAGGGCTAGCTAGTAATCTAGTTCGAATCTTGATGGATCTTTGATTTAATTCAACGTTCTTAATCTTTCATCTTATTTGTGTGTTTATGAATTGATTGTTTGTTTGATTATTTGGCCGATAATTGAGCATGTTTTAATAATTGAATCAAAATTCGGGAGATGAGATTTAATTATGGAAGAATAAACACATGACACATAAAAGACTTAGATCGGGAGATTAAGGAATTTATGTGATGAGATATCAATCTTGGGTGCTTTTGGGAGTTGTTATGATTCTATCAGATTGAGTAGGGATACCTCTGATAGCATAATAATCAACTGATTAATTGACTCGGGAGTGCGATTAATTGATATGTGTGATTGCTCATATAGGATGATTGATTAATGAACTTGGATTGATTAAAGTGATGTCATGATGAGAATTAGATGAAAGCATGTCCTAGAACATGTCTCAAATTTCTGTCAACTTTAAGTGAATTCTATTTTCGTAATTATTTGTTTATTAATTTAATTGCAATTCATGATATTTGATTTCCCTAGATAAAATTGTGAATAGAATTTGGGTAGTTAGTGATTTCCTGAATCGATAGTCTCTGTGGGATCGACCTTGCTTACCGTTTCTGCAATCTACACCGTATGCTTGCGGGAGTAGTTAAAAGAAATTAGTGAACAATGATCTTCATCCTACTTGTATTAATTTATACACATATTATAATGTTGGGCATACGACCCGAGCTGCACGGCAGATTGCATCTGGACGGCTTCAATGAGAGGCATCAATTCACTCGACCGACCAAGTTGATGCAGCGAACTTCTAGCTCGGTAAACCGTCCAGAGTGGCCGGCCAATGTCTGTGGGGCCGTCCAGATAACAGTTGATCACCAAGAGATCGTGGGTAATAAAACCGTCAAATGCCAAGCAATTAGGCGAAAATCAAGGAGAAAGTGGGTTCAACTTCCACGACCTCCACGATCTCCTTTACTTAGGTTATCCTTCAGCTATAAATAGATGTAATTTTAACTTGTAAAGGGATCGAGATCCTTATTTTGTAAAAAGCATTAGAGAGCTGATTTTTCTAACTTAAATCTATAAGGTCCTGCCCGATTATTTAACCGTCCAGGATCAGTCGAACAACGTTGCCCGAGTAGACTCCGGGCCAGTCTTTTTCTATACTTATTTTCATTACATTTGGGTGTTAGATTAGGAATTACCAATTACAAATTCCGACGTCAACATATAAAATAAATGCAATTCAAAAAATTAAGTATATAAAAGGATATAAAATCAATTTTTATATTAATCAGCTTAATACAATTTATATATTATGAATTGAATTAACTATATTTTTCTTTTTTTCATATAAATTAAGATTAGTCGAATGAAGATTGTTTTTAAAGCACACTAACTTGTCTTAATTTATCCAAAATATTAATGCATATTGAAATATTAATAAATCTATAAATATAAATAAATAAATAAAATGAATATGAAATTTTGTCTTGAATTGAGAACTCAATCTAAATTTCAAATTTTAAATTGAGAAAAAATATAAAATTGAGCACTTATTGAAAAACTTTAAAATTTAAATCTAAAATTAAAAACTAATATATAAATTGTGTTTTTTTTTAAGTTATCCTATTTCAACTTGGCATATAAAAAAAAATTAAATATAAAAGAAAATATCAATTTTTGTCCTCTAAATTAGACCATGTTCAAATTTTAATACGATAGAATTTTCGGCCTCTTCTTCAATTTGATATTCCTTGATAATGAGATTAGGGCAAACCCATCTATGGAGGTTTTCAATCTGTATTATGTGATTGCATTTTTTTTTTTCGTTTTTTTAATTTTCATTAAAAAAAATTAAGAGTCACGTTGCTGATAATTTTTCATCTGATCATAAATTTTGCTTTTTTTTTTTTTTTTTCTAATATGAATTATTTTTATTCGAATTTTTAATTAGGTGGCAAAAATGCTTGACATGTGGCTTAGTTTGTCCGTTCATATTTTTGGGGTATTTTGAGGAGTTTTTTCAATTTGGATGCCACATAAATATTTTGGTAGCCACATCAATGTAGAAATTTTTTTTTGGCAAAATTCAGATTAAAATTTAAAAAAATTAATAATTAAAAAATCGAAATCGGAAAACGTATCAGGATGAAAATTAATATTTTCTCTTAATTTAACTACCACCATCTTAGCTTTAAATTGAATTAAGAAATCTATGAAATTTATTTTGCCTAAATAAATAAATTTATTAATATTTCTGAAAGAGTAAATTCATGACAAAATGCTATTGATTCGAAGTTTTCATAATCAATCGCACTTATTTAAAGATATGTTACATCAACCATAATATCACGTTTTTCTCATATTCGATCACACTTAGTTTTTTCATATCTCTAGATAAAATCCACCTAGAATTTTTTTTTATCAAAATAAAAATAACTAAATGAAAGCAAAACCTAAAACGGTATGTTTGGACTAGACTTAAGGCGCTTTGATAAGTTTGGATTTAGAATTTAGGTGGATTTTGATAGTTTGGATTTTGAAAATCTTTGTTTGTATTGAGAATTTATAAAAAATAATTTAAAATAATTTTATTAAAATTTATGATAATTGTATTAAAATTTATAGAAAAAATAAAAAAAATAAAAATTATAGAATTTTATAAATTCTTGTCCAAACATGAATTGAATTAAATTTATCCAAAATTTGAATGTCAAGTCGAGTCAAAACATTGCTCAAGACTTTTTATTTTAAGACTTTAGGAAGCGTATATGTGAACTAAAATTAAGTAAAGGCAATTAGGCAAGTGGGTTAATTGTTTTTGGTCCAATAATAATAGCTTAATGTAAATAAACAATTGTAAATTAATATCAAAAGGAACAGCTACTGCATCATGCCATCACACGTTCCCAGCTTATTGTGTATTATTACATTGTTTAATAATAAATTTCTATGGCCATCGATATTACCCTCTCCTTTTCATCGAAAACAGTGAAAGATAAAGTTGAGCGGAGAAACTAAAGAACAAATTTATCTTCTTTAAAATAAAGCAGAGTTTTTGTGGAAAAAAAAAGGTTAAATTATTTTTTGAATTCAAGTAATTATTCGAATATTACATACGAACCAAATAAGAATCGGATTTGTGATTTGAATGATAAATTAGAATTAATATAAATATGAATATTCGTTAAATTAATCAAATTAATACAAATACAATAAATATCATATTATTCAATTCAATTTCATTTGTTTACAGCCCTACTTAAAATCTCAGTGATATTTTAATAGTTTATAATTTATACAGAAAACATCGGTTTGAAGGTTCCAGAGTCTAGAGAAAGAAAGCCCTGTTCGAGATTTAATTCAATAAATACTTTGTAAAATGAGAAAACAAAAAAGTGCAATCAAATTTATGCTATTGTCAATTGAAACATAAATCAAACGCCTTTGCCATTGTTCATGACAATAGAATTACGAAGCGTGAAAATTTATATAATATTGTGGTATATTTTATATAATACGGAATTTTATATGATTTTATGTGAGAATGATATTGATTAGTTGAATTAATAATACAATTGTATTATTTTCTATTATTTATTTAAAGTAAAAATGATTTAATCCACAAATATGAGAAAAATATGTTTTAGTCAGTTTCTACTTTTTTGAACAAAAATGTCTTTAATTTGACTTAAAAATTAAGAAAATACTTTTTAACCATTTTCTATGAATATTTTGAGTTATTTGATAAAAAGGAGTGAAAAAACATTTTTCTTATATTAATACCTTCAGTACGTGAAAATAATATTAACAAATATTTCCTAGAATTATTTGAAAGTACAAATAAAGTCAATATGCCAAGAATTGAAACTTAAGACGTTACCAAAATTATCCTCTTTAATTACACAATAAAGAATTACAAAGCTAGCAAAAAAGCTCATGCCGACAAATCATTTTTCTTATAATAGTGAAAAAGCAGATGAAAACAATTGAATATCAAACAAAAAACTCAGAATAATGAGCACAAATAAATAATGGCCGCTACATTCTTCTCACCTCCTTCTATACCACAACCATAGATACAAAAGCTGCAGCCATTGCAGAGATCATCACCGGAATCTCGAGCAACGGCGAGGACGAAGACGGCGAAGTAGAATTGGAAGACTGAACCGGAATCGAGCCGAAAACAGTAGGGTAAGATGGAGTTGGAGCAGAAGCTGGTGAATCTGCAAACGATCCATTTCCGTACACAAACACATGAAGCTTCTGTGATTTCTCACAGCGCCCATCAACACCACTTGTGAAGAAGAAATCCCCTCCCCTTGTAATGTTGAATAAGGAGTTGCCATTGTTCATGTACAAGATTGGATCTTTGAGGTTACACTTGTCGTAGGATTCTTTTGTCACTTGGATCAGTGAATCTTGGCTTGGAGGGTACAAGAAAACTGCAAGTAAAATTACCGTCGTACTCAGATGAGATGAAACACTGTTTGAAACAGACGAAGATTTTAATGGGACTTACAGAGAGAATCTCCAATGGTGAGATTGTGAAACTTGGACCATTTGGTGTAGAGCTGTGAATTGGTTGAAGAAGGGATGCCCCATGCATCTAAATCTCCAACTTTGTAAATGGTGCATAAGATTTGGGCTTCAAATGATGCCAGCAAAAGAAGGGTGTACCAGATTTGGTATTTTGGTATAGCCATTGTATACTTTTCAAGTTTCTTGAATAGTGATTGGTGTAAAGAGGGAGGCTCAGAGCTTTCGAGGAGATATATAGAATATATATATATATATATATATCTCAATTAACTTCCATTGCACCGACAGGTATATTAAATGAAAGTAGGCAAAAGGGCAAGTGAATTTACCAGAATAGCCTTCATTTCAAGCTTATATACGTTTTTTTGTTAAGAAAAAAAATTAAAAGATGAAAGAATTTCACTCCCCACTCAAATTCGACATTATATCTTACTTTTTGTTATATCTCTATTAAAATTTATCTGACTATGGACCAATAAATTGTGAAATAAGAACTTTAGACACCAAAAACTCTAACTGCAACTAATTGTTATTGGAATTGTATGTTTTTATCTTGGTCACGATCAAGTTTTAAACTTAAGTAGTGTTAATAGAAACATGAAGAAAGAAATTCAGCCGAGGCTAAAATAGATGGATTTTAAGCAGTAAAAATGATGAGAGAGTAGAAATAAATATAATTATCCCCTTGAATAATTTCAAGAGGCACGGTTGTCCATTTTGTCTGAATCTGGTAAGTGATCTAATAATTGGTGCCCATTTGATACCGTGCCCATTTGAGTAACAAATGTTTGAAATTTTCCTCCATATAATGATGTTATTAGTGGAGAAATTATATATATAGGTCAATAAAATAAAAAAAATAAAAAAGTCAATAATTCGAAAAAACCACAGCACGTGGAACAGTTGGAGGTTGAAGAAACTGGATGCAGCTCAACATGTGCACGACACATTGTAAAAAGATATTGCAGATGGGATCCATCATTCTCTATCACTACTTACAATTGCCAAATGGGACAACCTCCTCTTTATCAATTCTATCTTTTTTTTTCCCATAAGGTTTTATCAAATCCAGAATTTTTTTATCTCCAATTTCAAGTTATGCGGATGTAATTATTTCCTTGTCTTTGACATGAAATTTATTATTTGATGCCTCTATTAGAGAAAATTTTGCGAAAAAGAAAGAAAAGACATTCTAAATATTTTAAAATATAAAAGAAGGGGTGGTCTGGCCTCTAATTCACTAGTCTTGTTTAATTATATTTTGGGAAACTAATTGCTTTTCAGCATACTAAGATCAAATAAAAGCAAGTAATTAAAAGAATTTTATATTAGATTGCATTTAAAGAATGATGAACTTGAAATTCACGTCAATGCAAAAATGACCAATAGATTTACTATTATGAATTTCAAAATTCTTCCTCATATACCTCTATCCAAACACAACCCAAGGGAAAACGCAAGACACGATTAGAGTCTCAATTTACTCATTCCGATATCAGGATTGCTGGGTATAGTATTAACCAATAAAATTTGAATGCGCATCATCTACTTATGAAGCCCAATATTACGAAATGAGGCCCAATAAATTTCATATTTACAATCTACTTTCTTGTATTTTAAAGAGAAATAAACCAAATAGAAAAAGATTGGGCCAGCTTACCTGGAGGCGCGAATCAAAGGATTTGGCGGCCTGCTGGGCCAGCCCAGTGAAACACGGTCCCCTGCAGGCCCAGGCCCAATTGAGCCTAAAATTGCACTCACGCTCACGGAGTAGACCATATCCATATCGATTGATGATGTCTCTGTAGTTGAGCACTGTCATCAAACTAGTCTAACATGCATGGCTCCACATCCCTCAAAACACCAAAATCCAAACAGTGTTTCTCACATCAATCTATACACATAGATATTGCATGACCACTAAAACACAAAGCTAATCACACTTTCCAATTCTCCATTCCAAGGCATGCAATCAAACTACATACAAGAACAAGCACAAGTTTATTTTAGTGGGATGGTTATAAAGTATCTAATGCATAAAACTTCAGATGAGTAGCTAATGGAAGGAAGATTGAAGATGATGATAAAGTGAAGGAAGAAAGAAAGCAAAAATGAACAACTCATTCACTCCAGTATTTCTCCTCAGGAGGTGCCCCATCTTCAGACTTTTCTTCTTCTAAACTCATCTTGAATTTCCTCACATCCTCCACCGCTGCATTTCTAAAGAGCCCCACATCCGCCGCCCCCGCCACCATGCGGTACCCTCTCCGCCACAGATTCTCCGCCCCGTCGTGCGGCATAACGAATCCAGACAGATACGCGCCACCGCCTTTCAGCACCGCCTTCTCCGCCCCACACATCACCTCCTTCACCTTCTTGTGTCCTGGGTCCCACAGATACCCCATGCTCGCGCTCAAATCCAGCGGCCCCATTTGTATGCAGTCCACCCCATCCACGCTGCAAATCTCGTCGATTTTCTTCACCCCGTCCTCCGACTCCACCTGGCACATGATCAGCAGCTCCTCTTCGTAATTACTTAAATACCCCACGTCGATGCCGTAGTCGGAGGCCCGGACGATCGTGTGGGCCGACCCGCGGACGCCGTTAGGCGGGAACCGGCAGTACGACACGGCTTTCCGGGCCGATTTCGGGCTGTCGATCATCGGGAACATGATGCCCTGCGGGCCGAGATCTAGAGCCTTTTTGGCCCACGTGGCGGAGGACTCGGGGAGGCGGAGGATGGCGGCGGTGTTGGTGGCGGCGAGGGCGTGGAGACAGGGAAGGGCGTCGGAGATGCCTCCGTGGCCGTGCTCCATGTCCACAACGGCGAAATCGTAGCCCGCGAGGCCCGCAATTTCGGCGATTGTTGGGGAGAAAGTGAGGAGGAAGATCCCGTAGAGGGTTTCACCGTTCTTGAGGCGGGATTTGATTGATTGAGGAGGAGAAGCTGTGTCGACGGGGATAGAGGTGATGGAGGAGCGGGGCGGAGGGCAGGTTAGGGTTTTGCGATTGGGGGATAGGGTTAGGGTTTGAGGTTGGATATTTGGGGAAGAGGATGAGAAATGGGAAATGGTATTGGAATTAGAACCATAAAGAGATCTTCTGAGGGTGGATAGAGAAGACGAAGAGGAGATGGAGGGAGTCTGCGTCAAGGATGCCATTACTGAAACTGTGAAAGCTTGGAGACTGAAACAAAATGGGGATGGATGGATTTCAATAGCAATACTCCTGCAAACCTTTATTTATTTATTTATTTATCTATTTATTTAAGCCTAACTAAAATGATTTAATTGTTCGTTAAATATATCCGATCTTTCAAGTTTTGTGAAATATATCCCAACATTTCAAAACGCATCAAAATTTTCCTGTCCAAATTTAGAAGATAAATATGTTGGATAAATATGGAAATATTTTATAAAATTAATCAAAAAAGCTAATTTTGAACTGATTTTAAAAATGAAAATTTGTTTTAATAGGACATTCAAATTCTATCAGCTTGTATTAATATGGTTATAATGTTTGGTGATTTTTATACTCTACTAAAAAACAAGTTTTTATTATTTTTAACTTATGCAGGTTAGAATCTGAACTTATACAGGTAATTTTCATATTTTTTTGTTATACTTATTAAATAATTTTATTTTATTGATAATATTAGTTTTTATGAAAGTATTTTTCTATATTCAGATTAATTAGTTTTTTTATAAATTCTTGAAATAAATTTAGAATTTATTAGGTCTTTTAAGATACATGAAATAAATTTTCAAATTTCAAATAATTTTTATGTTTATGTTTAAATAACTTTTCCCAAATGTAATGAACAAATCTATCATCTGTCCAAATTTGGACAGACAACAGATTGATAATTCTTTAAAATGTTGAGATACATTAGTTCAGAAATGAAAAGTTACGATTAAATTGCTAAAATTTTGAAAGGTTGGGATACATTCAGCATTCAAGTCTAACCAAAAAATAATTTGATTGCGAGCCAAACCTTGCTAACACCATGCATCTGTTTTGAAAATGTTTTCTTGTGCTTAGTTCGGATCACATGAATCACAGACAATGACCAACATTGGACGAAAGTGAACTCTAGGTGGGTCATAGCTTTTGTTGAAGTTGAACTCGTGTAACTAATATTGTTGATTTATATTTATTTTGAATATGAGTGTGACTCTTATAAGATCGTCTTAAATAAGTTATTTCGTGAAACAAATTAATCCAAATCAATCTCGTATAATTTTTTTATAAATAAAGTCCCGAAAGCTATAACATTCAAGGGGGATGTGATTTGGCTACATTTGTAAGAAAGCCTCGTAACATTATCCGATAACCCTACCAAGATCTTATTCAAACGTACACTACTAGCCTTCAACATAAGTTGCAACTACTTCTTTGCCATCCAGAAATGTTTTATTCATCTGATAGTTGTGAGGTTTGGGGCATTAGGTTGTGTTAGAAAATGTGTTTCCTCAACCCTTCAATGTTTAGTGCTGGCAAGGACTTCTTTTAAGCCTACTAATAATCACCATAAAAATCACTCCAAATTGATATCCTCATAAAAAGGAAAGAAAATTGACCCTAATTCTAAGCGATACAAGATGCAGATGGAAAAGGAATTTCGATAATGTGGGAGGGGGTATCTATTATGTTTGCTTATAATTCGCGAATCACAAACACTGTTTCTCAAACAGAACAGCCAAAAACTCACATTTCAGCTAACTGTCGAGGCTGTTATTGGTCGGCACCTCCATTGCCCTCTTCATCTTCACTCAAGATTTCAAGATCTTTTTGAGGTTTATCTGGACCACTCCAATCCAATATTTCATTTCTATGGTGGTCACGAGCAGATGGCAAATTGTGGGAATCCTTTCTTCCCTCTCTCTGTTAAACGTTAAGAGGTCAAAACTAAATAAAGCCTTGAACAACATTATATGTTCCAATCTTTGTCTCTGAGAGCAAGTACCTGTTCAGAAGGTTTACTATTCTTCCTGATTGAAGAAAGGTGCTTTGCGGCCTCATTCAATACTTGGAAGCCCTGAAGATCTCCATTCTTTATATTTGCTTCTAGCTGCCACCAAAAGAGCTCAATGAATCAAGAATTGAGAGGAAAATTAGTACTATACTGACTTTCTGAAGAGATAAAATGCTTCACCTGAATGTGAATGATGCACAGGAGAATGCTAGCAATTGGAAGCCAGCTTTCATCTGGAGATATTGATAGATTTGTCCTGAAAAAAACGATTATACTCAGTCCAACGTGAGACTTTAATGATGCAGATGCTAGCATATCAAAACAAGTTCAATGCATCATGTACCATAACTTAAGTTATGAACAGAGTAAAATCACCAATAGGATTGCTTTCCTACCCACCAAGAAAAGATTAGGATGTTTTCATAATCATCATGATTTCCAAATTAGCTCCATAGCACATTAAGTTGTGCACAAGGCATCTCAAGAACACTAAAGTCTAAATGCAGAATTTCAAGCATCAGAGAAAAATGGACAAGAAAGGCTTCTGACCATTTTTGCATTGCCTTAACTTTGTAACTGAACAATATTACTCATAAGAATCTAAAGGATACACAGTATGTAGCTAAGTTGAACATCTATAACACATTTGATATAATCCAACTTTGTATATGAGAGTTGCCATTGTTTCTCCTTCCAATAGTTATCACTAATCACTACTTGAATAACTGATTCATTATATAAAACTTCTCCACTATATTAAAGAAGGCTTTGTTATATGAAAGAAACAAACCTTAAGTATGGAGCTAAATAGACAATAGCATAAACAGCATATCGCCGATTCTCAGTATCCATCCAAGCAAACACCCAACTCTACATAAGAGTAAAGCTACATCAAAATCATAATGCTATAAACGGAAGTTATCAAAAATAAAACCACAAAATGGAGAGAAGAAAAAGGGATTACCATCCAATTGAAATAAGGAATGAAACTAATGATTCCCATAACGGCGAACCTCGCATCGGTGGAATCAATCAAAGATTCAGCCTCGAAATCCTCCGGCGGAAGAGTCGCCGGGAAAACTAGCGAGTTTAGAATGCAAGCGCCGATTGCCACAGCCACCGGCGCGTCGGCTGAGAGTTGCGCCCTGGACTTGCCATTCTTAAACCTCCTCTAAACCAATCCAAACCAAACATCAAAAAATAATAATAATAAATAAATAAACGTTGAATTCAATAAAATAATCATCGATAACTATGATAAAGTATGTATATGCTATTACCTGCCGGAGTTTTTTGAGTTGGTTATATCTTGTATGTATAGGTCTGAGAGAGAGGAAGCAGCGAGGTTTTAGGGAGAGGGAAGCTGGTGGTGATGAAGTGAGGGTCAGAGGGATCATTGGATAAAATTGGACGGTGGCCGCATCAAACTTTTGCCGGAGGCGACGATCGGAGCTTCAATTTTTTTTTTGGTTTTAATAAGGTTTACTGTGATGTATTGGGAGGTTTGAAAATTGTGCGCTGCGAAGCTTAAAGAAAGATGCCTTTTTTAGGTTTATCTGTGTTTACTATAGGTTGTGTTTGGTTTGGTGGCAACGAAAGTTTAAATTGGGTGAGGAATCAAACAAGTGTGAAATAAATAAAGAAATTTTAACTTTTGATATGGTGGGTAGCACTTGAGACAATATATATAATGATATAAAAATCCTCAAACCAAACAAAGATGTAGGAACCTAGAGAGGTTCGGTGGAATTTTGTTTGACCAAACTTTGTTAATTATACAGTGAAAATCCCACATGAATTAAGCATATGGACAATCTTAGTTTACCAAGCATGGATAATATTTCAATGGATACTGGATTTTTAAGTACACTTTTTTAAGGACACTCAAAAAGCAAATAACAAATTCTTGCCTAGACAATCTCATATTGCATTCTTACGTAAATTTATAAGACAAATCTCATATTACAATTAACAAGTTGATCAGTATAGATCATGTTGACAATATATTTATCTATTACCTACATAAAAACGTGGATATTTCTTACAAAATATGGATTGCCCAATATATCTTTATTATAGATTACTCCCTCCGTCCCACCTTATTTTGCCTACTTTCCATTTTTGCTTGTCCCAACTTATTTTGTCAGCCCAAAAATGGCAAAAAAAAAGCACTAAAAAAGCATAAAGTTAAACATTCAATCAACAATCAACTGTATTTTCTTAGGATCCGTGCCGGTCAAAGTAGGCAAAATAGCTCGGGACGGAGAGAGTATTATTTAAGGTTATAACAGTAATTTAGAATTTCCATACTTAAATAATTTTATATTCGAATTCTACCTAATTCAAAATCTTATAGAATCCTATTATAATTAGAATTCTAATATAAAAGTGTTATATATACAATATTTGTATTATTTCTTTCTTTAATTTCAAATTGTATCTATAAGTATCTAATGTATGTCAAAATATATATGATTTTAAAGTATTATTTAGTATAATTAAAGTATTAATTGTTATATATCAAACTATCACCAGATATATATTAAATTAAAATATCACGTGTTATATGTTAAAGTAATACATAATGTATATTATAGTATTAGTGGTTATATATTAGCTCATTATATGTTAAGGTAATACATAATGTATATTATAGTATTAGTGGCTATACATTAACTCATTGCAGACCCAACTCATTGAGTTTTTCCCCAACACTTTTCCTACAAAATGCATAACTCGTGATATTCATTAGGTTAAATATGTCATTACATAAAAACTTAGGGCTGATAAATTTTGATTTCTCACTAAGAAGAGCGACATAAGAAAAGAATTAAGAAACAAAATCATAGTTTTTCCATCATCCAACTATAACCCATCACCAGTACCAAAACAGCTAGTAGAAGCAAAGTAAAAAGAAACCACGAAGCAGGGAGAAGAAACGCAGGAAACACGAGAGAAACAGCAGATCGAATAGGAAGTCGATTCAATGTGCGGAGCGGGTGGGATTTATAGTGAGTTGGCTATGAGTGGACTTGATCAATTCAATTGGATCTGGTCCCTTTAATTGAATTTGTAATATGATCTCACAAGAAACTAGCTCAGGCAAAATCTAGCTTGGGAATGTCCTTGAGATATTAAAAATGGGTATTTTAAAGTACTTCCCCATTAAATTCAAGCCAGGAAAACGAAAATGAACTTATTGGGACAAACCACTGGGTAAAGTAGATAACGATAGAGATATAACTTACAGTAACACAATAGCAAAAACATATTAACTTAATGTTACAATTTATTCACAGAATTACAGTTTCATATGGCAATCAAGCTAAAACATGCACTTAATCTACAGAATAGAGTAAACATCCCTGTGGTTTTCTATCTCATAGCGATGGGTTTTCAAGCACATAATACACGTTGGATTGAGGTCACTCAAAGCACCATCTGCATGAGGACCATTTCCATTTCTTGCACCAACCAAATAAATGAACGGATTGATTACCTTGTCGTTTTTCTCTTATTTCTGTCCAATCAAGGCTGGGTTTTATTCAACACCTCACTTACAAGCATGATCCCAGATACATGCATCAACAACATATCCTCCACTTGTTTCTACATTTTCACCCTGATAATAAACAACGATTTGATGCGTGAGCATAAATATTAGGGCAGCACTAAAAAATTACATGAAATCCATAACTCTCAGTTCGAATTTGAAATCCAAAATCCTCTTATTTTGTAAATTTCAATTTCAATTCCCTCAATCTATATATGCAACCTTAAGAGTACTTACCTGAATTTTCAAGGTGCTATGAATTTAACAATACCAAGAGAAAAAAAAAAATCGAGCCTCATGAATCTCCTCCCCTTCTATCTCCATCCTCTTCACGTGTTGACGCTGCATTTAGTTGCTGTTGTAACTGTCAGCAGCAGAAAACATGGTAATTAGATCTAAAACACCATGCTGGTTAGTATTCTTAAAGTAATAGTAAGTAGATTTTGAACGATCTATAGCCACAACAACTGACACAACCATCCAATGTCAACTGTGAAACAATCCATAATTGTATTTGTAAGTACCAAAAACTCACTTGCATGTACTTTAGTTTTTCTGCAGTTAATTCATCGGTTAAGCTATTCATCCTGCAGGTGGTCGGAAAATGAGTTGAGCTTCTCTTGAAAATTAAAGCAAAATCAAAAAGAAAATATGGCTCATTGAGTTTGTTAACCCAATTCTTTTTGAGTCGAGTTCCAAGATACACACCTAGCTTGAAGTTCTGAAATCTTCACAAGCAGCATTCGTTCCCTTTCAGACGAAATTGATTCAACCTGTAACTGCATGAAATACCACGATTCAAATAAATGATAGTATGGATCTTTAAGTCAAAGACAGACACAGTATATATATGTATCTGATATCTTAAACTATGAACAGAAGCAAGCAATGACACAGAAATTTGAGCAGCAGAAAAAGCTAAAGCCTTGACCTAGGCCATGATTGTAATCCAGCATCAGATCATAGGAAATCAAAATAAGAATTTCAAGCTAAAAAAATTACAGCATGAAAGTTAAAGTTTCACATGAAGATATCAGTTGAAAACTAACAATAGGATAGATGTCTTTTCAAAATGAGATAAAGTATTCAGCTTAATTGAAGCTTAACAAGTAGGACATGACACGAGCTGAGCTCCAACGAACAAGGGTTGTTTGTGTTTGTTCATTTATCTTAAAAGCGTTGTTCATATTTGTTTATTTAACAAGCGAACATGTTTAGGAACGTTGATAAATGGTCATGAACATGTTCGTTGATTGTTCGTGCAGAAAAAGTGTTACACATCCATGCAAAAACTAAATAAAACATGTTCATGAATACTCAAATGAAAATAAACGAATATAATGAATCTAAATACAAATGAGTTACATATACATATATATATATATATATATATATATATATATATATATAAGATATTAAAATTAAATTAAGCACATTTTTCAGTATGAACATAGAATAGCAAATACATAAATATATAATCTATTTAATGAAATACCAAATGAACATGTTCGCAAACATGCTCATATTATGTTCGTTTGTATTCATTAAGATTAATAAAAGAACGTTAACCGAGCTTGATCATAAGCAGTTCGCTGAACGCTATGTTCATTTACAGCCATCAAGAAGGGTAAAACAAATTCAACTAATTCACACTGTATTGTTTCTCCCTCACACCCTTATCTACATGCACAAATATTGAAAAGATTGTTGCTGTCTTTAGTCAGACAACTGGGTACATTAAGAAAATGCATCCAAGAACAACAATGGACGTCGTAATATGATAGCATGTGCAAAGGTTTACCCAAAGCCGTGAGACTGCATAACAGGGGAACTGCAGTGCAGAAGCTGACACATACAGCTCTCCAATTAAGGTTGTCCTTATAGAACTCAAGTTCCAATCGTACGACCCCACTTCCAAACAAAAATGAGTCATATCAATTCTCCATTTTAAGCATAACACGAAAGTTTTCTACCGAATTCAGCAAATGGATTCACATCTCTGTCCAAGTATTATCCTTATAAATGTGACAATCTATATTGCAGATTAAGGTAAAGAAAATTACAGATCCTTGTAGCCTCTCATTTGGGTCTATGGACGGACTTGTAACATTCATATGCAATGTTCATAGACTATGTAATTGGACGAACTGTATGTTTGGATTGAGTGATTGAAATCCAGTGTTTTTAGGTTATAATAGCAACATTTTAGTTTAATTTGTTAGTACATATATCATATAAAAATTCCCAAACTACCCTTGAACATCAATCATTTAAACACAAAAATAATTACATAATGGTGTGAAATTTAAGAAAATAAAATGGGTAAGGTTAAACTCTACTGCGGTGACGATACATATGAATTATATGGTTGCAAATGAACCACTACGATAAGTAAACAGACCAAAATTGGGAGGACAATTTGTCATCATTACAACGATTATAAATATTGGGCTGACCTTCTATGTACCAAACATTGGATAAAGTGATAAAATAGCCAATCAAGCCCTACCAAGTTAACCAAAGGAGGCCTATAGTGCAGATAAAGGTATAAAAAGTTACAGAAACTTATGGAAAAAAATTATGGTCTCCATAAATCCAACATAATATCAGTTATGAGTTTGTAGATCAAAAATAAAATTAAATAAAAAGCCAAGAAAGAGATTCTGAGTTAATTAAACTAAAAATGTGTTTGAATTTAATATTTAGAAAATTTTGAATATTCTTCGAAGTGTTGTTTCTTTATATGGCACTGTGAACAATGTTCTGATTTTAATTCAAAAATTTGTTCTATAAGATGAAAGCTTAATGTTGCAAAAAATAATTTTGAAGTGATTTATATGTCCCGTCAAATTATTCTCTCTCCCAAGACAACACACAATCATAAGGAATCAACCATTGTCAATCTCAAAAAAATGCATCATTCCAACCATGTTTTTGTATAGGACAACACAATCGGTGCTAAAGACACAACTCCAAAAAATCATAAATGCACCAATGAACAGCTTATCTGAAGAGTGCTTAAAGCTTACGCTGCCATTATTTTCTGAACGAGGTAAAGGAGGCAGTTTCCCATTTTGAGGACCTACAGAGAAAAATAATATAATAAATAAATCAGCTAAATAAATACAGAACTATTCAGTTCAACCATCAGATTTTATACGCACCATTTTCTACCTCCATTGTTTGCAAGCTAGTCAACAAATTCACGATAAGATCCTAAAGGTCAGTGGCAAGAAATGAGAAGAAAATAAATCAGAGAGTTTGCCTTTTATTGCAAAAGTAATGCATAATTAGAGGAGAAAAAGCCACACTCCACAAGATGTAGATGGATTCTAGAAGCATCTTACTTGCTGGATTGATGTTTGGTGCAAGAGATTCTGAAGGTGAGGCACGAGAACTGAAGCAAGCCCATTAGTATTGCCGATTTCCTTGGGTGACTGGCTGGAGGGCTGAAAACCAAGAACAAAGAGACTAAGGTGGTGTTTGGATAGAGAGATTTGAGGAAAGAATTGAATTTATAGTAGTAAATCCATTAATGATGTTTGGACTGATAAGGATTTGAAATCCATTCAAATCTTGGATTTGAAATCATTCAATCCAAATGCAACTTAAGGGAATCTCAGGTTAACTTCGAAAAGAAAGGGGGTAAATCAATTAAGACACGGAGCATACAAACCATTTGTTTGGAATCAAATATCCAGTTTCCCACGCTAGCAGACTTCCTTAATGACGACTCCTGAGAACCACATTAACAACGCATGAATACAGAACTAAAAATCCACATCACCTTTTCAAACAGTCAAAGCAACTTCATCTTACCTGAGCATTTCGTCGAGAAACTGTGGATAATGGAATATCCTAGTAATTACGTATAAGTTAGAAACTGTCATGAAAAAGAACTGAGTGCCATTATCATGTTGCTGTACCTTGACAAGATCTACATTTTCTGATGTTACAGAGAATCGCCCTTTTATTTGTACCAAGTTCGTTTTTGATTTGTCCTCCAAGGTGTCTTTGAAACCTTGAAAACAAAGAAGAGATGATGTTCTTCTGAAAATTTTGTCCATGCATAGCTATAGTTTGGTGATGGCATGACCAATTGAATGAAAATAATTACCTCCTGAGGATTTGATTGGAGCTGATAAACTGTTAGCTGAAGCTCGATTAGGAAGGTTTAACGGACCACTGAAACTAGGAGCTCTCCGCACTTGATGAGACTTATCAACCACTTGGTGGTTTTCAATCTCATACCTGATGACAAGTTATGTATTTCCCAGTGAATTTAACAAGGTAGTGGAAGTTTCTTACAACTCGGACCATCAATTGCAGTAAACAAGTATGCATATCAAATTAATGTTTAGACCATTAACTATGAAGGAGACAAGAGCAAGAAACTTGTCAGAATTATAGTTTGCAGTTATGCTTTCCATGCTGAGAATCACCCTTCCTAACCTCATGTCAACTATAAGTTACACATTATTATTGTCTAAGCATAACCAGAACGCAAAGGATATATTAAAGCAAAATAAATAAATTATGATGAACCTTTCAAAATTGCGCGCTCTTTCTGACAGTGAATTACTTAGCACAATACCGGGCATGAGTGGTCCACTTTGAGTTTGACGGGGTCTGCCTGTCTGATTTTTAGTCTTGGCTTGTGCTGCTTCTTTCTCTACCAATGATGGTAGCAGCTCAGATTTTGAGTCGCTCTTTATGAGATCAGTTTTTAGCTCATTGTCATACTCCATCACATCACTTTCAAATGTCTTTCCCTTATTTGTCCGACTCGCAAATGCTAACACTTCATTATCGTTTGCTTTTTCTCTACAGACAAAAGGAGACAAAGCAAAAAAGTTATTTAGGCTTAGTTAGAAACATAGAAATATGCAAGTTCATCGTATATTAAAACAGGTCCCAAACACAAAACGTAAATGAACTAAAAGGATAAATATATAGCAAACTGAAATTTAGAAGACAGTAATGATAAATTGAGTAGAAATACGGGATACAAATAAAAAGTTTACAAACATCCAACAGTTACCTGCCAATATTATTGCTTGTATCTACCGATCTTACCACAGGATTGGATGTAACCTATGAACAGCAAAGGGAAATCAATTAACTACTTTACTAACTTGTCCATAAGGCAATAAACATAGTCCATAGAAGAAATTATGTAGAAGAAATAAGCACAAGCTCCATGATAAGTCGATAATTATGAAAAGAAAATTATCAATGACCTTATGGCTCATATAAGATTTTAGGTTGTCTTCTTCTTCTTTGATTTCATGTATTTCATCCTCATCCTGCAGCTGTTAGGAAAAAACAGCCAATATGATCACTTACAATGGTTTACTCAAAAATGATTTCTGAACAAAAAATAATATTAAAAAAAAAAAGTACTTGTCCACATACCATCGATGCTTGGAGCTTCAAATCCTCAACATCAAAGTTCCATGCACTTACTCCTCGCTGATACTCACTCTGAAAGACGCAAGCAAAACTTATAAATTAAGAGAGTGACAAAGTACACGCTGAAAAACATTCACTCACATGGAGGATATTGTGTATTAGTTTTCTGAATTTCTAATTAGAAGTTTAATTACCACCACTACAGTGTATGGCAGATTTGGTATTTTCCACTCACTAATACTTGACAATATTTAAAAAACAAGAAAAAAAAAAAAGGACCCCATAGTTAGAAACCTTTCCACCCCAGGTGAAGGGGAAACATCCTTCGGACAAAAGATGACTCATATGAAGGAAAATATCAGGATATCTAGTTGCAAAAAATTAACCATGTTGCAGATAGGTTTAATATGAAACAGATACTCTTGCACAGTGTAAGCCATGCGAAAAGCGAAAAAGCATTAGACCAACAAGACGAAAAAAGCAGGTTGCACCAAAATATGTTTACCAAAACCATAAAGCAAGAAAAACAATAGCAAGTAAAGAAAATAATATGCGGTATATTTCAAACCTGAGATATGGCTTCTTGTTCTGCCGAAGGCATTTTTTTCAAAGCAAGTTGTGCAGCATCTTTGAGCTACAGTAAATTCACAACATCAACAAGAATTTAAGAAAAGTTGACTTAAATACCCATGATAATTCCATGGTCCTGACATACCTGGAGATCTTTCACGCGCTTCCACAGTGGTGGCAGGTCAACAAATAATTTTTTTACAGATTGTTCAGGAGGCTTTGCATTCTTGAAAAATGAATGTTTTAATAATTTTTCTGCAGTTGGTCTCTTTGTTTGATCTTTCACCAAGCACATAGCCACCATTTCTTTGAAAGACTGCCAGTGATTGCTTTAATTATGGACTGGTAAAATAATTTACACCTCAAAAAGTGTAAGCGAACATGCTGTCTTAATATCATGAATACCTTAGAGAACCTCTTATCACGGTCATAATCAAGTCCAGGCGGGGCATTTTGTATTGTCATTAGCAAAACCTATTAGAAGGTGGAGGGAAAATCTTATGAAGTGGTTTTTTACTACAATATCCTCCATGAAAAGAGCTAAAATCTTATGCAGATATCCATACCTTCATTGGAGGATATTTTGAAAATGGCGCATGTCCATGAGCCAACTCCAGTGCAGTTATTCCAAATGACCAAATGTCAGCCCTGTAAATAAGCACCAAACAATCAGCTCTTAATACTGCTAGTGATATATATGGAATGTTACAAATTGGCAACAGGGTAGGCATTGATCCAATGTGAAGAAACTACAGGAAAATAGTCTGGGATAAGTCTTACACATATAAGAATAGAATAACCATATAGTTTGAATTCTGGTTTAATCTGTCCAATGGGTCATGTTCAGATATGAAAACAGCGTCTCAGAAAATTAGCTAAATGCAACTTAGCTGATGAAAGGAGAATAATTTTCGTGGGCAAATAGTAGCACCATACACCTTATCTATACCACCAAAATGGAGAATAATTTCTAGTATAGACTCCAAGATTGTTCAAATACAAATATCGAAATCATAATTGAAGAGACTGACAACTAAACACATGTATACATGCATGCACAAGCACATTTGTGATGCTCAAGTTATTCATGCAGGAACAAAGTATATATCATAAAACCAATAGACAATGTGAGAAGATGGAGTAACGCCCACTTGAAATCATATCCCGTTCCTGGCTGCAACACTTCTGGGGCCATCCTGTAAAACACATAATATAAAAAAAAAGAAGACATAATATCAGTTCGTACAGATTGACTAATACAATGAATATATATAAATATATATATATCTATTACCTATATAAAAGTGTGGATGTTTCTTACAAAATATGGATTGCCGAATATATACCTATCAAAGAATATTATTTAAGGTCATAATAGTAATTTAGAATTTTCATAATTAAATAACTTTATATTAGAATCATATTTCAAAATTTTGTAGAATCTCATTATAATTAAAACTCTATAATATAAAAGTGTCATATATAAGATATTTGTATTATTTCTTCTTTATTTGAATTGATCTTCATGTGCAACGCACGTGATCTAAAACTCGTATATATATATATATATATATATATATAGAGAGAGAGAGAGAGCATACCAGCATGGAGTTCCTACAAAGGTATTCCTGGAACGTTGTCTATCACCTCTGTCAAACATGCAGGCTGAAACACCAAAGTCAGCAAGCTTCACCTCGCCATCACTATCCATTAATATATTTCCTGCCTGCAAAAAAAGATGTTAAACAAAATGTAAAGCATCTCACTTTGATTGAGTTTAGATTGAGGAATTTCTCAAAAATTAGTTCAAAATGGGACAAAGGATTTCAAATCCAATCAATCCAAACAACCACCCACTGATTTGCAACAATGTATTCCAATTTCATCTGCAAATCCTTCAACCCCAAACCCAACCTTAATATATAATAGAATTCAAAGAATATGTCAAACTATAGTTTCAGAATAAATTTAAAATTGAATAACTGATTGACCTTCACGTCACGATGAATATGGCCGTGGTGATGAAGGTACTCCAAAGCCTTCAAAGTCTCTTTCAAGATAGACGCAATGGCGGATTCTTCAAATCCTTCTGGATATGCTATCTTCATGAGATGTAGGCAAGAACCCTCAGCCATAAAAGGCATTATCACCCATAGGTTACGATCAACGACAAATGAACAAAATGATTTTATGACATTAGGATGATTGATTAAACTCATTGTTTGAGCTTCCCTACGCATATCATCCTGCCCAATGGTAAAGTTGTTCAGTCAGAAATCCAGTCCGACCACATCCACTTGCTTTACATAACAGAGAAGCCATATTCATTAAACACAATATTTATCTGATTTATAATCTGACATTGAGCACAAGAACTATTCATTTTTCAGGTCAAGTGCTCAAAAACAACGCTGCAGTAAACCAAAATTAACAATTCTGAAATGAACAAGAACAGCATTAACCAGCTCTTTTCGGATAACTTTTCCTTTTGGAAGACAATATGACTAGGAGGAACAACTTATGATTATTCAAATAAAAGAAGTTCAGAAGGTGCTGCATTAGATACATAGCACTCTCACGTGAGTCATGATTTGAAAGAACTTCCTGATGCAAATATCAATGGCTTATGATAGGATTTGTGAGGAAACCAAGATAATTAGGATAAATTGCAGTTGCATAGAATTTGTTGCTAATAGTAAATTCTGAGTACACAATAAACCTCAAAGCAGCAAACAATTGGCAAGAACAATATATGAGGGAGTGTTTGCAACACATTTTAGGAGCTAAAATTCTGCTTTTAGCTTGTATTCAGTAGGTTGAGTGTGGGTAAACCTCAGCTTTTGCTTAAAATAAGCAGAAAAAAAATCTAAAACCTAGAAGCAGGTAGAGCGGTGTTTTAAAGTGCTTCTCGGTTTTTGTTGTTAAGTCCAATTTTAGTTTGACATTTTTCACCTCAACTGTTTGTCATGATTCAAGTTTGCCCATAAGTTTTCCAGGCATTATAAGATGTGAATGATTATTTATAGGAAAATATTTCATATCTACAAAATCTATACATTTAATCAGTTCTTCATTTCAAAGCACAATTGTTGCAGACACTCCTACTGATTCTCTTCAAGCATTCGCAAAAGGGGACAACACAGAAAGTCCTTGTATAAACTTGTAAGATCAACCTCTGCCTATCTACTGATAATATATGCAAATAGCCAACATAAGGTTTTGGTATCAGAAAGAGTTTACCGAGGAATTCTTAAATTTTCTCCATTATAGAGGTTGAAATAACTTTAGCTGTTCCAGAGAGGGTAGAACATCTTCACAAGAAGAGAAGAAATTTTTATTTGTATACTTAGTATTAATAAATTGATACAGAAAAGGAGTCCTGTCAAACTTGGGCTCGATTGCCTTGATTATGATGACCTCATCCCAAAAAAATTCATGGATATTAGTATAAATGTATACAGATAAGCACAGCATGTATAGACACACGTCTGAATCACTTCAGGATTGATCCAATGGCAGGCTCTTCAAAACCAATGATCAGACTCGGCTCATGCTCCAAATTTGGCTTCTAAGTTGTTTTAAATATCTTCAGGTATTAAATTTACAAGTAAAGATGACAATATTTCATTATCTATGAGATTCAAAAAAAATAAAAAAAGGTTTAGAACTGAGTGTTGCAAACTTATTACTTCATCAATCCCGTTACATCTCCATTTTAAGCGACTCTTGGTCGAATTATAGTTGCACCTCATCTAGATTCTAATAAGCATATACTGCTACTATTCCATTTTATGAAAATAATTACAATTTTAGAAGGAAATGTGGGGGGGGGGGGGGGGGGGGGATTTCTGGTTTATCCAACATGAACACAATCTGCAATTGTAGCATTACAGTCAAATCAAACATTAGGCCAAAATGAGACAAATATGGCTCCATTTTGAACAAAGAGATCTTAGCACAAAAAGCATAATGTCTGTTTTGGGTGAGACTAAGCAACACTAAATCAATGGCTGAGGTATAATCTATGATCTAAGATATAAAATTCTTCATTAATCAAGTGAAGAAATTTTATCATTAAGCACTCTTCTCAAGGCCCCTCCTTAGAATTCATATCACTTCTCCAACTTATCTCACTGTGAAGATATTGAATTTCTATAAGCGATCGGTGGCAGTTGCATGCATGATAAAACTAATCCAAAAGCATTACTCCAATCAACAAGATAACCTGATCAACACATTATTTCAGAGAGCAAATAAATGATTTATAAACCCCATATAGAAAATGAAGGACAACTCTACATATACTCATAAAGAAACCTGGAGCAAAAACTCAACTTTCTCTATCCACCATTAACTAGAACCAACTCAATGCTTCAAATTTCAAAGATTAAACCCTTTGAACACTACCCAGTTCCACTCAAACAAATTCATAACCAAACTCCAGGATCTCGAATTGCACAGGCATTAAAATCCCAAGCAACATCAGAACCACACTCCAACTAGATCAAACCTTACCTCATACACAGCAGACTGAAATTAAATTCATAATCGCATGAAACACACGAAATCACAAGAGAAATGGAGAAATGCGACATATGAACAAACCAGATTGCTATTGCATCGATCGAGATCCAAGCACTTAACAGCGACCACTTCATTGGTTGGCAAATAGATCGCTCTGTAAACAGTTGCGCTCGCGCCATATCCCACCTCTTCTAGAAGCTTGTAATCATCCGGATTCGCCGTGTAAGTCTTCCCCATTTTTCTTCACGCAGCCGTTGATGAAACCATCAATTTGAAAGTCTCACCGCTTCGATTTCACCTATTGAAATGGAGCAAAAGCTTCTCCCAGAAATAAATAATTCTTTTATGTTGCTTTTCCTTTCTTCGTCTACTGAATTACGAGAATCCTTTTTCGGACAGTGAAAGTCTATAGATATGGACTGTGTTGAAGTCTGCTGAAGTTTTCTACTTCTCTCTCTCTCTCTCTCTCTCTCTGTCTGTTACAATACTCCGAATTTTAGCGATATTTTTTAGATTTTGGTTTGTTTTTCTGATCCCTTTCATTTATTTTTATTTATCTTTCATCTCCATTTTGTTTTATTGTTTATTAAATAATTTTATTATATTAAGGAGTGGAATTATGTGTCCGTTGACCATATGCATATTGCATAGCGCCTTACGGCAAAAAGTAGAGGAGAGAAGGCTTGGATTGCCTACACCAACTATGTACTCGATTTTGCTACAACCATAGCATTGCAGTGTTGTACCTTTGACTTAGAAATGAAAAGGATTTTTATTGGATTTGATATTCAAATTCTAATATGATGATCTAAATTCAGAAAATTCAAATAGAATATACAAAAAAAGATATTTTTAGATTCGAATACGAATATATTTGATTCAAGTATTCATGAATATTGGAATAATATATTTAATATTTTTAATAAATTATTAATATTTATTTATTATATATATTGTATATTTTTATTCTTTTATTCAAATAACAATTTGAGTTTGGATGTTTTGCAATCTTTTGATTTATGAATTGCAATTGACAAAAAAAATAATCTATGATTTATACCTTAATAATATAGGTATTTGTATCATTAAAGTGTTTGATATATATTTACAATTTGATATTTATTAACTAATTATGTGGGAAATTTTTGTGAAAAAAAAAATTTCAAGTGAATTTAGGTTAATTGTAAGAAAAATCACAATTTTTACTTAAACTGTCATTTTAACAAATATTTTCACTATTGATCAAATAAAATCTCAAAGAAAATATAGAGAATTGTGTATGAATCTATTTCACATTGGTTGACAAACTAAAATAACATTAAAATTATTCAATATAATCTATAATTGATTCTATTATGGAATGAAATATGTCACATTGATTAGTTACTAAAATAAAATTGAATTCATACACTATAATTAATGATAGTGTGATGAGTTTGTGTTATATAGTTAACAAACTAAAATGTCATAAGTTATCATTATAATGACGCTAGTGGCTAGTAGTATGCTTATCCACAATGTTTTAATAACTATCATGAGGTAGAAAAAAGGGAAGTGAAAAGTTGAAAAAGAACAAATAGGGAGTAAATCTTTTTTGGTTTGTTTAATCCTTTCTTGACTGGTTTATCATACAAGTAGTTTTGCATGATTAATCGAACTGAATCAATGACTAGTTTTCGATTAAATTGATTGGTCTCATCTGATTCCACAAATAGTATACATAAAAGTATAATGTAGAATCACTTATCTGTAGTAGATATGAAATATTACAGTAATAATTGAGTGTTTAAGATAATGTCACATGAATGTTTAAGGACACGTGACAAATGTGGGCCCATGCCACATGCTATTGATCAATGAGGAATATTCCACGGTTTTGGGACATATAGCCTTATTTTTTCTTACTAACAATGGCAATTGCAATGTCTACGTTGTTTTTGTTATTCTATAGGATTTGGAATCTTGCAAGCTACAGTTAATGGCTTTGCTCTATACTGCCATACTTGCGACCATACACAAAAGTTTTGGTTTTATTTTCATTTTAAAAGCTATTAAGTTTTAAAATTTACCTTCAACAAATATGACATGGTTTTAACTTGGAAGGAAATTTTTGTTGTCGCACAAGAAAAATACTTAACAAATCATGATATACAATACTGCAAATACAATCTATTATGGATAAAAAAAATTGAATTGTAAATAATAGAAATATCCGTAATAGATTGTAAAGAGAGAGAGAGAGACAAATTTATTGATATGAATAGTTTTCCAAAACTTGAATAGATCAAATTATCTTATGGGTTAAAATTTTGAGTTATATTGGTGATTCCTTAAATAGTGACATTGTGAAATATTGATTTAGCGGCGTAAATATATACATATAAAAGAAGATTTTGAATCTCTCACAGGCTGCCATATCAGTTTTTTAAAGAAATCTAAAGTCGTCACATCAACACCTTAGAGAATTATAGAGCTGTCATGTGTTCTCTTCATCCCTTTCTCTTAAACTTCTCTCCATCTCTTCATCAACTGTTACAATATTTCCATATTTTCATCTTCATTTTCAATTCTCATTGTTTCTCAACCACCGTTTCTTGAAATATCCTTGCATTAGTAAAAATGAAGTCTGATGGAAAACCAACAAAAATTAGTTGCTCAAAGATGAATGGTGCATACAACAATTGATACAAACTCTATAGCCCTACACTTGGCTGCACCATGACTTTCCACATCTATTTCTCTCCTCCTACTCATTACCATAAATTTCATGTAAGTCCCCCTCCCACACGATGATTTTATCTATTTTCAGATGCCCATTTCTAGATTTCTCTAATAATTATTGGATGGATGATTCGGCAGATTTGGTTTCTGCCTGATAATTTCATGGGTTTATGAATTCTTTCAAAAAATTGGTAAAATTGTAGAAATTAGTGAAAAAAATTAAATTTAGGGGCTATTCTGTTGTTTTAATCATATAGGCAAAACACATAATGCTTAATCTACATTATATTTTTATTGATGATGTCTTCAATATTTCATGTTATGAATGCTTTAGTGGTGTTGTCTGCTTTGGAATAAAAAAGAAGTGCAAGTGAGAGACAAAATGATCTTTTTATGCTCATACTTTGTCCAGGTCCAACCTCGATGAAATTTGAGTAATTGGGGAGTCTATTTATATGGAAAATATATTCTTCTTAGTCTGTTAAACAGATAGGTTTTCTTATTCATTATGGATATGATTTGATTCATGGGCAATTTGTAGAATTTTCAAAAAGATTAGTTTCATGACAAATAAAGTTATTTATCATTTATGACCCTCATGGTGTTCTCTCTAATTCATTTTTATGTCGTGGAATTGTTTATGGAGGTCATGTTTGAAAATATTTTTATGTCGTGGAATTGTTTATGGAGGTCATGTTTGAAAATGGTGGAGAGCTTGGGGGTATGATTTTAAATTAATGGAATCTCACTAATTGTGAATTAATAAAGATTTCCATTTAGGATGTTATCATTGAAAAAAAAAAAAGGAATTAGATGTTTTCAAGTCACTTAATGTCATGGACCAATCTCTGGATCAATGCAAATTTGAACAGGGTGATTAGCTTTTGAATTCGTTTTTGTATAAGTATTAGCTAAGAGATGTTTTATATAAATCGATGATTCCATTGATAAATTTCTGATATCTCAAAATAATTGTTGTTAGGTGTGTTATTGATTATTTTAGATTTTAATTGCATCTACCGCATACTCTTAATAAAATAATAATACATGATAAAAAAAATTGTTTGCAAGGTTATGTAATTGACTCCATCAAAAATAAACTAAGAAAACAATTCATGTCTTTAAAAGGAAAACAAATTGAGAAACTTACGAAGTCAGGAGTTGAGGTTTGTTGTTGTGAAAAACCATTGACCTTTTATTTATAAGTTTGTATCTATGTGTCTTGTAATCAAATCTTACATTTTCTACTTATTCATTTGTCAGATCAGAAACAATATAAGTGGCTTTCACTGGAGATACAATGTCGGACTGTTTCCTTCATCCACACACTACTGATACCCTTCAGGCCATAATTTCGTAATTTTTACAAACTATAGGTATATTGTCATCATTCTCATAATTGTTTGACACAAGGTTGCACAAATATTATAAGATTGATGTTGGAGTTTCAGTGTGATCACATGATATGTATACATTTTCTTATTTGTGTTCTATTTTGTATTTTTTCAAGATTATGCTAGCATTCTCTTAAAAGTATGTTATTCGGGGATTTGCAGATGCATCAAATGCTATTCACATACGCTTGTGGAAAGAGAGTTCTCCAACCTGATAAAACGTAGTTTGCTGCTAAATCTTAGCATATAAATGTAATTTTGAGCTTTTAACTAAATATACAGGTATATAATCTTTTGAAATTGTCATGTATCAATACATATTTTCTACTAGATAATAATGTTTTCAAGCTAGCATACAATAATAAAAATCAAATCTCAATTCAATTCGATTTGAAAGTATTTTCGAATTTTTGCTATATCCAAAATTTGATATTTCTGGTCTATTTTTTATGGTCCTATGTTCTTAATTTTCATGGTTTAAGTTTTCATTTGAAATTGTATCTGTTGTTTTCAAGTGTAGTCTGTGGGATTTACATTATAGATATATATGTCTCTAAGTCAATATCTCATGGCTTCCTTAGTTACGTTAGGTTATACATATTGTATTTGTTATGGATTTTGTCATGTTATCTTTGAATAAAAATATTTGAACGTTATAGTTGATTGAAGTCCAATGGGAAACCAATGAAAATCGGCAACTCAAAGATGAATGGTGCATACAACAATTGATACAGAATTTATAGCACTATGCTTGGTTGTGCCATGACTTTCCATATCTATTTCCCTCCTCCTACTCATTCTCAAAAATTCCATGTAAGTCTCATTCCCATGATGATTTTTTCTATTTTTAGATGCCCATTTCTGGATTTCTTTAATGATTATTGGATGGATGATTCGGCAAATTCAATTTCGGCATGATAATTTCATGGGTTTATGGATTCTTACAGAAAATTGACAAATTTGTAGAAATTAGTGAATTCTTTTTAAAGTTGGGGGCTATTTTGTTGTTATAACCATATAGGCAAATCGCATAATGCTTAATCTACATTTCCTTTTTATTGAAGATGTCTTCAATATTTCATGTTATGAATGCTTTAGTGGTGTTAACTGTTAACTGCTTTGAAATAGGAAATAAGTGTAGGTGTGAGACAAAATGATCTTTCTATGCTTATACTTTGTCCATGTCCAAGTTTGATGAATTCTGCAAAACAAAGTACTGCTGGAGATGATCATCGAATGTTTTGCTGCAATTTAGTAATGAGGCAGTTTGTAACATATTATCTTTCTCTTGACAATTAGGTCTTAGCCTGTAAATATTTTTTATTTTGAATGGGGCAAAAATATAATTATATATGTGCAGATTAATCGAGCAGAATCAAATATATTAGCAACTTCAGCCAGGTCTGCATTTCACATAAATCTCTAAGTTAATAATTTATGTTGATATGTATATATATATATATATGATATAGCTGTACTCACGTTCACATTTTCTTTTTTTCATACATACATATGAAAGGTTTGTGTCCTAGATTACGTAGTGTTAAAATTCATGGGTTCGTTATTGACTCTTATTCGAACTTATAGATCTTTAACTTTAATAGACGAAGTATATAGAGGCTTTAGCAAGATATTTTCATTTACCAATCAATGTTTTGTTATCTATCTAACTATGTAAGTATTTCCCCTTAAAGATTGGAATTTCAAACCTTAGAATTAAGTTTGAAACTTACCAACAACGTTTCTTATTTTTGCAAATGATTAATGATCCACCATCGTTATTCAAAATACAATTAACTGCAACTTCCTGATAGATCAAGTATCTGATATTATATTGTCCTAGGATACCTCTTGGTTACTTTATAGATTAAAACAATATAGAATGTCTATGTTAAATACTTACTGAAATTTAACGGTTTCTACTTCAGCAACCACAAGAGTATATCTCATTACTCTCTAAAATCAGCATGTATTCGTAACAGAGATCCTTCTCTCTGTCCCTGCCTCCCACTAAAGCAATTATAGGAGCTCCATCTCTAATTAATGTAGCAGCTTATTTAGTGTTGCCGAAGTTGGAAGTTAAGAGTTAGTTGTAGTTGTTCCAAAGCTTGAAAATACAGTAACTATCTGGTAAGTAATAACCAAAAACCATTAACTTGATACCTTTGTATCTTATACATAGGGGTGAAGAAATAAAAGTAACGGTTTGGGATGATTTAGCCGATACTTTCTGTGAAGAATATGTGAATGAGAGGTCCAAAAATATTATTGTGGTTTTAACAAGTCTTAATCCAAGGATATTTGGAAGTAAGCTATCAAAAGTTTAAATATATGTTCAACAATTACTTTCTCCATAATGGAAAGATGAATTTACCAATGTGAAAAATAAAAATGAATTTTTGGAAAGTGTAGACTTTAACCATGGTGTAAAAAGGTAAAAAAAATTGATACCTAATAAAAAAGGCAAACAAAAACATACTCATTACAAAAGGTGGGATTGAGAATACAAAGAAAAAATTACTCATTAATTTTGGAGGGCATTTGCGAAAAACTACCACGATAATTAAATCAAATAAACTTTATCTATGGTCAACTAACTCTGAATATTTTTACGATATGAAAATAAAACCAACCACAAAAAATAAATTAAGGATGCAAAATAAGTACAATATATATACATAGAATAATAAATACATAAAACAAAAATAAATAACAAATGTAAATTAGATGAGTAAGGAAACTCGTGCAACGCATGAGTTCAAACCTAGTTCGACAAATTGTAGAACTTGCGCTAAATTTTTTTAGATATGATGATGAGGTTTATTCACATGAGATTGCCTTTGAGTCAAAACAATCAGAATTATGTAAAATAGAAAAGCATGGATCTAATTTATGGTAATACATACACACATATATGCAATAGTAGCCTATATTTGGATACTATGTGTTTGGGCTAGCAAAGTTATAAATGGATTTTGTGTTTTAGACTTATGTTTGTGTTGGTAGTAGTTTTGATTTTTCTTCAAGCTTATTATGCCTTCATGATTAATTTATGATATTGACACCAATATAGTCTCATTTTTTTAAATTTGGTGAATCCCAAGTGAGTGACTAGACCCCAAAAATTAGCATTCCTATGAAAATATTGTATGTGGGCTTGGTATGAGAATGGGGCGTTCAAATATTATATGTGCTGGATTGAAGGCCCAATAGCTTGTTCCATATCTCTAAGGCCTAAGTGATGGTCCATAAAAATCATTGAAAAAGGAGAATGTCATAGAATAATTTGCGTGATTAATTATTATGTTTTGATTTAAAAATAATATTTCCTCAATTGGAGAAAATTGAGAATTTACAAAAAAAAAAAAAACATATTATATCAATTTCTTTCTCCTCAATCTCCTGGAAGCAGATGCTTTAGAAACCAAGTACCCCACCCCAAAACAGACAACCCAGATCCCCACATCAACGGCCCAATGCATCCCCTCTACATCCATCTCGCAATCTCCACCGTGCAGTTCCTCGTTCCCAGCGCAACAATCACTACACCAGCACACACCCGATCCGAGCTCCCCCTCCCTCTCCACCTCCCTCTCCTCCGGAATCTCCTCCAGCACGCAACACCTCTCCCTCCGCCGCCGCATCGCCGCCACCATCTCCACCTTCTCAGTCATCACCTCCTCCGCCAGTTCCGGCGCCACCGACACCTCAACATCCTTGATCCCCGTGACGACGTCGTTTAGGGAGAGCGCACACTTGCAATCCATGGTCCAGTCATCGCCCTCGTCTTTTCTGAAAATTCCCTTCAACACCTTCACATCGCCCACGTAGATCTCGAACCTCGCCCCTTCACACACCGCCACTCTCTCTCTGCTCCCGTACCTGAACCCGCGGCTCTCCTCGGATAAAACCCGGTGGAGCGTCACGAAAGCGGGCGAGTCAGGTCGGATATTGGACCCGTTTATCTCGAGAAAGCTTCCGTTTATGCGAGGAAGAAAATGCAGCGTCAGAAAATCGGGCAAAGTGGTTGTATTCTTTATGCGTGAAACTGATAACTGAGTACAGAATGCTTTGATTTTCAAGGTTTCTCTTTCGTTTCCTTGAAACCCTCTACACATATCTACTGATTTTTTTTTTTTTAATATTAATAATTTGGTTTATTCTTTGTTTTCTAAGCAGATGGGATATTATATATGAAGAGAAGCAAAAATTAAGAAAACGGTTTTGAGAAGAAATCAAGGGGTGTCAGGTGGAAGCACACGGTTTTGACTAACCTTGTCTCTTTTTGAAAGAATTTATATATTGTTTCTCATTGTACAAAAGAGTTTTTCTTCTTGTCTCATAGTTTTTATATTCTCAAATTTTCATCCTTTATCTATTTATTTTTCTATTGTGATCCTATAATTATTTTTAAAATTTAATATCTAGGTCAATTATGTACACCAATATATTCAAGTGATATGTACTTATTTCAATGACCTCCAAGTTGTATATTGTAAATGGAAAATTTTCTAAATTATTTATGAAAATTCATTGATAGGTAAAACATGTATTAATTCATCGGTAGCAAGAAAAAAAAAATCTACATATAAATTTTAAAAAAAAAATTTGATTACAAAATAATAGTAAAAGTAGATTACATATTATTATTACAATAATAACTATTATTTTTAAATTATTCAAAAGTTTGAGGTTGATATCAAGTTAACTAAAAGGTTATCATAACTAAAAATTAGAAATTGTTTTTTTGAGTAGGTCTTGTGTGAGACCATTTTACGGATCTTATTCTGTGAGACGGGTTAGGTCAGGTCAAACATAATAATTAAGTAATACTTTTCTATATTTCAGGTAATATTTTTCTATATTTCAGGTAATACTTTGTATTATATTATTTAGTATATATGCAAAATACAAAAGTATTACATGATATATAGAAAAATATTACATAATATATACAAAAGTATTACATGTTGCTCGAGGAGAAGAGAGCATCTGGAAGCCCTAGGATCCGCGTGTTTTTTAAGACCCGACCCGACCCAATTCGGGTCATATATCCTATAATACAAAAGTATTACCTGATACACATAAAAGTATTACCCGATACTCATAAAAGTATTACATATTTTCTTATAGTCTGACTCAACTCAAAACAAAATTATTACCTGATATACATAAAAGTATTACCTGATACACATAAAAGTATTAGATATTTTTCGTATGGTCCAACTCAACTCAAAACACATCTTATAATACAAAGTATTACCTAATATATGGAAAAATATTACGTAATATACGCAAAAGTATTACATAATTTTTTATATTCGACCTGACCCGATCCGTCTTACAACATGGGATCCATGAGACGGTCTCACTCAAGACTTTGCCTTTTTTTCGTGGGTTAATAAAATAGGAAGTTTTAGTTATATGACTTAAATAAATAAAAGAGAATAAATAAGAATTAATTGTTGGAAAAATTACCTACTTTACTTAATTTGTAATTTTAATTAAATTTCTGAATATTAGCAAATATGACATAAACATGTTTTTTATTTTTTTTGCAATTTTAATCAAATGATAGTTTTTAAATATGGTTGTGCTCAAGGTGTATTTTTTCATTTCACGATCTCGACTTTTTTCAAATTCAATATTTTTTATAATAGTTTTTCCATGACAATTTTACACTTCAATATTAACGCAACCAAATGTGAAAATTGCTCGTTGGATAAAATTATAAAAAATTATGAAAATTTATGTTATATTGACTAATATTTAAAATTTTGATTAAAATTGTAAATTAAGGCTGAATAAATAAATTTATAAAATTTTAAGAAGCAAATTAGATGACTAAAAGTTCGATGGGCTATGTTCCACATGTCATTGTCACATGTTATACACTTGATGAAAACTAAGATGAATGGATTTATACACTTATTTTTTATTTTTCAAGAGGAAATTATTTTGGAACTTACTGCATGACCAAGTAAAGTTGGGGATAGCCAATGGTTTTGGGGGTGCATTTCAAGGAGACTTGGACGCAAATTTTGCAACTTGATTGCCTTATTCTTATCCTTGCATTCATCATTCTATACATTCCACCACTTTCACTTTATATATCATATAACGTCTCTTATACATTGCATGAACTATCCTATTTATGGATAAATTTTAATCATTATACCAAAAGGTTCATTTATAAAAAAAATTCTCAAATATTTTGAATATATTTGAATAAGTAAAAACATCCTTCATTTTCATTTGTTGCATTCTTGAACTCAAACTAGATAAAACCAAACACGTGTCTTCCCATAAAATCGATAGAAATTGAGCCAACTTAAACATCAAATAGGAGATCAACCAAAACTGAGTCTGCTAGAACCATTTTTCAGGGGGCAAGCCCGAGCAAGGGCCTAGCCGAAGTGGCTGAGCCGGCCAGAGCTCTGTCGACGTCCACTACCTCAACACAATTCGAGTGAGCCAGGGAGTCCACTCCAACTTTCTCAAGTCCAATATACCCCTAAAATGAACTAGTCCAAACTATAATTAAATCCGATTTCAATTGGATCAAATCTCTAAAATCGAACTAACCGATATAATTTCCAAGATTATGTAGTTTAGAGCTTAACCCATAAATAAAGCCTCAACATATAAAAGTATCCGAAATTCATTATATTAAAGGAAGAGATAGATAATATGGTAGAAAGATAAAAACAACTGACCAGACCAAACACTTCTGAATCCTAATCTCTGTGTCTTTTATTCATTTTTAAGCTTCATTCATTCAATTTATATTATATTTGTATGGTATTTGGTTCATTCCTTTCATACACTTCTGAGTTCTAATTTCCGTGGTTTTCTAATCATTGTGTCTTTTATTCATTTTTAAGTTTCATTTCGTTCAATTTATATTAAATTTATATTGTATTTGGTTCAATTCGTTTGACACGAATTTACATGTTAGGGACACTGTTTAAGCTTAACGATTAGAATTCAAATGCTAGATTTTAAATTCTTAAAATATAAGTTTTAATTGTGGTTCCAGAGTATTCAAAATGAACGAGTTCTAAAAACAGTCATTTGCATTCTACATCTATTTGAGTTGGAAAAGAAAATGTGGGCTCGCCAAGGGGCTACTCTTGTCAAAATCTGTAGCCAACCGATTCGGGCTAAAAAACCCGAATTTATATACATTCATAAAATTAAACCATAATCTTAATAAGGTTTTTTTTTTTTTTTTGAATCAAGGATGAAAATATCGGTTTTATTGATAATAATAGTATCTTAATTTTATGAAAATATCGATGGATATATCAATTTCGGTGAAAATATCGAACTTTTTTTCAAAAAAATATGGAACCTTTGTAAAGAAAATTGGAAAATATATATAGTAATTTACAAAATATTATAATTAACATTATATAAAACTTAAAATTTTTAACAAATGATATATTTACAAAATAGGTATAATATTTATATATATGTCCGATAAAAAAATAAATTATAAAATTTCAAATAAATATATATGGAGCCTACTTGTTCCATTAATAGATAAAAAAAAATTATGAATTTTTTCTACGACATTTGCATACGCCGATATATTGGCGATGTATCAGTGATATCACCCTTTATTTACTAATTTTTTGACTGTTGGCGGTTTTCTTTGTATGTGTTGTTCGGAAAGAGAATGACTCAATGATTATTCATTTGCCGGAATCAAAAGTAAAAATTTTGGTGGATAAGGATCTTGTAAAAACTTCTTTCGAGGAATGGGCCAAACCAGGTCATCTCTCAAGAACAATAGCTAAATGACCTGATGCTACTACTTGGATCTGAAACCTACATGCTGATGCTCATGATTTTGATAGTCATGCCGGTGATTTGGAGGAGATCTCTCGAAAAGTATTTAGTGTCCGTTTTGGGCAACTCTCCATCATCTTTCTTTGGCTGAGCGGCATGTATTTCCACAATGCTCATTTTTCCAATTATGAGGCGTGGTTAAGTGATCCAACTCACATTGGTCCAAATGCCCAGGTGGTTTGGCCAATAGTGGGCCAAGAAATATTGAATGGTGATGTGGGCGGGGGTTTCCGAGGTATACAAATAACCTCTGGTTTTTATCAAATTTGGCGAGCATCCGGAATAACTAGTGAATTACAACTCTATTGTACCGCAATTGGTGCATTGGCTTGGTTTAGTTTGGTTTCAAGATGTAGAATCTATGTTAAATCACCATGCAGCGGGGATATTAGGACTTGGGTCTTTCTCTTGAACGGAGCATCAAGTACATGTATCTTTATCGATTAATCAATTTCTAAATACTGGAGTAGATCTGAAAGAGATACCGCTTCCTCATGAATTTATCTTGAATCGCGATCTTTTGGCTCAACTTTATCCAAGTTTTACC
Organism: Scutellaria barbata; assembly: GCA_028654395.1. Classification (NCBI taxonomy): domain Eukaryota; kingdom Viridiplantae; phylum Streptophyta; class Magnoliopsida; order Lamiales; family Lamiaceae; genus Scutellaria; species Scutellaria barbata. The sequence goes on from CM053647.1 coordinate 27,215,926, forward strand.
GAGAATTTGGAACGAGCATGAAGAAATTAATGATACTTCTTTATCTTTTGAGTTGTTTTGCCGAATCGATCGCTCAAGATCTTTGGTCTCTACTCGGACCCGATAAAAACAATGGGATCACTTCTTATGGACTCGTTGAGAATGATTCGAATCTAGTTCATGGTCTATTAGAAGTAGAAGGCGTTCTGATGGAATCTTCACGGACAGAAAAAGTGTAACATGGAAATCAAGTATGCATGAGCTAGAGTGGAGAACCCGTTTCAGTAGGTCAAGAATCGGTTGATTGAGTGGCAAATCGGCGCCTTGAAGCAAACAAGCGGTTCGCGGTAGTTAGTTAGTTAATTAGGGTTATTTAGGCGCAAACCCTAATTAGTTATAATAGAAAATCGTGAATCGTTAGCAGTTATTTTTAGCAATTAGGAGAGGGTTTTTATTCTATATATATGCATGCATACTCAATTGTAAAATCACGTTGATTGATTGAGTGATTGGTGAGATCTAGAATTAGGTTTTTTTTCTTTCTCATGCATAAGAACCCTAATTGGGAAAAAAACTGTAATTCTTGTTCTTGCGATTAATAATGAATTGTTTCGCCTTCTTAACCGTGAATGTAGGTTGTGATTATCACACCAAATCATGTAAAACCCCGTGTGTTGCGAATTTCTTTCTTTTCTTGATATTCACCATTGAAGAGTTGAGCTCAAGCTTTCAAGCTCAAGAATTCTGAGTAGCTGGACTTAATCTGATCGGTTTCTTAATAAAAAGATTGCAGTTCGTTTGATAATGATCGAGTTACATTGCTTTTTTCGGACCGAACCGAGGAATCCCTTAGATATGATGCAAAATGGATCTTGTTCTATCTTTGATCAGAGATTTCTCTATGAAAAATACGAATTGGAGTTTGAAAAAGAGGAGGGGGAAGGGGCCCTTGACCTGCAACAGATAGAGGAGGATTTATTCAATCACATAGTTTGAGCTCCTATCATATGGCTCCCTTGAGGCTTTCTATTTGATTGTATCGAAAGGCCCGATGAATTGAGATTTCCCTATTAATCCAAGTCATTTGAGCCATTTTTACCAATAACAAAATGAAATCTATATTTTTCAAAATATTCCTACAAAATAAAACTGCAGTGTATTTTTCTTTCGGAATCGTGATATGAGAGATATCGTGATGTTTTCATCATTAGTGAAAACATACCAATCCATCGGACCACAACACGTTAGACATTTCTTAAGGACCAAAATGCAAACTGCCAAATCAACATTTTATTTCTTGGTAAGCTGAATTAGTGTCCACATCAACAGTAGAGTTGAAATGCAAAGCACTTAAAAGTCTTCCAAGTCAAAGCAGGAAATTTGAGAACCTAAATTAATTCTATTTAGACTATGAATAGTGTTGTTAAAGATATTTATAATATATTGATAACAACCTTAATGATTGATACATAGTGCATGCTAAAAAAGTCTTCTATTATTTTCTTATGCTATCATCAGTAAATGTGTTGCTACTTGTTGCTCAGATGAATGATACTCCATGGATTGAGAATTTTGAAAATGAGATACAACTTATATATAACAGAAAAAAGAATGATAGATAAACATTGTTTAATATTAAAAAATGTAGAACAAATTAAAAAGAACGTAAATAAATAAAATATCACATAAAATTAAAGTAAAAGTTAAAATTACAAGTTATATTTAAGTTCATCGAATCTTCATAATTTTTTGTTTTTTCATCACTTTGATTTGCTTTGATTTAGGAGCATCACTTTTTATTTTTTTTAATTCAATTAGTAGAAAATAATAAGATTTCAATCATATAAAAAGAAATAACTTCAATTTTATAACAAATCCACGACTATAATGATAACTGATCACAACAACTTTAAAAAGAATTAACAACAAATTTACAACACAATCAACCACTTTCACACTCGACACATAGCTAGAAAGCACAAACTCTAATTTATCAATGAGCAACACCGAATCGACTCATTAATAAACTAATTCAATGATCAACCAGACAATAAGTATTGATAGTGTGAAAATTTCAATGGGTAAGATGTGCAACTTTTTTAGAAAGAATAAAAGCTACCTATGAAACTCGTAATATTGTGTTGCATCTTTGTCCATTAATACTCCAATCACAAATACCATTTGTCAAAGCTGCAATTTTAAATTAAAAAATGAAATACAATTTTCTCTAAATATATATAATTAATTAGCACATACATTTCAAATTGGGAATACAAGTGTAGGACCCCTTTTACCCCTCTAGAACGGCCAGTGCCCACATGCAGTTATTTATAGCCACTGGAATCTTGTCTCTCACAACTATTATTATAATTAAACAAAGTTCAAATAGCGTGGTTTTGCAATTTGAAGCACAGATAATGGCAGCCATGGATATTGTAGACAAATCCAAAGAGCTGGTAGAAGGGTTGGAGGAAGGAGGTGATGATTCAAAAGGGCTTGATCATGAATTAGTTCAACCATGGAACAAGCAGATTACACTACGTGGGCTCATTGCAAGTGTAGTGATTGGGTCCATCTTTAGTGTTATAGCTATGAAGCTAAATCTCTCAACTGGGATTACTCCACATTTCAATGTTTCAGCAGCTCTTCTTGCTTTTATTTTTGTTAGAACATGGAACAAAGTGCTTCAGAAATTTGGAATATCTTCAGCCCCTTTCACTAAGCAAGAGAATACCATGATACAAACATGTTCTGTTGCCTGTTATAGCATTGCACTTGGAGGTTCAAAGCAATACAATCTTTATATCTTGATGATATTTTTGAAGATTTTCTTTTATGTTTAGATGATCTGTTTATGATTTGCAGGAGGGTTCGCATCGTATCTTCTGGGAATGAACAAGAAAACATTTGAACTATCAGGTGGCTCAAGTGTTGCAGGAAATAGTCCAAGCAGTATCAAGGAGCCTGGGATTGGTTGGATGAGTGGTTTCCTCTTCTTAGTCTGTTTTATTGGCCTTTTCGTGTTGATTCCTCTTCGAAAAGTGAGTTACTTCTTGATCTTTGCATTCTTGATATACCATTTTTAACTATCTGATTGAAAAATAGCACCAGAGTGATGGTTATATCTTGTGCTTTTCAGTTAGATATGAGCAATTTCATATTCATTATCCCTAGTGATTATATGATTAAATCTTCAGGTCTTGATAATAGACTACAAGCTGACCTTTCCAAGTGGCATGGCAACTGCAGTACTTATCAATGGATTCCATAGCAGAAGTGACAAAATGGCCAAGTAGTTAACTTATCTATCTCTTTGCTTCTCAAAATCTTAACTTTCAATAATTTTCATGTATGGATCTTATCAATGGATTTTGCAGGAAACAAGTAAGTGCTTTCACCAAGATTTTCTCTGCAAGTTTCTTGTGGGGTTTGTTTCAATGGTTTTACACTGCAAAGGAGGACTGTGGTTTCTCTCAGTTTCCGACTTTTGGACTGCAAGCAAAGAAGCAAACGTACGAATATAAAAATTCATAGTTGATGTATTTTTTGAAGCTGAGATATTACAGATATTTTTACACATTAAGTATAGATTATAACCACACCATGAATGCTTTGCAGATTTTATTTCGATTTTAGCTTGACGTATGTGGGAACTGGCATGATCTGCTCCCACAATGTGAACTTGTCATTGCTTCTTGGAGCAGTGCTTTCATATGGTATGATGTGGCCTCTCATTGGAAGACATAAAGGAGTTTGGTTTCCATCAGATGTAGCTGAAAGCAGTATGAAGAGTCTCAATGGCTATAAGGTCTCTCCTATTTTCTCTTTTCTTCCAATAAAATTAAATAAAAATATCCAATTTGCATTGTTATGGTAGCCAATATATATTCTTTGTGCAGGTATTCATCCCCATTGCTCTTCTTCTCGGTGATGGGCTGTATAATTTCACCAAGATATTAGGCGTTACACTCATTAATATGAGAAGTAGATTCGTCCGCAAAAACAATCATAGCTCAGGTAATTCGTCAGCTTGATTTCATTGTCATAAGTCTGAGCGAATAAGAAAAAGGACTTTGTTTGTTGTTCTTGTAGATGGAGTTAATCGAGACAAGACCCAAGACGAGGCTTTTGTTAGGGACAAAATTCCTCTGTGGTTCGCAGCCGTTGGTTATATAATCTTTGCCATACTATCAGTTATCATGATTCCCTTCATATTTCCAGAGCTCAAATGGTACTTAGTCCTATTGGCCTACATATTAACACCATCTTTAGCCTTTTGCAATGCGTATGGAGCTGGATTGACCGACTTCAACATGTCATATAACTATGGCAAAGTGGGACTTTTCATAGTAGCTGCATTGTCTGGAAAAGAACATGGAGTTTTGGCCTCATTGGCAGCTTGTGGTGTTTTCAAGTCCATCATCAACGTTTCATGCATTTTGATGCAAGATTTTAAGACGGGCCATCTAACGTTGGCCTCGCCACGTGGGATGCTGGTAAGCCAGGCCATAGGGACAGCTCTGGGGTGTGTTATTACACCATTGAGCTTCTTTTTGTTCTACAAGGCCTTTGACATTGGAAATCCTAATGGAGAATTCAAGGCCCCTTATGGTATTATATACAGAAACTTGGCCATCATTGGTGTTGAAGGCTTTTCTGCATTGCCCCAACACTGCCTCCAACTCTGTTATGGCTTCTTTGCTGCTGCTTTGGCAATTAACTTGGTGAAGGATGTGTTGCCATCCAAGAGGGTCAGAAAGTGGATGCCGATTCCTACAGCGATGGCGGTGCCATTTTTTGTCGGAGGGTATTTTGCAATTGACATGTGTGTGGGTACGTTGGTGGTGTTCGTGTGGCATAAGTTGAAAGCGGAGAAGGCGGAGTTGATGGTGCCGGCGGTGGCCTCGGGGTTGATATGTGGGGAGGGACTATGGATACTTCCTGCTTCTGTTTTGGCTTTGGCTAAAGTTACTCCACCTATTTGCATGAACTTCTTCTCTCCATAGCTACTACACTTGTATACTTTTTCTGCTTCGTCAGAAGACTTAGTAAAGAATCTAGCATTACTATATTGAGCATTGGTATAATCAATAAAATTGTCGTGAACAATGGCAACAAGAAATCACTATAACCCTCAACCCATTTTATAGAAATAATAATAATTGGCTTTGGCTAATATACAAGTCTACATGAATAACAAACCCTTGAGTGTTCCATAAAACTAATACAGTAGAAAAACATTTGAAATGTCATCATAATTTACAGGTACAAAATTAGGCAGTTATTATACCAGCCAAAACATCGCTCTTACCACGTGCAAAAATGGTGTAAACTAATCGAATGGCATCAAGCCATCCATCCAAAGATTCCCAAGACTCAGCAACCTGCAGCATAAGAAAAGAAATGAAAACGAAGAATGAAAAAAATGCTACAAGTAAAATGAAAACATAAATCATCCATAAAAGAATCTATCATATCGACTAGAAGCATAACAATTCACCAGGAAAACAGGTCCGTTGATGGTGTCGATGCACAGGCCAGCACCAGGTGGTAAAGTAAGATCAGCACATGCTGAAACAGAAACAATATCTGGGACATCGACTCTTATGACAGATTTACTAACTGGCGAATCTCCTGATTTTGATGAAAGGCTAGGCGACAAATATCTTTGCTCAAATCTGTCAATCTGCAATCAAATAAATTTTATGTTTCATTGTGGAGAGTAGTGTTGCTACACAAAAATGGGATCGTAAGTTCTAAAATATGGTAGAAGGAACTGGACAAGTGATCGAGGAATCTCCTGAAATATTGGCAAACCTTCTTTATCAGCTAAACAGACTTCATGGGAAGACAATATATAAATTCTAAAATTAGAAGGATAACACTCTTAACAGGCTGGAAAGTCCACCACCAATTGGAAGGGAAGAAACGTGAGAACAGTGTTTTAAAATTCCCACCAAGGGTCTAGGTGCTAGGCTGCCCTTGGCCGCCTCTGCTTTTTCTCCATATCAGCCTAGTCTAACCCCACCTAGGGTAAGCTACACAGGGTCTCCTAAGCCCTCCCAGGCACCCCACCAAGGAGCTAGGCTCAAATCTACTGGCCACCCGGTATCCAGAGCTTGTCGCCTTTTACAACATAGCGTGAGAATCAATTAAGTTCTAAGGATTTGGCATCGCAATGCTTACGATATAAGCTTTCAGAAGTTCCTAGGTAGGTTGAAAATGGGACATCATGGAGAAATGGAATTTCAATTGTAAGTTGATAACATGCCATTAAATGATCATAGTACTGCTTCAATTTCAAAGAGGAGCCTGATACTCACATATTCAGCACAACGCAAAATTCATGACCATCCTGTTTTGATATCATAATGAATGATTTTTGCTACTACCTGTTGGAGCCCTTCATGATTTAGCACAAATTGAGAGCGTTTCCAATCACTGTGAGGTGCAACTGGATTATCCACAGGTGGTGCCATCAGATATCCAATTTTTAAATATGGTAGAGGCAGCTGGAAAAATTCAAGTTTTTTCAGTATATAACATGGAAAAGATGTGAATATAGATGGTCTAGTCTCGCTTCAGAAAGATAAATTGAAGGATCAAGCTTCAGTTGTTTCCCTCATCTGAACCAAAATCATGTGTGGGTTGGCCTTGTAAAGTATTGATAATATTCCTGATTGCTTAGCCAGAAATAATCACTAGGAGAACGAAACTGAACAAATAACAGATCAATACAGGATGACTGTAGAACTAGGGGAAATAAAAATGATTTATAGAAAAAAAAAATACTCATTAAATTTACACAAACAATTCTAAGCATGAATTCTCAGACAAGGAACAGCAGACAAAACCCATCAAATTAGTTTTAAATGGACGAAATATTCACTGGACATCTTTTGTAGGTAGAAAGGTGAAGATTACCAAAAAGTGAATTAGTATTGATACAACGCCTATAAGTTTTAAGTGTTTTAGAAATTATAAGGCATATAAGAAGAAATACTAGACTTGAAAACTAAGATATAGAAGAAATGACGGACTCACCATAGAGCGCACAAGCTTTAAAGCACTAGTGTAAACCTGTATGACAACAAAGAAGAAAATCAGGTCAAACCTTGAAATACCAAGATTTGTAATATCAAATGCACTTGTAGATTTTCTGACAAAACAATAACCGTGCAGATGAATTGGGGAGATGTGCAATAAAAAAAGTGCAGGAAAGAGCGGTGGTAGAAAACAAGAAAAGGAAAAAAAAGTGAACAAGGGATGTAGCATGATATCATTGCATATGAGGAAATGTGAAGAATATGATGACAGATGTAGGAAGTCAAGTGGCTTATAATCTGGTAGACCATTCTAGGACACTAAATGTAAAAATAGAAAACATCAAGATGTAAGAGATAATTAATGTAGGATCAAACATAATGTGCTTACTGAGTAATTGGGTTTCAGCGCATGTGCAGCTGCAATATATATGGCAGACTGGCTATATAACTCATCAGGAGAAACCTCCTTTAAATTCATATGACCACCAGTTCTTGATATGTCCTCTGCTAACCCATACTGCAAATTTTTGCTAAATAAGATCAATGTGCACCACATACTTCTTTCCCCAATTGATATTTTAAAAAGGGAACCAAACCTCATACTTTATGGAAATAGTAAGAAGTAATATATGCCACCAAATTATTGGGTAGAAAGGCACACGTAAACTAACCAGGACTGTTCCAAGATTGTAAATTGCCCGATGGAAATCAAACTGCAACTGTATCGCTGCTCGGAACTGCGCACAACAACATTAGGTTATCACAACAAAAATATTTTTACTCCATTGATATGCAGATAATTGTATACCTTGCCGATGGCAGTTTTAACTATTGTCTGTTTCTCACGTGCAGGAACAATAGCACTGAGTTCCTGAATAAATGTTGAGCACAAAACAAAGAAGAAAAGCCTTCAGATGCAACATGCATAATAAATTCCACATAAAACTAAGGTTGTCGTTAGATGACAAAATTAACAGCAAAGAAAAAGAATGGTTTTGTTAAGTCGAAATACTATTGTTTGTACCTGCAGAGCAAGTCCCCAATTGTTAAGTGCCTGTAAATTTATCTCAGGGTTAGTAAAAATGATGAAACAAAGCAACAGCATTATAGATATGCATTCTCAGGAAAGGAAGTGGATGTTACTGAATCATATTTGGCAGTAAAAGAAAAAGTATCTAAACAGACATGATGAATAATTCAGCAGCTGAAAAAAAAAAAAATTCTGATACAAGGGGTTTCTCATTGTGATTAGATAAATAGATTTAAATTTACCTGAGGACTGTTCCAATTGAGTTGAACAGCCTTTTCATAATTCTTTGTAGCCTGAAATTAAAAAAGAGCAAGAAACTACATTATTATACATGTTATACAGGATGATGAGTATCATATAACGTGCTTAAGCAGGTTTTTGTGTCCAAGACAATTTCAATATTAGAAAGTCAACTGCCACATATTTGGTCCGGGAATGTGTGATCAAATTAGTTCTTCTCCAAATGGCGGAAAGTACATCGAATAGCGCATACGCATAGTGCCACATCAATAAGGGGAGTTTTCTATGAAAAACAAATTGATAGTTACTCAATGGGCAAGATCCTATATTGCATTGTGATTACAGTACATCTCTACTTTAAATAAAAGACATCCATCTATCTTCTTTTCTATATACAGCTTTAACATGACACTAAATATAAATGACATACTAATGGATCGATGGAGCACCACTGCTAAACATCAACTACTTAAATTACTAGTCATCTATATAGGATTAACTTGAGTAGAAGGAAGTAAAATGCAAATACCAACAAGAAAAAATGCAGAGGGATGCCATTGCACTAATCAAATCCCCTGAGTAAACTAAGGAGGAAAGAACTAAAAAAACAAAAATCAAGAATTAAATAATCTTCCTCCTCTTCATCACTTGCTTATTGTTTTTCCTAGTTTCTACTCACTGCTACTAAGCCAATGCAAGGGGTTCAATTATAAGAATAAATCACTGGCACTCTTAAGGAAAAAGAATAAAGCTCACCAGAAGACTATAGAGTATTGAACCACAAGAACAGAAAGAAGTATTTCAGCCAAAGGTTACAACAAACACAAGAATTCATTTCTCAGACAAGCAATGAAAGTATTAAGCACCATAGAAGTATACTAAAAGAGAGCAACCTGTTTCCAGAGTTCCTCCGCTTCCTTTGTACGTCCTCGCATTTTGGCCCGATCAGAGATTGCTATAGCCCAATTATAGTAAGCCTGACAAATAGAGTATCGCATTATTCTTCATTTTTAGAAACAGTAAACCAACTAAAACTGAATATAGGCCACAGCAAGAATAAATCATGTGAACTAATTTTTATAGATATCCATATATAAAACACATTACTGAGAAAGCCATATTCAATCTCATGTACAAACTGTAAACTGACCATTGGTTAGGTTCTAACTAATTTTATCTTCAAGAAGTTAATGCATTAATGAGAATTTTTTTAACAAAATGCGGCTTTAGTCCATGCAAAAGAGTAAAAAACATGGTAATAGCAATCATGCTATAGAGCTGACACTAGTGTTTTCATAAATGGACTGGTTATCAAATCGTTCTTGCTACTAGCTGCTGGTGTCTGAGTGATACATCCACAATCCATCCAGAGAAGTAAAATTTAATAATATCTCTTTTTTTTATAATATTATGTAAAATAATTGTATAAGAAACTAATTGATATTTAGCAAATGTCAAAGGTAAAAGAAAAGATAAACTTATCAAAAGAAAAGCACATGAAACATAGTGTAAACTTAAATAGACACATACATGTATATATAATAAGATTGTATACCAAGTCTAAAGTTCACAAAACAATTAGAAGTTGAAAAAAAAAACATTGAATATTAAAAGGTTACAAAATTGACCTGGGTTTAACCTGAACTTCCAGTTTTGTTGAACAAACTGACAGGACCAACCAGCGATTCCTGGTTGAAGCTGCCAGTTTGTCTAATCACATTTTGAAAATGTAGATTCGACACACTCATGTATTGAAAGTAGGCAACATTAAATTGTTGGTAAGTGTCTTTATTATAGAGCACCAAAAAGTATCTGCAAGGTATTCCTTTTCTTTGATATCAACATACAGAAATTAGAGTACATGTCACCAAAAAAATCTAAAACAACATAGCAGTGACACATACCTCATTAAGTGTGGGGCAAAGGCGGGTAGCCTCCTCATACTTTTTACACGCCTCTTCAAGCAAAGCATCCTTGGAAGGAGAACTGGATTCTGGATTTACATTATCAGCACTTTCCTGCATGAATATTGCAAATCTTATGGAACCTTATAACCTCTATAAGGATGCAACTTCAAGACACTGATTTCTATGTAACTCCAATCAGATAACCAAATCCATAACTGATGATAGTACTTTGAGGATCCACAAGCCATGTTATGAACAATCAATTTCACCCACCGTTAAGGACCATCCAAAAATTTCATGGTCCGTATGGCTTGAGGTAAGACAGTTTAATCTAATGTTTGTTGCAGCAATAAGATATAAATGTGACATAGAGATGGAAAATTTCAGTCTAATTTAAAGTGCACCATTCAGACCTGTAGAACCAGTGCCCAATTGTACAATGCATCATAATCCTCTGGATTTCTCTCTAAAGCAGTTGCATATCTGCAAATAAATGCAGAAAGATATTGGTTAACTAGTGGCCTCAGGTGTGGGTAAGCTTTTTGTAAGGGAAACAATGTTTGACAACAGTGTGTAACTGATCCTGGTGAATTTCCTTATGCTGATAAAATCATGAATAATACACTCCAAGTCTACAAGCTTGTATAAAATATGAGCATCAATCCACATAAATAAACACATATAGTACATTGTTTATGAATATAAAGCTGCATAAAGGAAAAGAAGAAGTAAAAAAGTCAGAAATTGCAGCTAACAAGCTTAACATGCAGTATGCCACCGTTGCTCAAAGAGTAAACCTGCTTTGTAAAAATAGCAATAGATATCACCACATCTCAATTCACATAAATGCAAACAATGTATCCCAAACATAGTAACCCCTCAGATATGGTAAAAAGGATCTTGTGTTCTTCTGCCTTATATCAGATAGTTCTCCATGTGAATGATGAAACAGTGCTAAAGAAAGGAAGGGGAAAGGATCTCTCTCTCTCTCTCTCTCTCTCTCTCTCTCTCTCTTGGATAAACATAACAATAACAATCTAACATTAGTCCCACCTTAAAGATAAAAACAAAATCAAAAACAGAAGGAAGGAAGAAAGAAAGAAAGAAACAACACAAACACAGATAAATGAATGTTCTCAGCAGTTCCATTATATGATCAGCTAAAGATGAGAAAACTACCTCCGGGCAGCAAATGTAAGAATCCTTTGACGAGATCTGCCTTCCTCATCAAGACCGGTGACACTATTAATTAACTCCATAGCAGCATTGTTCTGCTCGATTTTCTGTTCCAAGTTTGGTTGGCTGGAACATTAAAAACACATATAAAAGATTCAGTACCATTTTCTGACAGTAAAGCAATGTAATATTCAGCTCATCCAGTCCAAAAACCACATAATGAAAACTACTCCTCACAATATGCCCAGTGGAAGAGAAGAATCCTAGGTGAACAGTTAACTAAGAAAACCATATTGTCACAATTAAGGATTTGGAAAATGGATTTGAATTTAACGATTTCAGATTTATAATAATAGATCGATCAAACTTGTTGAGATATTTCATATTACAAAGGATTTTTGGGAGCTCACACTTGAACCATTTTTAAGCCATCATGGTGACTATGAAATCTACCCAATACATTTGAATTCACTGCATAAAATTCAAATTCTTACATTAAGACGGAACCTAAAGTAAAATACACATAGCAATGGAGAAATGGAGCTTCAAATTGAACAAACAAACAGCAAAGATCATATATATATATATATATATATATATATATATATATATATGACTCAAAAATTAGTTCAAAATGAAAAATGATGGATTTCAAATCCATCTATCCAAATGGGCCCTTAAATTCTTTGAGGCATTACATTGTTTATATAAGCACAATAGCTTGAACTATCTCGAGCGATCCAAGAATCAAATAATATTGGTAATTGAAGATTTTAAGACTTTGTGATGTCAATCAAAGTCCATCATCAATTAAATAAAAGAAAGATCAAGGATGGACATGCATCTCCATTTGTATGAGGCCTTTTAAGGCCCTAAAGTAAATCCATGCAGGTTCCAAAAGGGACAATGTCATACAAATTATGGAGATCGTGGAGCCCACCGGATATAACAATGGGGAACAAGACATGGTTTACCCTTAATTACATTGCTCCTATGCAACGGTGCAGCTGTGAAGTGGCTGAAAACTAAAACAAATACAAAAAATTGTAGTCCTAAATCAAGCAACTTACAACCATTGCTTTTCAAGCTTAAAAAAAAAAAAAAATCAATCCAATTACATAGAAACTACAAATGAAACTTATTAAATGAAATTCATTTCATATAGTTATATGATATTTTTCAGCATCTGATTCCTTATTTACAACACATACATCATTTCAGTCAACAGAAATTCAGTTTATCGTTTCCTATAGTATAACATATTTGTCAGCAGACTCAGCACTTGATTCATTATTGACAACACATTCATCGTTTCATTCAACCACTCTGTTATGCATAAGAATTTCCTATGTGCGTTTCACGACTTTGATCTGCCCCGTATGATTACCATAAAACTCTTTTCTGAACTCCAACGTTAATTCCTTTCCCACAGTAACCGCGGCAAATGTTTTATTTTCTCTCAGGAATTTTAATTTTCAAGTTTTGATGCCTAAATCACATACTAAAGCAACAAAATTTCTTCGGCTTGTCTTATTTTTCTAATTTGAGTTACTCAAATCCCCAAGGAATGCAGTTAATTGATCAGTCCAGTAAGATCTAAGCTACAGGAGATTCAGCATTTTATCACTTGAGCACCATGATACATTAAGCTTCCTTTTTATTTTCTAGTTTGAATCACTTAAACACCCAAAGAATGCAGGTAACTGATTCCTAAATCTTCAATTCAAAAAGATCTAAGGTACAGGAAATGCCATGCATTTTCCACTAATTTAGTATCAACCTACTCGCAACATTTTTTAAAAACTTGTAGTCACACACAAACTCCTAATCCAACGCACCTCCGAAAAATTTGATCCCACTATAATCAGTTTAACAGGATTAAAATCCAGTAATACCCGATTATCCTTCAAACTACCTAAGGAATTAACTGACCTATGAGGAGTATCCGTCTCTCTTCCATCGTTATCATTGGCATCTCCATTCTTCAACTCATTCAGCAATTCTCTCATAGTAAACGTCCGATTCCCTTCCGCATTCCTCAACTTTGCATCGCTCTCCACATCTTGGTTCGACTGCGCTGCGGGTGAGTCCGCACCACTCAACTCATCCGTAATTCCTTCTTCCGGCACAGAATTCGAACCCTCCGCATTAATTGATTGCACTTCTCCGGATCTTTCCGCATCAGGTGGTTGTACATCGGCGTCCTCGGGATCAGGGAGCTGAGGATCTGGATCGGCGGCTGGAGCTGAAGGTCCGGGTTCGGGTGATCCGTTAACCAATTCGGAGTGTTCGGAATTCGTTGACATGGTGATAATAGCAGGATTTGGATTTGGAAACTGGGGAAGAAAGAGATCTCCAATTTCCTCCAATTTAACGACTAGTTCAAGTGTGGTGTAATTTGCCCAGGGATATCTCACAGATTGAAATGGTTCGGTTATGGTCTTTTGGGCTTTGTTTGGGAATGGTGTGAAGGTGAGACCCAAACCCAGTGCTTATGGGCTTTCTCTGCTGGCCACTTATACAGCCCAATTAATGATTGATTATGATTTCTTAATATTAATATTCCATTTTACTCTGAACAGGTTTAATAAAAACCACAACCTGCAAGGCTATGCAAAAACTAGCCTAAATTCCACTTACCATTTCAAACCTAATCTGATCGAATTTTGATCTACTCCATACAATATAGGTTTGATGGAAGTGCAATTTAAGTCAAAAGTCAACGCATCGCCATGATGACTCAAGTTTCATTTTCACACTCGAACACTCCCCCTTCCTAAATTAACAACTCTAATTTATTACAGTCAGTTCGTCCATTTGGTATGGTTAATGCACCAAATTGATTGTCAGGGTGGTTTTAAAATAATACTTGCTTATAATAGATCCCTAAATATAACAAATAATCACTTGTTGATTTGATCATCTTTAACCCTGGAAAAATGTCACAGAAGAAGGTGTCTTAACCAACTTTGTTAGCAGGTTGCCACTTCACTGGGGAGTCCTCAGCGCGGGCAATACATTGATAATAAATCCACAAATTACTCAACACATAGAAAAAGCTTCCTATCAAGCTTTATTTTTTTTTTTTGTTCATAAGTTAAAGCTCCAAAGAGAACAAATCTAAGCAAAAGGATTTGCCCTTAAATCTTATCATGAAGGGTCACTACCAAATCATGTGCATCGTCCAACAGTTTCCACACATCGAGTTGACCAGCCATGCTATTGCATTCCCTCATTATCTCATCCATGCTGCTATAGTTCTCTATGATCAACTTCCTCTTTTGCAGCACACAAGCGGCAATCGCGTAGAGCAGTAGATCATCCGTTGGTGGGGCCCTCAGCCTCATTCTTCGCCACGCAGACTTTACAATCCCTGCTCGGATCGCTGCTTGGTCAGACCACATTACCTCCCAGAGGCAAAGGGTCTGCTCGAAAGTCATCTCTCTACGGAATAGTACAACCACCATTCTGTACACAAAGAAGCAGTCTTCAGCCTGGAGTTTCTCCAAGTGCTTGTAGAGATGTGAGTCCTTACATTTAATGATTTTTGCTACAATCTTGAGCTGTCTCCTGATTCCGATCTCATCTAGCCGGAAGTTGTGCCGAGCTTTGCGCATGAAACCCACGAAGCACCAGAAAGCGATGTGGTCTTCCTCTATCACTGAAATGATTGGAGAGAGTAAATCGCTCATACCTTGACAGTATCCAATCTCGGAATCATATATAGCATAAGCTTCGAGAATGGCGACGAGACGAGCTGAATGGTAGATTCTACATGGCTCAAGATGATTGTAGTCTTTCAATCCAACACTCTCAGCCAGTTGTTGCGCCTTCGCTTCTGATACTGAAGCTTGAGAAGGGGAGTAAATGATCCACTCAGCATTAGCCCTTATTGCATCGAGGCGTATGATTCTCTGCCATGTGGAAAAATCTTCGAGTTTACAAGATGCAGCCCGAGTTTCTAACTTGTCGAGAGATGTATCAAGAGGCACATAACTATCTTCTATTTCCATTGAGCCGAGAAGGGGTTTTGTGTCCTCTAGATCATCCGAGGAATCAGAATCAGATGAGTCGGATTCAGCTTCAGAAATGTTATCATTGGAAATTGTGCCATCACCTTCTTCCTGCTCCTCTGACTCCCTGGATGTATCTTTATTAACAACCTCACCAGACAAGCTAGAAACCTCCATTGAAACCGATGGTCTGGCACTGGCAGCTTCATCTAAGCTTGGAGAATCCAGAACCTGACTGATATCACCACCATCCTCAATGCTATTGTTTTCAGATATCTCCTTCAATTTAGAACACCTATCACCACGTTTTGACATTTGACGACATTGTTTCCGTAACTCCACATATTCTTTTCTGTGACAACACCAAATGAGTATGAACAAGTGAGAACAAATATAGAATTAATGAGATAGGGTGCAGCAGATAGAAACTAAATTAGATATAACAAAACGCCAGTTATCGTCTCTTACTCTCTAGAGCTGAAGATTGCGAATGTGCACATGTTTATAAGGGAGAGGCAACCATATTTGGGGAGCACAGTGAGATTTGAGATAAAAACTCTTGGTTCCGAATGAAAAATAAGGATTTAAGGTGTGTGCATTGCTTACTGAAAGAAAGCGTATCTTAGTCTATATCAAAAGCAGCTTAACCATTTATATAGATACTCAGAACAAATGCTTCGTTAGAACAATCAGACTTTACACAGATATGTAAGGATATGAAAGAAACCACGAAAAGACAAGAAGAGAAGTATGCTTCACTGTAAACAATCAAACTTTACACAGATATGTAAGGATATGAAAGACACCAAGAAAAGATAAGAAGAGAAGTATGCTTCACTGTTTAACTCACTATGGCATCTCATACACTTGTTGGTAATTTGATTGTAGCTATATCTAAGCTAGATTTAAGCATTGCATAAGTGCCACGCTAATCTTCTGTATATCGTTCCAAGTTTATTGAATGTCCCCGAAGAGACGACATATGAAGACTTCTTAGTAAATATTGTATAGTTTCAATAAAACAGTATGTCAATATAGGGTTCTTTACTTTTATTCTCTTGGTTTCCTGTCCACAAACTCCAATCAAAACCAGGCCAATCTCGGAAAAAGAAATATACCTCTTTTGAACTTTTATTGTATCTCTCTCTCTTTTTGAACTTTTCACATCATACCTGTAAAGATAAACCATCCAGTCAAGAAAAGAACATTACCATGTGAAAGTCTAAGAGAAAGCAAAGGAAAGAAACTAAATAGGTTATCGCATGAATTATACAAGAAGAATACACTCCTATTTATAATGTCAAATATTTCCCTAATGAAAAATGTCATCTAATGCTTTGTTATTCGGAAAACTATGTCTTTTATTTAAAAGACAGTTTATTCATAGCATACAAGCATGCTTTCGCCCTCTTCATGAACTGTCAAGCATGGAATCCATACAGTTTTTTTGGTTTCTTAAGCTACACCTTGACAAACTTATCATGATGAATGGATAACTGAACAAATTGCCCTAGACCTAAATTAGACTCCAAAAAGCAACAAACTTTAGAACATCCAAATCATAAAAACCCCAAAAGCCAGCATAGTTATAATTGCACAAACTGAAAGAACAAAGGTCACTGGCATCAGCATTTAGGATACTCAAATAATTTCACTTTAGATAGCAACTGTAAGAAGTGCTCTATCTTTTGCAATAATAAAGGTCATCACATCAAGGTCATCACATCAGACAGACTCTTAAAAGAATAAAATATAGCATATATTCAATGTCCAAGACAATCGAATAAATAAACTGCTGCAAGTAAGATCAAAAACATTTTCACAAACAAATGTCTAGTAAAATGCAATATTTCATACAAAACTAACAAATAGGCTAAACGTAACACAAAATTTGACTGAAAGAATGCAAAGAAATTGATCACAAGTCCATGAAAATTGCCACTACAAAGAGCAAACGGCATTTCCCAAATTGTAGCAAGAATTAGGAGTTGCGAAAAGGGATTACAATAAGACAGAATGCTTACATTCCAAGAAGGAATGGCCAAACCTCTGCCCTTATGCTTGGCTCAACACCCTGCACAAATTTAATAAATGGCCAAAGTTTGAGCACAAATTGATGATAATAGAAATGAAACATCTAAAGAAAAATGGAGTAAGGCACAATACAAACTTCTTGAATGGCCATGAAAGGAGAAGCATACCCCAGTCCGGATTTTCTTCAAAAACTTGACTCCTCCATCAGAAAGTTTTCCGTCGGCATCAAACAGACTCTTCCATTGTTTAGCCAAAAGAGCATGTTTTCTCCTCCTCCTAGACCAAGGAGATTTAAGGCTTCCACTGCAAATAATGGACCAAAATATATAACATTCCACCACAAGATAAATATAACTGTAATCAGAGGACAGACAAACAAAAGATGAAAGAAATAACAACAGAATACACGGTATGTGACCGAGTATTCCACATTGACAATATACTCCTCTCTTTAGAAGAGAAATAAAAACAAAAGGCGAGCTCTTTGTTGCTTCAAAATATTTCATAATTCTTGGACCGATTTCATTCTAAACCACAGAATGCAACAATCTCCTTCTAGATACATATAAGAAAACCCCAATTTTCACAACTTCTCACAGCATAATGTAACAAACCACACTTCAATCCCACCCCCACCCCCCAAACACACACTGCATACCCCTTTTGCTCACTCCAATTCTCCCGAGGCACTCACTTCACCATATGAATAAGAACAAAATAGAAATGCCTAAAACTCACAGGAATATTAGGGGAACCTATAAAAAATTGGGCTTCGATTACACTAGTAGAATTCAAGAAGAGTAATTGGGAATGAGATCTGATGAGGTATAAGGCAAAACCAGGAGAAGAAGGTTAATCTTTAGTCAAGAAATGTATTAAAAAAGAAAAAAGGGACCAAAAACCCAAAGCCTTGAAGAAGAGAAAAATAGAGTGAAAAGGAACTAACCGATTAGAGGAAACTGGTGAGGAAGACGATGATGATGAAGAAGCAACGATTAACAAAACCGATCTCAAATGGATCCACGAAGAAGACGATGACGACGACGATGAGGAGGCAGGGGACGACGTCGTATTATTCGACCCGAGAGAAGTCTGACTCCGCCTCAGCGCTCTCATCACTGGTTGTTTTTGTACCAACATCTATCTATACCTATTTCACTGTATCTCTCCCCTCCTATAACACACACCTATACACGAAATCCTCCTATATATCTCTGCTAGAGTTACAATTAAAAATTAAATCGACGAAACTCATGATTGATTTGGATTTTGGTCTTTACCTACGGGAGGAGTAGACGAGGGTGGCGGCGAGCGCGAGGCCGGCCATGGCCGTGACGGCGATGGCTATTCCGACATTGAAAGAGGAGGCAGAGAGTCCGCTCCCCCCGCCGCCGCTGCTTCCCTCCGCAAATAAGACGATCCCCCACCGACCATCACCGCCGAGAAAGATCTCGGGCATCAACCACAAAGCCGCCGCCGTTGACGTCACCACTGCGAGTGCCTTGGGATTTACAGTTATGCCCTTCAACCTCGTCACTCCCGAGTTCCTCAGCACCATTACCAAACTTAAAACACCCCTTTTCCTCTCTCGTCACTTTCCGTTGCTTTTTGCGGGGTGCTCTCATGAGGAAATTTTAATATTAATAATTAAAAGGAATTAATTAATCTGGAATTTTATCCCAATTTTTAAAAAAGAAACATGATACGAAATCTGGTGGATGTGTGGCATGAGGATGAGGTCGATGATGTCTGAGATTCCGTTAGCAGGCCAATAAAATTATATGGGCGGCCCATTTAAATTGGGCTCCAACCGTTTTTTTTATTGGATATAGAATTATATATGTCATTGTCCAAATCTCTACCTTAAAATTCTTTTTAGTTGTTTCCTAATAAGATCTGAGTTGTGTGATCAAAATAAATAAATAAACACTACTGTTGACATATTCCTTATTAGTTTAAATTTCAATGTCATGAAATATTTTGTCAAGGACAAGTGTCATCAGAGTTGGTTTATTTACATAAAGTTTATAAACTGCAAATACTTTTCTTAATATTTACTTTCTTCTTGTTTTACAAATTATACCAATAGGAGGAAGTATTTGTACGAAACGATATAATCTTTAACAAAACATTTATAAATTCAAAAAATGGTGGTGTTTCTTTTTAAAGGTTAAATTTCAATTATAGCTTCTTTTTTTCCAAATACATTAGTAATACTTCTGTTTCGTATTAAATAAATGAATTTTAAATACAGCAAAAATCTCTAAAAAATTGGTTTAAAATGAAATTTATGAATTTTAAATACATATAAAACCAATTATTCAAAAAAATTTGATTCAACTTCAAATTAAAAGCAACAATACCAAACATATAAAATTCTTTTAATTTTAAATATAAAAGAAGTTAAATTGTTATATCTCAAAAAAAAAGAAAAAGTATATTTTATGTTCTAGAAGATGGATTGATTTGGATTATTTGAAGCTCAGGTCTAAAAAGAAGTTCTTTAAATTTGGTTTTAGTTGGAAAATCCTTAGAAGTATTTTAAATTTAAATGTTGGTTGTTTCCCCTCGTTGATCCTTTACCACATTGTTATAAATTATGATCTTCAATATTCCTTGATATTTAGAGCATTAACTAAATGATTTTTGTCTCTTGTCATTGTCCAACATAATTTACATGATGTCGGATCTGCTTATTAAATATGGAGCCTAAGTCTAAATTACTTAAATTAAAAAGACAATAGGCACAGAAAATGATTGCACTACTCTAACCAACAGCATGCTATATATTGTTTGGTGCCATAATTGCAATATATGAATTATGATTCACTGTGATGATGAAATCTGTACCTAACTTTGACAATGCCAAAACCGATTTCATTTTATTTTTTCCTTTTTTTTTGTTGGGTGCTATAGGAGCTTTTTGTGTGTGTATATAAAAGAGGCTGTATCTTATATATTATGACTCTATAAAAGTATGCATACAATATTTTATCAATAATGACCAATTTCTCATTGTTGTTGAACAGAAGGGTTAAAAGGAAGCCAAAATTAAATGAGCATAACAAATAAAACATGATTGGTTGTTCTAAACATCCTTCGACTAACAAAATGATTCCAACCAACAATTTATTAATTTGAGTTCATTATATTGACAATAAATATGATTTATTAGGTTGTTGGTTGGGAATCATGCCATATTGCCATAATCCTTAGATATTTTAACTAAATTGAATTAGTAATTATACTATATACTAATATATAAATATATATATTATTGTATTAGATATTTTGTGGGTCAAAACATAAAAACACTAATAAGCAACAAAAAAAAGTTTTAAATAAAAACAAAAAACATGATTACATGTGATTGTGCATGTGTTTAGGTGTGCATAAATGCATAGAAGACGGGGAGACAGGACATAATATGGCATCTATGGCAAGAAAAGGCCACATGCCTGTCGCTTTGGTCCCACACCTAATTAAATGAACTCACATGAAACTCAAGCTTCCCTCTTTGCCTAAATGCCTATCATTTTTTTTTGTTTTTTTTTAATGTAACTGGAAATTTTAATATTGTTCCAAGGAAAAAAAAAAAAATTATATATATATGAGATGTCTCACGAAAATAGGAATTACAAACAACTTCTTACAACATATTTTCTGCAAATGAACCAGAACCACTCATGAAGCATGTGCAATTCGTAATGTGTATTTCAATTGAGTTGCTAAATATTTTTGCTATTGAGCAAATGGTGTTTTTAACGTTAAATTTTCTGTGTCCCTTTTAAATGTAGGAAAATTATTAATAGACGAGAATCTATTCAAATATTTCTATTAATATTTTGATAACATTACAACTAGGACCGGCTTTGAGATAGGTCGAAAAGATCGACGGCCTACGGCTCTATTTTTCAAGGAGTTCCAAATTTTCATAAAACACCAGGCATATATGATTTTAATATAGTTATTATATTTGATCCAATATATCATATAAATGATCATATATTTCCTAAACAATATAAAATTCATAGGAAGAAATAATTTGATGAAGATTATCATGAAGAAAATTCACAATCCACTAAGAAATTTTTTAGGATCAATTATTTCTTGTTATAGTTGACATAGTTATTTCATTTTTAAAGAGTAAATTTGAACAATTGAAAGTTTTTGAAGTGATTGTTGGGTTTTTGTTCATTCATAAAATGTGGCTTTTATTAGATGATAAAAGATTGTATGAGCGTTGTATTAATCTTGAAGTTGCTCTTACATATATGACAAACCTGACTTTATTTTATGAATTGCAATTACTACAAACATGTTTACCAGCATAAACAAAATCAATTATTGATTTTCTTAAGTTCATAAAGACTTTCGATATTTTTTTAATATTTTCATTACTTATAGAGTTTTGCTAATTATATCGATAACCATAGTATCAGTAGAAAGAAGTTTTTCAAAACTAAAATTGATAAAATTTTATTTACATTCAATTATGACTCAAAAAATATTAAATGGATTAATAATTTTATACACATAGAACACAAGGTACTGAAAAAATTTGATCTTAAAGATTTTATTAATGATTTTACTTTTCAAAATGCTAAAAGATCTAGATATTTTGAAAAATATCTAAAACTTAAATTTACTTTAATGTTTGTAAGTGTTGCATTTTTCAACATTTTAATCATTTAAAAATATCGTATTAACAAATTTCACATATCGTATTGTTACACCCGTCGCTTTCTGGTTATAGTGGATTTGGTAAACTTAAAAGTGTGGTTTAGAAAAAGAATGGTGTGGACTGCGGTGTAGGTGTTAACTTGGGAAGTTTGTATTGGGCATTTGGGCTAAACTCAAATGGGCTTCACAATTTATATTTGGGCTGGGATATGACAGATATTAAAATTTATAATATAATAATTGGGCTTTTTGTTAGTTTGCACGGGTATCTGCCTCTTGGCTATGGTGCATTTTTTTTTTTAAAACACTTAATACTTTATTTCAAGATAGAAGAAAAATCACAACTCACCAAAGAGTAGTGTTTTTTTGCACCAGTTGCATGGGTTATGATCCATGTAACTGGACATATGGGTCGGGTCGGGTCCGGTTTAACCCGGATCCGCGCCCTTTTTTTTTTTGATTTATGTCATAACTTTTATGTTGTAATAATATAACCTTTATGTTGTAATAATGTAACCTTTATATACAGATTTCATAACCTTTTCACTCAATAACTTATACTTTTTTCACTATAAAAATTCATGTAATATAGCCCAAACCTTTATGTTGTAATAATATAACATTTATGTTGTAATGGTATAACCTTTATATACAGATTTCATAACCTTTTCAATAAATAATTTATAGTTTTTTCACTATAAAAATTCAATATAGCCGAAACCTTTATGTTGTAATGATGTAACTTTTATATTGTAATACTATAACCTTCATGTATAAATTTCATAACATTTTCAATTAATAACTTATACTTTTTTCACTACTTAGCACTGCAAAAGGTTATGTGCATATAACTAAAAGGTTATAAGGATAGAACTAAAAGGTTAAGTTTGCTAAACTAAAAGGTTATGTCAATATACAGCAGAATTAAAATTTTGAATTAGGGTTTTTGAATTAGGGTTAGGGTGCGTGGGGGCGCGTGGAGGCGTGTGAAAGACACTTTCGGGTCGGGTTGACCCGGGTGCACGGGTTTAGGGTCCGTGCATCTGGTGTATAGAAATAATTGTGCTCACCAAAAAAATATTACTAGATGAAAAATCTTACAATTATATAAAGTTTATCTCTCTAGTCCGACATTTGTGTGATTACACGTTTTTGAATGCCTTTCATCATTTTTACAACACTCACTTAAAAGAGGATATAAGAAGGTAATTTAAATATAACGAAACACAAAATTAAAATGCATTGATTGATACACTTGTAAAATGATAACTTAATTTCTTAGAAAAAATACACTATGAAATCCCTCATTTTTGTTCACAAATGGATGCAGTAGAACAAACAGGTTACACATCCCTTATATTTTAACATAGGACCAACAATTTGTACAATTCTAAATTCAAACATTCTACTCTACAACCAATAGGGGAAAAAAAAAATCCCAAAAATAATCAAGTTTGAAAGTTTTCACAAAATTGTAGCGCATTAGCTCATCTTGTGATTTGGAATTCAGTGGGAGTCTTTTGGTACGGTTGGTCGGAAGACCACCACACCTTCATCCCTTCTTCCGGCCAATGGCGAGAGCCTCCTTCGGCTTCGCCACTCCACTCTCCGCCTCTACCCGCCACCTTACACATCTTCCCTTCTCCACCACCTCCTCCTGGCCCTCTCGTTTCTCTACTCTGCGCACCACCGCTGCCATGACAGAGCACGAATCCTCCGACAAGTCGCACCCCTCTGTCGAAGTCATCGGCGGAGCCGTAGACGCGCTCCTCCCCGCATTTAAAACCCTTCATCTCCCCTTCGTTCCTTATCCCTTTATTGCTTGGAATCGCCACGTGGAGACGATTTTCGCCGCATTTTTTCGGTCGCTCCCTGACGTCAGGTTCCGGCGTGAGTGTCTCCGGACTAGAGATGACGGCGCCGTCTCTCTGGACTGGGTTTCTGGCGACGACCGTAACTTGTCTTCAGAGTCTCCCGTACTCATTTTGCTGGTGGGTCGTAAATTGCTAAGTTGTTAAATATTATCGAATTTACCAGTTATTATCGAATTAGTATATCAAATTTAGGATAAATTTCGAATCCATAATTCTTTGTTCGAAATAAGACAAGTGCTCCCAGTATAATCCATGTTAATTTAGCTAGTCTTCACCAACAATGCAAGAGAAGAACTAGATATCTCTAGAAAAAAATACAGGTAGAATGAGAAATTGAAGTGAAGCTTTAGTTGTATAGCTATGTTTAGGCATTGAATTTGGTGAGGTAAGTGAAAAGAACCTATTCTGCAACAAAGAGTGGAAAATATGTTGGAGACCAGCCAACACATTTGGAGTGGTTAATGTAGCAATGCATCTATTTTTGGTATTTAACGAGGTGCTTGGCTGTATTAAGATTCTATATCACTCAGTTTTGTCTGTACTAAAATTCAAAACTAACATAACCTATATGATTATTATGCATTGGTTGTGGAAGGAGGTAACTGTGTAATTGACGATTGAAGGTTGCAGCCAGGTCTAACCGGTGGTAGTGAGGACACATATGTGAGGCATATGCTATTGCGAGCTCGGAGTAAAGGATGGCGAGTGGTGGTATTTAATAGCAGAGGTTGTGGACACAGCCCTGTGGTCACAGCTCAGGTACTTCATGTTTGTGAGGCTATTCAATTATGCATGGAATGAAGGTCTTTTAATTTTAAATGCTTCATGAGGTTAATGTTCGGCTGTTCTATTGTATCTTTATTACACATCTTATACTGATTAAATGATAAACCTTAAGAGACAAATGTGGAGTGCTACCTTGATTATCTAGGTTTTGAGATCTGCATAACAGCATAAGTTATACTGATAATATTAATCAATTTTTGGCAGCTTAATATATGATGGTAACTTTCTTTGGAAGCTTACCATGTATTTCATATTTGGCAAATCTTTGCAGTTCTATTCAGCATCGTTTCTAGGCGATATTTCTGAGGTAGTGGAGCATATTGGCAATCGCTACCCAAGAGCAAATTTATATGCTGTTGGCTGGTCTCTTGGAGCTAATATTCTTGTTCGATATGTGGGTCAGGTAATTGAACCATGTTTGTGTGTTCCATTATTTTTTGAGATTCTAACTTCCTCTGCATTTTTTTTTGTTTTGTACAACTTAAATCTCCTTTTGTCTAAACCATATTAATTGAGTATACCATGTTTTTTTTTGCTCAGACAATTGAGCTAACGCATAGCAACTGTTTTAATTGCGCCTCACTTTCCTTCCTTTGCCACTAGTTAAAGAATGTGCCCATATCAGGTTTGGGAGGTTTTAGATGCCATTTCACTTAAAAACTTGCTTGTTTCCTAGCAGCTCTAGAAGTGTTCCCTTAGTGCTTTAATATGTTCTAAGTTACTCATCAGGAAGCAAAACATTCCAATTTTATGGGGTTACCAACGGCCCTTGATAAGGAGGGTTAGGTCAAGGACAACGAGAATTAAAGAATGCTTTCGTTTGCGGAATCACATACTTGCTAAACTGCCAAAAATTAAGCTTAAAGATGTCACGCTTAAATTAGGCTAAGAATAGGCTTTATTCATTTGGCCATATACCTTGCCCAAAATGCATTTTTAACAATTTCATTTGGCCATATACATTCACATATGCTGTGTATAAAGCAGCAAATTGATATGACATCTATAACAACAATGTGCTGATGAATTAAAAATTAAATATAGTTTTCAGTTGTTTCCACTGAGGGACGATAGTGTTTTACATTGTCAAAGGAGTGAATCGAAAACTAGTGCAAGAGTTTTAACATGCAATATCAGAATCCTACATGAATGGATAATACAGGTTGACATTTATTCTTCTGGAAAACTTGTGAAGAATTAAAAAGGCCACACTCGAACACAATAGAATTAGTAATGGTGTATTAATGATTTTACCACCATGAATGCATATTAACCCTAAATTGTACTTTAATACCCCTTTGTGATGCTAGTTCTCCAGGTTTGACATTCTACTTATATATAGTTCCATTTTTAAGGATGAAATTTATTAAAGTTGTTCTTATTATGCACTATTTAAGTGCAGTTCTAGTACCTTAAGATCTCATTAGTCTGTTATGTACGCCATAATTTTTTATTTCGTGGAGAATGCTTTGCATTTCCTTTACTCAAATACATAGATCATAAATTCTTTTCTTTTTATTTCATTTGTATATATTCTGACCTATGTGACAAGGTTTCCTGGACTCAAATCACCAGACATTTGCTTGATCGCTCTTTGCTTTCCTAAATACTGAATTTGAATATTTCCAGAAATTCATCAATTTATAATCAGCTGCTCCTGAGTATCCATTTTGCTTGAGATAGTTAAAATGTGCTTGTTTCTCAAATCACAAGCTGTTATGTGTGTGTAAATGTGGGTGTCACTCTTAATAATCTTACACTGTTTGTTTTTTTTGTAAATCCTTTGTCCCCATCTTATTCATATTCTTTGTCACAGGAATCTTTCTCTTGCCCTCTTGCTGGTGCTGTATCCTTATGCAATCCTTTTAATTTGACAATTGCAGATGAAGACTTCCGTAAAGGCTTTAACATTATTTATGACAAAGCTCTAGCAAATGCTCTCTGCAAGATCTTCAAGAGGTACCATGGAAGTATTTGCATATTTATGTTTCTACTACATTTGTCAATTCCTAAAATAGTCTTTTTATCACATTCAGTGTCTTGACCGTCAACAACTGATGTGGATGCCTTGTTTTCAGGCATGCCCTTCTATTTGAGGATATTGGGGGTGAATTCAATATCCCATTGGCTGCTAATGCCAAATCTGTTCGCGAATTTGATGAGGGACTCACACGAGGTTTGTATATGTTTATTGGTGCCTGAAACTCTGTTTACCACATTGATTTCCAACTGCTTGTTGTTATTGACAATCTCAGTTTCATTTGGATTTAAATCTGTGGATGACTACTACTCAAACTCAAGCAGTTCTGATTCCATAAAGAATGTCTCCATACCTCTGCTATGCATACAGGTATGTAGCTTTTTATGGTTCATGTTAATACTTCATCAAATAGTTAAGTTGCAATTTTGGTTTTTCTTTGTTATCAAAGCCTTTTTGGGTAGAATTTTCCTTCTTGGATGGATCTATCTATTGATATTGTAGCTTTTGCTCAGATGCTTTGCTTTGTAATGATTTTCAGGCTGAGAATGATCCAATTGCACCATCTCGAGGAATTCCTCGTGAAGACATTCAGGTTTACAACCTCACTTGTTTGTGGTCATATTCAATTTCACAGTCTCAATTATTTCTTCAGCCTCATATTCATATGAGGATCAACTATATTATTCAAATGCTTATAAGTTATATGTTCTGCTTCCATGCCTGGGGATGAATAAATAAAGCATGGCTTTTCATTGCTCTTTTTCATGTGATAAATAAATTCAAGAATTAGATATTTTCCCTTTGTAAAAGCAAAGAAAACCAAAAAGTGGCTATGTTTCCCTTCTAACACAATTATTCTTTTTATCTGTCCAATTTACACTACTAAATGTAACCCTCATCTCTTGTAATAAAAGTGAGTTTCTGCTGTTTGCTTTTATTATTATTGGTAGTAATCTTCTTGCAGTATGAATTGTTTTAGTTCTTCTGGCACACAAATAACTTAAGTGCCGGTCTGGTGATTGGCTTAAATACATGATTATGAACTAGGAACGGTTTTGACCACATTTGTATGAATATATCTCACCAAAACTTACTTTATTCCTTGATGATCAATTTCTAACTTTTCATGCATTTTTATTAGGTGACTTCGATTGCTAATACAACTTTTGAAAGCATCTCTTAACAACCATGTGGCAAATATCCCTTTTCTGTTCCCTGCTGGAAAATTTGACTTGACTTTGTGTTCACCATGGAGATGTGTATCTGTAACTAATAAGTTTGCAACTATCATATGAGATGCTTCTCACCTTGGTTATCGTGGTACCTCATCCGTTATCTGAAATGATCTGACTCTTTCCCCTTTTGATTTCCGGTGTTTGCTTTTGGGATTCCATTACCTCAGAGAAATACAAACTGTATGTTGATAGTTACACCCAAAGGTGGCCATTTAGGTTGGGTGGCGGGTTGTGAGGCTCCATTTGGAGCTCCATGGACTGACCCGATTGTTATGGATTTCTTGGAACACTTGGAACAGTCTAGATTTTCAACACTACCTTCTACAAGTTTGGAGAATGTGATTATCACTAGCAATGCACAGTCTTCACCACCTTCAGGTATAAACTTAGAGGTACACACACCCTGATTTTTTACATTGGAATGCAACACATTATAGAACTATAGGTATATAATTAAGCTATGTGATTCTTTTCGACATGTTGTTGAGGTACGATGAAGATTCTCACGTTTGTATGTTATAGTTTATATATTATTGAACAAACAACTTCTATCAGACAAACTGGTGTCTTCTATTAGATGGGAAATATTCTCATTTGGCATATATTCTGACAAGGAAACTTATGCTTTCCATGGGAAACATCATGATACTAGAAATTAATTGTCTACAGCTTTGATATTTTCTTCTATATGAATGCATGTGAATTAAAGCAGGATTGTTTTCTATGCCTTTCTCTGACCAAAAAGTTCGAAAAATGTCATAATCTCAACCTTTGTCTGCCTAAAATGCTATTTATGTTGCTCACAAGCAATATAAAGGCATAGAAAACGATCCTGCTATTTATGTGGCTCACAAGCATATAAAGGCATAGTTTGAGTTTTTCATTTTGCAATCCGATTTTTTATCACTTTCTTGTTCAAAACTAAATTTGATATCTCGATTCCTTTTTTTTTTTTAAATCAAAATGTATGAAAACTTCAAATCCTAATGTATGAAAACTTCAAATCCTAAACAAAGACCCAATTTCATTTTTTGATTTATATCTCAATATGATCAGAAGTCAAATGAAAATTTTGATCATAAAAGTATTCAGAGTAGGGGCTTAGGTTGCAAAATGAAAATGCTACAAACTTTAGGATGTAATCAAGAATAAAAAAATTAGGTTATAAAGTGTTGAAATAGTCATACTCCACGTTTTATTATTTATTATTTATTTTAATGCTCAAGTTATTAATTTACACATATGGCCCATGATAGATATATTTCACACGAGCAGTACCATATTTTTAAGAACACGTGTAGTGTACGGAATAGAGATTCCAGGAACCAAAAATATGCATTTATGGTAATTGGTATCTCATCGAGAAATTTCTAAGAAAAATCAATGACATTTTTGTTGGTCATAAGTTCCATCATCACGATTAAGATGTAAGTTGTTGCAAATTTCAAATTGTGTAGCACAAGAGAAAATTCATTATTGGAAAAACGAAAATAGCTCTGAAACGTGAGGGGTTACGGTTGATGTCGTCATTTCGAGGTTGTCATCTTCCACGAAGATACACGTCACTTATTTAACGATAGAGATGGCCTTTTTGATTAAACCCATTTTATGACTCCATTCTTTGTGCACCATATGTTCACCATTGAATAGTCTTCCAACCACAACGTTCACATTGATGATTTTTGTCAATTTTACACTTAAATACATCGAATATACTTTATTATATATATATATATATATATATTATTTACATATATTATTAGACAACCAATTGCACATATAATACAACGCTTGATATATTTTGTCGAATGTATCATTTACAAAAGACTTAAATGCAAAATAAATCCAAAGTTTTGCAATTATTTTTTATTTTAGCAATTATTTTCAATTTTATGTTTTTTTTATTTAATTATGGTTTGAGTTTTGCAAAAGAGTTCTTATCTTGTTTGTATTCAAAATATATAGTACTTTTTCCATTTGGCATCTGTGTTTCTTTTTCTAATGGCTTTGAAATTCATATTATTTTTCTATTAACGTTTTGGATTTTGTTTGTATGAATGAACAGAGCTTTAGTTAATATTGCATTGAATTTTTGTTGCTGTTTTCATAATTTATTTTTTTCTTAATTTTTTTTATTTGTTTAGATAAAAGTGGGTTAATTCATCGTTAATTAGTTGATAAATTTTAAGTAATGTATCATTTTTATATTATTTATGTGGCATCTATATCACCACATATAATCTATTTTTGACTAAAATCATGAATTGACTAAAATTGAAATCAATTTGTCAATTCATGGTTAAATTTGATAATTATAAAATAATTAACTAAAATAGAAAAACTTTGTAAAATTTTGGATTTTATTTTTGCAATTAAGCCTTTACAAAAACTAACTTAATATATTAATTGTAGAGATAATTTTCGCATCCACATAATTTAGGTATTAAATCGCAATTACTCCTACCTTAATTATAATTGTCTTTAATTTATTATCTTTTAGAATAAATGGAAAATAGAACTTTAATGGGACTAAAATGCATTACAAGTTAAATAAAAAATTATTAAGGATATGCATAAATTCTAAGGAGATGCCATATATCTAATAACAGAACATGGATGAGCCTAATCCTCAGGCTCATAAAGCTATAGTGGTTCATCCACTACTAATATATCTAACAATCGTTTTGTGATTAGCAGGAAGTAAATTATTTTAAACATGTCATTTATATCACTCGTATTACAACATTTATAACAGATCAAAGTTGGATTTGGACTTCTTAATAAATAAAAAATAAAAAATTGGATTGTGTTAGATTCAACATAGATGCAAAAAAATTCAATTAAAATAGGATTAGGCGAGAGGTGGATGGATAAGGCAAGTCACAAAAAACATGGGATAAAGATTGGCACTAAAATGGTGTTGGGTCACAAAAAACATGGGATAAAGATTGGCACTAAAATGGTGTTGGATGGTGATATGAGTAATGGTAGGCCACAATGTACAAGTGCTTAAGCACCCAGTACAATGATATTTATCTTTGGCCCCCATAGTTTACTTTTCCTGATAAGCTAATCCTTCTCTCTCTTCCAAGCTACAAGGAATTGGAAATGGGATTGGGATTGGAATATTCCCATCAATTCATACATTATTTCTTTTCTTTTCTAAGAGTTTTTAATATTTGATTCTCACTACTATTTAATGCCAAACAATATCAAACAAACATCAATGCTTTTATTTTCTTTTTAATTTCGTCAATGATGTAGAAACCACGCAGATTTCACGTGGTGCTATCCATAAAATAAATATTTGTAGAATTGGCTTTTCTCAATTTAAGATAAGAGCCTTTAACCTTTTTTAATAAATTTGTTATAATCTTTTTAAGAAAATCGATCGATTCTATATATATATTATTAATGTCTAAATTATATGTATAGATATATCAATAAAATAAATACCAAATTATTAGGATTTGAATCTTATTTTAGCTTTATCTTTTAAAGGTCACCATTTTAAGACCTTTTGTCACTCCACGTCCAACCTAACTTTTTTTTTTTAAATTAAACTTTTTATTCCGGTATTGCTAATTGGTCCCTTGTATTCATTTGCTTAATAAAAGTCATTGAGGAGAATCATGCAGCATTTTTTTTTTAAAATTCTTTTAAGAATCATATTTACCCGAAGAACCAACTAAAGAAAAAGCATTCCCAAATTAGTCCATGCGCAAAGTCTTGGATAATGGATTATTGAAAGAAAAAAAAAAGGTACTTATTTTAATCTTTTCATAACACACTTCTGGGGAAATGTTTCTTTAACATTATAGCAAAAACTTCTCTACAACTGGGGTATGGATCTAAGGACTAAGATCTGTATTCTCGATCCAATTTAGTGCGTGGTTCGTCTCCATGTGCGTCCACATACAATCACACCATAATTGTGTGCGCCACACACCACCTAATTCCATATTAGTCATTCTGCGAAAGGTATTAATTGTATATGCTTAAAGTATTAGTTGTATACTTTTAAGTTATTAATTATTCATTCAATGAAAGGTATTAGTTATATACTTTTAAGATATTAGTTGAATGTATTAACTGTATACTCATAAGGTATTACATAGATATTAGTTACTAATACATTACTTAAAATATTACTTGTTACATGTAAAGATATTGTTCATATAATTTAAAGACATTATTCATTTACTCAAAAGGTATCCAACCATCAACATGCTATAAAGTGTATAAGTTTAAATCTTAATATCTCAAATGCACGATTTTCATCTTCTTTGCAAATCAACTTCTTCTTCAAGTTTTCTACAAATAGTCTTAAAGAACGAACTGGATCTTCTATTCCAAGTTTGTATTCCATCTTATATTTCATTACTTTTAATTCATCTAATGTGTAAATTAGTGATGTCATCTTTTATACTTGGCGTGTGATGATTATTTTGAAATAATTATGAAACAACAATGAGGAATAGACGATCTTGTTTGCTTAAAGAATTCAATTTTCACCATACTTTCAAAGTAAAAACAAACGGATTTTTATATATAATCAACACACAAATTCATAAAATTCAATTTTCATACAAAATGAAACAAAAAATAAAATCATATGAAAAATCAACGAAATAACTACAACCAAATTAATTGAGAGTATGGAGAAATAATCAATATACTATGAAAAAAAGATGAGAAGGAGGAGAAAAAGAAGAGAAGAACACAACGAATTGAGAGAATGGAGCAAATCTGTGAAGATGAAGGAGAAAAGCCACAATGAAGATCTATGAAAATGGATGTAGAAGTTTGCTGCTGCCCAAAAAATATAAGGGTGGATTGACAGATCAGATTGAGGGCACATATCTTAGGATCTGTACCTCAAGAATATTGAAGTATCTCTCTAATATTTAAAAAAAAAAGCGTATCTATGTATAAAAATCTTTCAAAAAATGGTGACACATCTCATATTATCATTCTTTGATGTTTGATTAAACTACCAAACACACGTCAGTCTAAAAAAGTTTACAATAAGCTCCGGCACTAAAAGAAAAGAAAATTAATTAGCACTATATCTCAATTGAATTCTATAGGCAATTTAGTTCAACAAAGAGCTAGAATAATTTGAATAAAAATAAAACGGAATTCTAAAAATGTTATATCATTTTTGAAATTTTAGTTTTACCAAATCATGTATATTTTTCAATTCTTATAATATATTTAAATGTACTATACATGTTTCATTTCATCAAAAGATTAAACATAATGAATTAAACAATGAAAAGGAATATTAAATACAAAATGAGTATAATAAAACATGAAATTGAATAATTCAAATTTGAAAAATTACAAGAATTTTTTTAAGCTGATAAGATGATACTTTATTTCACAAATAGGCATATAAAATCTTATATTTTTTATAGAATTTATTTTACAAAACTAAACGTAACAGAGGATTGATGTTAATCAATAATACAAACACATTGATGCATATGTTCAGATATTCAAAAAATAATAATAAGTGAAGTCAAACATCTTATAAATCATTCTAAAAATAATCTAATGTAATATACATAAAATGAATAATAAAATATAGATTAGTTCATACTTTGATATACATTTTATTATATTGTAATACTACACATTTGTTATACTACTTTCAATGCAAATTGGAAATGAGTACTATTTTTCGTTAAAACTGGAAATTTATGTCCAATTTTCAATGCAAATGAATCACAGTAATTCAATATTTACAAATAAAATATAAAACGAATTCTAAAATATTACAGAAGCCCAAATATGTAAATGGGATACCAACCCATACTATCCACTTTCCTATAACATCTTTCTTTTATACCCATTAATATAATAATCAACCCATTATACCCATAAATATAACAAAACAACCCTTTCTACCCATTTTTCTTGGAAAATTACTATCCTAACCTTGTTGACTTTCATTAATTACCAAAAAACCAAGATTGCCTTTAGCCAAATTTTCATTCTTCCACACTTATATTTATCAGATCTGGATTAGCCCTCTGATCAATATCAGGCCCAACATGGTTCCGTAAATAAAATAAAACTGAGTTTAAATCATACCTTGCCTTTGTCTCTTAAATTCCCTTGGACCTCGGTTCAGGTTTTACGGATCAAAGATCCAACCACTCGCCCGCAGTCTATGGTTCTGAAATCGATTTTCTTGGGAACCCAGATAGCAATCCTTCTCAACGGCAACCTGCCTATAGGGAGCTCACGAGGAGACTCACTGTCGGATGAATTTTCACTTAGAATTATAAAATTTTTGGACAGAATGTCGGAAAGCAAAAGCCTTGTTTATTGAAGAAAATAAACTAAACTATTTTACAATATTACTATTCTCCGCCATTGGAAGAGAAACTTGAATTAGCCAATCATGGCTAATACTCGAGAAGGGGAAACCCCCATAAACAGGAAAGCTTGAAAGCTATACTATTACCAGACTAGAGAGAAGATTTCGAAAAGCTTATGAAGAGAGAAGTGTTGTGTATTTTCGATGATCTTCATTTGAGGCTGAATGCCTCCTTTTTATAGGCCTTAATGTACTCCTGTTGAGGTTGCATTATTGCCTTTGCCAGCTTGCAATCCACTAGATGAATGGGTAATGGGCCAGCCTTCTTTATTTCTCACCCACCACTCGGTAGGTGTATCTACTATCTTCGTTGTCTTCTTGTGTCGGCAACGAGTTTTTCTTTAGTGGAGGGGTCCTCCACCTTTGTCTTTTGGTGCAGGATGCAGATTCTTCAATGGTGGCGGGACAGACCACTATCTCTTGTCTGAAATTGGCATCCTATGTTTTTTTCAATGTATTCCTATACTATTACATTAGTAGAATACATGTTCAGCTTGTTTACAATCGAGTCTAATTAGACCCGTTTCCTTTTATTACATTTTTGGTTTTTACTTTCTAAAAACCCTTCCCTTTTCCCTTTTTCTTTGGGTATTCGGGCTTGTCCTTTTTTATTTTGAAACCCTATCCAAACA
Source organism: Scutellaria barbata (assembly GCA_028654395.1). NCBI lineage: Eukaryota > Viridiplantae > Streptophyta > Magnoliopsida > Lamiales > Lamiaceae > Scutellaria > Scutellaria barbata. The sequence continues at coordinate 27,250,930 of CM053647.1, forward strand.
GTGGTTTCTCTTGTGTTTGACAGTAAGAGCATATCCGTTCTCCCCATCTCCCGATATGTATCATATTACATATCTTCTTCCTTGTTTGTTCCGTGGCTGGAACCTTGTTTTCCCAGATTAATTTTCTCTTATTTTCAAAGAGGTTTTCAGCAAATCCGGTAGTTGTTCATGTCATGGAATTTAACAGGAATGATCCATTCACAAAGTTATGAAATATTTTGAATGGATACTTCACTTTGTCCATCTCGGTGAGACAGACCCAAAGACCCCAAGCTCGCCTCGTAGATATATCATTTTCAGTCAAAGCGACTACCAAAGGGCTGTTTTCTGGGGGTGTTTTGGCTCGATTTATCGCCCCCATCTCAGGTCTCTGTAGTTTTATGAATTGAAAAACTGGATGAGACCCTTTTCCTGTAATTTCTGGAGCAGCGGAGATAATTTTCAACTCCAGTATATCTCCTCGACCCAAGTATGGGTTATTCTGCCATGAGTCATGCACAGCAGTGGATATCCAATCCGGTAATTTGGAAATCTCCGGAAAGCTGGGTGCGGTAGTGAACACTGAAGCAATTGCTCCAAAATCAAACCATTCTCGCATATCATGAGGGTTTACCCCCGGGAGCATCCAAAGTCTTGGATACTTGCCAGACCAATCAGCAGTAATTCTATTTGGATTGATCCCATTTCTTGTCACCAATTTCTCCCAAGTTTTTTGGTAGACCTGCAGAGGAGAAATAGCTTGATTAGTGTTAACCTGTCTAGGGCCAGTCTGGGGCCTTAGGTTAACATCTCCCTCTTTTACCCCAGAGGTGCTGGGTTGACTCGGGTTGTCTGGAATTGCTTCCTGACCTTCCGAATTAATAATTTTATCGGAATCCGATAAAACACTTGGTTCGGCTTTATCAGCCTTTTCACCGATATCTGATGAAAAACTTTTATCAGCAGGATGTCCTGCTTCGGGTATATAAGTACCCTGTTTGTTCATCGATGATGAACTTCTCTCGTATATTTCTTTCTGCATCACCGATGGTGAACAGGCCTTGTTTACAGGATCTACTAATGCATTCCACAAATCATTATTTGAAGTTATGGCTGCACGTAGAGTCATTTGGACTTTGTCCAAATCAACTTTCTGGACATAAGATGCTGCTTCGGCTCTTACCCTTAGTTCCTCAAAGACCTTGTAATACATCTCAAGGTTTTCCCTAAGGTGCCTTGCTCGTATTGTGATGGAATCTGCTTCAAGGATATCCATCCCTTGTTAAGAAATCTGCAAGAACATTCTCATTAGATTTCACAATGACAATATCAAAAAGATAATATTGGCATTCTGCTTGCCACCTGATAATACGTGCTTTTTCGATCTTGGATTCAAGTTTGTTTTTCAAAAACGCTTTAACGTCAGTATTATCAACTTTTAATATAAATTCTTTAGCTAATAAAAATAAAGGCCATTTTTTAAAGGCCTTCCAAACAGCAAAGAATTCTTTCTCGTTAATATGCCAAACTCTGGCCTGTTGTTCTGTAAACAACCCTCCAGTGTATCTACATGGTTCTTCACCCGTAGATGTCTTTCGCATGAGCACTGCTGCCCATCTGAAATCATTAGCGTCTGTATAGACGACTAACTGATCCTCATCTTGAGGAATCGCGAGTTTTGGCAAGTTACTACAGACATGTTTTAACTCACGAACTCTTTGGGAATGAATATCTTCTCATTTCCATTTGGTCTTCTCATCCTTTTGTAATAAAGGACGGAAATCCTTTCGATATTTTGCCAAGTCCTTAATGAATGAACCTGCAAAATTAATCACTCCTAAGAAGCTTTGAAGGTGCTTCTTATCTCTAAGAACATCTGGAAAATTGCAGATTTTCTCCACAATATGTTTCTGTAGTTCCATTCCTGCATGGTCAATAATAACACCGAGAAACTCGATTCTATTAACCGCGATTATTGCCTTCTTTTCAGAGAGCACTAATCCTTCTTTATGACATGCTTCTGAAAATATTTCAAGATGCTTTAAATGATCTTTCATATTCTTAGAGGCAATTAAGATATCGTCTATGTAAACAAACATAAACTCAAAATAATCTTTAAATAGATTATCCATCTTTCGTTGGTATATTTGAGGTGCATTCGCAAGACCCATAGGCATTACGTTCCAGATATACTGACCTTGTGGTGTAGAAAAAACAGTTAATTTCTTAGACTCTTTTTCTAACTTAATCTGGTAAAATCCAGACTTGCAATCAAACTTTGAAAACACTTTTGACCCTTTAATACAATCAATTAAGTGTTCTCTACTTGGAATGTAATAACCATCAAATTTGGTAATCTTATTAATACCTTGATAGTTAATTACTAACCTTGCTTTTCCTCTCTTTATTTCGCCATGGTTTCTTACCAAAAACCCTGGGCTACTATAAGGAGAAATACCTGCTTCGATCAGCTTGAGATCGATATGCTCTTTGATAATCTTTTGCATATCCTTTCGATCTTCAAGATTCATCTGTATCGGCTTGTATCGAACCAACTCGTAACTGTGTTGTTCTTTTACCTTCAACGTTGCTTCGATCTGGTTTTTGTCCCACCAGGCTAAAGGATTTTCATTGTAGTTTCTCTGAATTAGTCTTTTAATATTTTCGAGAGAAAGTAGACTTTCCTCATTAATGTCAATTTGGGGTGGTCCTTCTTATAAGACATTCTTTAGAAACTGAATAGTTTCTTCATGTGCCTCTTCCATTCCCACTTGTCTATATGACAAAAGAGCTTTACCAAATTTCCTCTTATCCTGCATTTTTGGATGAGTTAACTTGGCTTCATTATCACCACGTTTGCTGCGAAAATTAATAGGCATGATCCTATTAAAAGCCTTTTCTCGCCGCAAAACCTGTATCATACTACCACAGTTAGTAGTAAAGGTTAACAGGTTCTTGTGATTATCCTGCTCATATTTTGCAAAAGTTTGGATAAAATTGTTACCAAGCAAAATATCAGCACTTGTATCATGAATATAGATTGGTGGCATTCTTACTTTATACCAAGGGGTATCGAATGCACCTCCGATCATTATTCGTGTTTCTCGAATACCTTTATTGAGTATAAGGATCTTCTGTGAGAAGTCTCTTCCTGCAATAAGAGGTAATTTTTCCACTGCTTCGCTGGGAAAAACTCCTGGCTTTGCTGTGCAAATGCCTCAACCTGAGTCAATATAAGCTGCAAAATATTCCGTCTTATATTGTTCATATAATATCCCTACAGATATATATATATAGAGAAAATACTTGTCATTCAGAATCGTTTGAATAGATTCCTCTTTTCCAAGATTCTAACAAGTTTATTCTTGAGCTTCTAACATTATGCTCACGGATCAACTCTTGAAACCTTACTTGATGAGTCTGTCCATTATCCCGCATTTCTCTAATGCGTTCCGTCAACTCATCTTTCTCTTTTCTGAGATCTTGGATCTCTTCATCAATACACCTTCCTGGCATAATTTAGAACCTGTCTGGATTGTTTGGATAAATCCTTCTCCTCCAGCGTTCTAGCATGTCTATTCGTGCGTTTATTTGACTAATTCTTAACGCAGCCTCTTGTATCATTATAACCTCCTGGATACTTCTTCGTTCTGGTAGATTTTGCTCTCGCAAATATCTTAACAAAGTTATCGCCTGGTCTCTTTGTATCGTGAGATTAACGATCTCTTGGTCAAGCTTGATTCCCGGCATAATGGTTTTATTCTACCCTAATTGTATGTCCATCAAGGTCGAACTCCATCCATTTTTCATCTCTTCTCCAGGGCTTATGTTCCTCAAGGAAACTTAACCCTAGGGTCATAACTCCTTTAGTTATGCCTGCACTTCCTGTAACAAATACATGATAGCCTGCTATTTCTAACATGCCTTCATATCTATTAATACTTGGTTGTTGTAAATGATATATCTCCTCACAAGGAAACAAATTATCAGTTTTAGATATATCAAAAACAATATGGATTTCTTTCCATTCATTATTAGGGCATTTCATTTTTACATTTCTTACCCTAATTTTTTGTGGATATAAATCCTCACATGGTTCTTTTCCTTTTAGGCTTAGAATCCTCCCTTCGGAAAAATGACAGCCTGTTACCAATTTCTGAATCAAACCTTAATGATCTATTGTGTAAGATAGGTTGATCCTTAATTAGCAAATTAACACCCCCTAACCTTGGTATCTGGATTGGGTCTGGTGTTCTAACCTTTGCAAATTCTTTAAAAATTATAGGAATTTCTATATACTCTTTCTTAAGAAACATATCTGAATGATGTGTGTTGGAAAGCGCATATGCAATTCTATACGTGATAGAATATGGACTATTTCCTTCTTTCATAAGATCAGGTCGTTTAAAATCCTGATGAAGGGTTAAGACTCTACTAAAATCTTGGTCAGCTAGGTTGTATGCAATCCTAGGATGAATGTCAAACATAAGTTTGCCAGCATACAAATTACCTACCATTGTATCAAGACAACTTTCTCTTAAGTCATTGATTCTTTTATCCATTACAGATAAATGTAATTCAGAATCAATTCCTTCTTTGAAAGTAGCTTTAATCACTACTTCAATGGTTCCAATATGGATCCATTTCATCGTGACCACTACTTCTTCTTTAAGATGACTCAGTTCCTCAAGAATTTTTTCTTTTGGAATAAGTTGCATCTCGACTTTATTACCGGTTAGATCTATTGGAAGAGAGAACTCACCTGAGTTCACCCGGTAAATGATATGGTGCTTGCGCTGTCTTAACCCGATCTTGTCACAAAATCGATTAAGACTTCCTTTCTTAAATCCATCATATGGACCTAATGTTGAATCCTGTCTCATGATTTTTTCCATCGTCTTTTTAGAGATGGTCATTTTTGAGAAGAATCCTGATAGACTATCCGTTGTCTGGAGTTTATCTTCTGGATCGCCGGAGCTATTCGTCTGATTCTGTAGATGATCCATCGGATCCTTCTGAAACAGATTCCAATTCTTCTTCATAGATGCTTTCATCTGAAGAGATGTCCTCGAACTTGTAAACTGACACCAAATCACCATAGAAGACAGCATCTCGGATGTCGTCTGTGTACTCGAATTGGCGCACATCTTTTTGCTTTTGTGGGCAATCGGGCGAAATATGGCCTCTCGCGCCGCACGTCCAACAGTTGCAATCCTTGAAACTTTCATTTGTACGAGTGTGAGCTCGTTTGAAAGTTCTTTTCCTGGTTGTTCCTCCTACTGGCTTCCCTGTGGATCTAGATCCCTGTGAAGAAAACCTGGAAGGACCAGACTTTTGACCAGATTTGTAAGATTTAGCCTTTGATTTGGACCACCATGATCTTCCCTGTTTGGAAGGTCTCCTGTATGATCCTCCGGACTTAGATTGAAACCTTCCCTTGAAGTGTTTCTTTCTCTTTCCGTGTCTTTCGCGTTGTGGTTCTCCGATAATACTCGGAAAATCATTGTTGTCGCAACAAAGAGGAGTCTTTTTCACCATTCCTCTTAGTTTCTTCTTGTTCCTTTGTAGTGTCGCTTGTTGACATCATTCTCGTATACTGTCCTTGAAAAAGGACATCCTTCTGGCCACTGAATCGACTCGGCCTGTAGGTACCTTGTAGGTTTGCATAAGCATTTCCTTCCATGGACTGCAGATTTTTGCAAAGAATAAATCTGTTGCCACATTTCACGGTACATCTGCTTGGAAATAATATTTGCGGAACCAATATATATATTCATCTGCATAACATATATTTCTCAATTCGAGAGCAAACAGAGCTTGTGTATACTCTCTTTTCTTCTCGTCTTTTCTTTCCTCAAAATATCTGTCCCCGAGGAAACATATTTTGAGTAGATGACCCATCTTTTCGACAATTGTTATAACATTCTCGTTGGATAAGATCTCTTTTTTGAGAGAGGCTTCGGTCATCTCCCATGCCTTCTTGGCTGAACCTTGCAAACTATTTACCAGTATCTGGCAAAAATGATCGTTATCAACATCCAGTGTTGATGAAGCAACTTTCATGGATGACATCCACTCATCGATCAAAACTTCCATATTTCTGAAATCGATGATGTCTGTTGTGAGCATCACTCCAAACGGATGGGTTGGTTCAAACATCGTTTTTGCCCAAGGGCTTTTAGATACTCCTTTAAACCTTCCCTGTCTACTTCTGGCTTGTCGAGCTATGTATTCTTCATACTCAACTCCGTCCTGCCACCACCTGGGTTCGGGAGGAACCGGTGCTTCAGGTACTGGTGTACTTGTGCTTTCCTCTTCCTTCTTCGGAATCGGCGGAATCGGCTCGTTCATCCTGAGATTTACCAGATCCACTATTCCGAGATTGGAAAGGGATTCAGTTAATTTTGCAAGGTCTACTCTTGAGACTTCCATCCGACTTGTCTTATGATATCAAGTAGGAGTTCGTCGTTGCTTTTAGGCTTCGAAACTTCCGTAGCCTTTCATTTGGAAATGATTGGAATTTCTTCGAACGAATTTTTCATACGTTCATTCATTGATCTTCCAGTTCCTTTGGATGGTCATTTCTTCAGATCTAAAATTTCTTGTTTCAGATCTGAAACTTCTTTTTGGATCTCTAATAGAGATCGGACTATCTTCTCCATCTGTCCACCATAATAAATGATGGTCTTCTGGATTTTCCTAAGGTCTTGAGTGACCTTAGATGTGTCTGGAACAATTATGTTCCAATCTGAACTGGATGTCATTACTGATATCCTGCACTTGTATTATCTCGAAATATTTTCGGATACATTTTCTTGATTTTCTCTTCCGTTAGACAAAAGAAAATAATATTGTTCAACATAATTTAATTTATTTCTTCAATAAAACCAGGCTCTGATACCAATTCTTGCATCGGATCTCAATAAATATAAATCGTGGAAAAACTCAAATAAATTCTTTTATCCAGATGAAATTATCCAGTACGTGGTATTGTTATACCTTTCAGACCATATCACAAGTATAAATACAAGTGTTTTTTGGGGCACGAGAAAGGTTTCCAACCGATATATCAAAACAATTATATCCGGTTTTCAAAATAGTCTTTACCAATATGGTTTGGCAATAATAAATTAGGAGTTAACATAGCAATTCTCAAAATTAAAATAATCATTTCTTTTTGGATGTCAAAGGGTATTTAGGTCTTTTTCCCAAAAATGGACATTTTGGGTTATTTGTTATATCAATGGGTATTTTTAAAAGTTGTTATAATTAAATGGGTATTTTAGGATATTAACCCATATGTAAATTGCTAATGTGCACCACTCCCAAGGAAAAAAAATGAAAAAAAGAAGGTTATATTATATATATATATATATATATATATATATATATAATATAATCCCAAGTTTCAAGGGCGAAGGGTAATGCGCCGACACGAGATGCCAATTATGTCCCTCCAGCTATGATGGAGTTTTAAGTTTTTCTTCACGGCCACTGTCCATTTTTCTTTTTTAATAAATTTAATATTTTTGATTAAGTCCAAGTTTATATTTATCTCTTAATTTGTATTATTTAAATTGGAAAAGTTCATCCACTGATGATCTTTTGCTAATTTTATTTTGGTAACTAATGATGGTATTGGTATGATAATATTATGTATTGAATAAACTAATCATGCTTCTCCACTGTTGTTGCAAAAATTACAAATTATACATGTTGTTGGAGGAATAGTTGAGGGAAAATGATTAAAATGATCCTATAATATGTTTTCAAGTGTTAATATATTAAGTTTACTTTTGGTGTGAAAATAATCATATCGTCTATTTTAGGTGTAAACTGACCTTCAAATTTTTATTTTTATTTTTGCAAAGCACAAAAATATAATAATTTTTTTTTAGGCTTATATTGAATGACGACAAGAGCTTTCATTAAATAGCAACTTTAACACGGTCTTTCGAATATAGCAAGATAAATTATAAACGAATTTCGTGAAAGTTCATGTTCTATTTTCCAATTTTTCTTTTTTCTTTTTGGGAGTTAAGATCATCTACTAATCCCATTTGTTTAAGCCCTCAATCAAAATTATATTTTAAAAAATTATAATAATTAGTTTTATTGTTTTATATTTATATAATATAAACAAACATTATATACACATTATAATAAAAGCGAAACTCTTAATAGATAATGAAATCTAATAAGTTCTTACATTTCTATGTAACACAAAACAGATAAATAGAACGACTATTCTTCAAGAAATAGTAAGTTTCGCAAAAAATAAAAGAAAATATTACTTGAAACTCATATTAATATATCCAGCTACAAAAATGACACCTAAAAGAGCATTTAGAGGCTGCAAAACCCCGAAATAAATATGAATTTCAAATGGAAAATTTTATTAAATAAAGAGCATTTTTAGTGAAACCTTAAAAAATGAAAGCAAATTCCTCAATCCACAAGCTCTAATTCTGTCCTTCTACAATTATTCACTTCTTGTTTGATATTCTAGTGTGATTTTGCAAATGCTATACTAAAATTCCTCGAACGATTTTTTTTCAATATTATATACTTCATGAATTTTTCTTTAAACAATTCCTTCACCTACTTGTAATCTTAGATTATCAGTATCTACTAAAATTAGTTATATAAACATGCTATATTTTTTTCTTTTTTTGGCCGGAGATCCTAGTAACATGTGTTGATTTTAGTTTCATAAAAAATCTAACGTTCTTGCATAATTTATTTATTTTGGTACAGATATTAATTAGAGTATTTCTATTAAATTGTAATATACACTATGTCTTCATGCTCCAGTAACAGTATTGTGGTCAGATTGATATTAATTTAGTACATACTCCGTTTTCACGTAAAGATTCATCAGCTCAAATTTCTAGTGATATTCTTGGTCAAAATTGAATTAGAATTAGATTTTTTCCACATTTTTTTATTGAGAACTATCAACTCATTTGGAAGTCCCATAATTTGAATTGATATGAAAATTTCAATAAATCATTTCCGTTGAAATTAATATGATAAAGACAAACATGCCAGTCAAATGTTATATAATCTGAGTAAATATATAGCTAGTATTAATACTTCTTATCTTCTTAATTTATGATACATCATATATGTGATGGATATTACATATGGACATACGAAGCAGGAAAAATATTAAAATTAGACTAACTACCAGGCAACGAAATCCACTTACTAATTTGAAAAAAAAAAAAAAAAGTTTCGGATTATCATATTACCTTCAATGAATTTAGAAAATCTTAATGATGTTGGATTTTTATATTACAATTTAATTTTAATTTTCCCCTATCGTATCATTAATGTGATAACCTTCGTTCAGCTCATCATTGATGTGATTACCTACTACATAAGATCAGATAATATCAATCACTCTTAAACTTGTACATGTAGAACTAGATATTATATTATGTGAATTCTATTGTATGTTGTAGCTATATGTGTGTGTTCAAGTAGTGCCAATTTATCTATGTACAAAAGGACAAAGAGTAAATTTCTTAGGAAACCAATGAAAAAAAGTATATTAGTTTTTTAGGCCAAACAAGTATTGTACCTTTTTCTTGTTTTTGAAAATAAATTTAAAAAAAAAGTGTTGTACCAGTAGCTCTTGAAATGAGAAGTTACCACGATTTTATGTGTGGTTATGGATGACAATTGAAAATTATGAGTTAACATTTTTATACAAATTAATATTTAAGTAAATATTTATTTGTGGGAATATAACATTTATATCATGTTACCGAAAAACTCAGTTCTCCTTATAAATACGGTTAAACACCATTCAAATCCCTCACCCAACCTCTCCTATATTGCTCCCATTTCTGCATAACAACAAAGCTCACACAACCGGACAACTCTCTCGCTCTCTCTCTCTCTCTACTCTCTCACACTTCCCAAACTCCATTAAAGCACTCACGGGCCAAAAATGGCGGATGCAAACTTCACTCGCGACATGGTTAACATCAAGAAACGATCAGGATCGTCCGACGATCAGTGGGACCAGTTCGCCGCCGCCAAGAAGCAACAATCCATGACGCCGATCAAGATGCACGCCGAGGATCCCGCGGCGGCGCTGGCCAATGTCCGCCACGAGTTCGGCGAGCACGGCGGCGTCAACATGTCCATCGAGGCCTCCGCCACCTTCACCGTCATGGAGCCCGAGACCATGCGGCGGATGTTCTCCGGCGAGCTCGGCCCCGATCGCGACTTCTTCATCTACAGCCGCAGCTTCAACCCCACCGTGCTCAACCTCGGCCGCCTCATGGCGGCGATGGAAGGCACCGAGGCCGCCTACTGCACCGCCTCGGGCATGGCCGCCATCTCCTCCGTCCTGCTCCAGCTCTGCAGCTCCGGCGGACACGTGGTCGCCTCCCACACCCTCTATGGAGGGACCCACACGCTCCTCGCCCACTTCCTGCCACGTGCGTGCAACATCACGACGTCGTTTGTGGACATCAAGGATCACGAGATGGTGAAGCGAGAAATTGTGGAAGGGAGAACTAACGTGCTTTACTTCGAGTCCATGTCTAACCCCACCCTAACGGTGGCTAACGTGCCCGAGCTGTGCAGGATAGCGCACGATAAGGGGGTGACAGTGGTTGTGGATAATACTTTTGCTCCGATGGCAATTTCGCCGGCGAGGATGGGCGCCGACGTGGTTGTACACAGTATGTCTAAGTACATTAGCGGTGGCGCCGACATCATCGCAGGTCTATATCTTTATGACTCTTCATCTTAATTTAAAATCAATCTTTAATTCAATCTCGGCTAATTTATTTATTGCTATGATTATTACATTTTTGGCCATATAAGAATCAGCTTTATTTTTGATATTTATGTTGAGTTCCTATATGTGAAATAGGGATTTGATTGTTAAAAAGCATATGAGATGTTGATGGAATGACAAATGTGGTACACCCGTGGCATTTATGGTATTTGGCAAGAAAAATGTGATGACAAAGCACTATTCCACATTTTTCGTATTTTGTACTTTTGTTTCAATTATCAAAATTGACTAGCTCAACCGGTTTAACCGGTAACTCATCGAGGAACCGGTATAGTTTACATTTAAAATTTGGAAACTCGGTTTAAAAACTGGTTGTTGATTGAATTAATGCATATCTTTGAATATTAAAAGATTTCTAGGTAGTTTAAATATGGTATTTTGATAAATTATATGATTGTTTATTTTAAACTTTATTAAATATATTTTTGTTAAGTATTTTTACTCTGTTACACAAGTAACAGTATCTAATTGACTCATATGATTTTCTTTTTCAATTAATAGTAATAGTATAATCAATTAGTTTGAATCTTTGATTGATATGCAATCAAACAATCTCAAATTTGTCGAATATATATAAAAAAAATTGGAATTACATGAATGAACAGGTGCAATATGTGGTCCAGCAAGCCTGGTGAACTCGATGATGGATCTTCATCAAGGAGCTCTGATGCTCTTGGGTCCAACCATGAACCCCAAAGTGGCCTTCGAGCTCTCAGAGAGGCTCCCACACTTGGGCCTGAGGATGAAAGAGCATTGCCACCGAGCCCTCGTATTCGCCACCAGGATGAAGAAACTCGGCCTCAAAGTTATCTACCCTGGCCTCGAGGATCATTCCGATCATGTCCTTCTCAAGTCCATAGCCAACAAAGACTATGGTTATGGTGGGATTCTGTGCGTGGACATGGGCACTGAGGAAAAGGCCAATCGTTTGATGAATCTTCTGCAGAATTGTAGCCAATTCGGGCTGATGGCTGTTAGCTTAGGCTACTACGAGACGCTCATGTCATGCTCGGGGAGTAGTACTAGTAGTGAAATGAATGAGGATGAGAAAGCGTTGGCTGGGATTTCACCGGGGCTTGTTAGAATGTCGATCGGGTATAGTGGTACGTTGGAGCAGAAGTGGAGCCAATTCGAGAAGGCCTTGTCTAGGATGCAGGATTTGAATTTGTTCCTTAAGATATAGGGAAATGGTGAAAGAATGTGTATAATAACATAGCCACCATTGTTTGGTGGTTAACTTGTTTGAAGTTTTGGTGCATTTTAGTGGTCCTTGGCTGTATCTTGTGCTAGGCTCCTTCGTTGCTGCTTCTTGATGTAATGATCTAGTCTTGGTTTGGATGCATGTTTAATATGTTAAATCCAAGTGTTGATGATGATGGAAATTGATCAAGGACATAATAGTCAATTAATCTCTTTCTACATCTTCATGCCTTTGTTTCTAGGATATGCTTGGTTAGTGTTTTGTGTCGAGCAACTCTAGCCTCATATTAGGAATCATAATTTTATCTTGGTAGTTTGAATAGATTTTGATGGGCATTAATAATCTGTTATAAAAATTGGAATTGCCTTTCATTGGTAGAGTGATAATGGAATGAGTAGTGGAAATTGTGAGGTTACTATTGGAAATATAATTTAGAAATATGATCTCAATTCAACACAAATAATGGATTCGGCCCTTGGGCCTGGCTGGAACTCTTGAACTGACTTTGAAAACCAAGAAGTCAGAAAATATTGATGTAAAAACTAAATTTACATGTTTATGAACATTCAATTGAAAATAATTTAATTAAGTTATATACTAATGTGCTATATTAAAAGACATTAAAACCAAAATAAATATAAGGTGAGCAATGAATAGTAAATATATAAAAGTTTAACTAATAAGACTGAATTAATAATAAATGACTATTGAACAAATACTAAATAAACACGATCACGTAAATGAACAAGTTTTTTTTATTCTTTATATTTGATAAGATTACTAAACACACTCTCTTCACTCACGGTCCTACTAAAAATCTAGACATTATATATTTTATATCCAACAATTAAAACTGTAATTGTCTTATCACGCAAGAGGATGCCCTTTTGATGAGTTTTGGTATGTTAAGAGTGTAGCTAAGTCTGAGTAAATGACCTCTCTATTTGCGCTTAAATTTGATTAGGTTTTTGTCCACCGCGTACCGGGACTCCCGCCACTACAGCGTCGGCGGCGGGTGGAAACGTCTCGATGATTACAGAATCTAACAACATCTCGCCTGTAGAAACCTCCGGCAATGCTGAAACCCCAACTTTCTATCCTAAGCCAAAATTGAGTAGGTAATCCTCGCAAAGCTCCCTCCTCCAACGCCTGTATTTAATTGCTCATTTCTTATTCAATATAGTCAATTATGCTCTTTCTGGGTTTATGCCCACTTTCTGGAATGCTTGGAAAGTTTTTTTGTGTCGAGGAATTGAAAGCTTATATAAAAATTTATTTTGGTCGTTTGAATGGATATTTCATGGATTCTGATTTAACGAGCTCAAATCATTTGTCCGATTGCATTATTACTTGTTTTACTTATGCTGTTGAATTTGTTGTACTAGTGATGATACTTAGGTTGCCTTTTTCTGTTAGGACGAAGGAATAATTTGCTATTGGGGCTAAATAATATGATGAACAAGCGGATAAATGAAGCATTCAGGCGCCTATGGTGGTTCTAAAGTAAACTTTTTATTTAATGAAACTGCTTTTTTTACGTGTGATTTATTAGGTTTGTGTACCTGTGTCTGTTTGTTAAATCAACAATGCAATATATAAATGAGGATGCAGTTTGATCGAGGATGGGAAGAATCTCGATAAATTCACACAAAATGTGTGGAATGGCTGCACTGCCAAGAATCAGATCACCAAAGGGAAAACAGATACCTTCGCGGTTGATCTGTCTTTCAAATCACATTGTTTCAACTGAACTAGCTTAATGTCTTGCCATGTCGATTATGCTTAGTTCTTCCGAAGTGTAGTTTCTGAAGTAATTCTTCCACTGATGTACATGGTACCATTACTTTTGACAAAGTTTAAATTGCACAGTGCATATGACTGTAATCTCATGCACCAAGAATATGTTCTGGAGAAGGAACAAGAATAGCTTACTTAAGTTTAAACTTTAAACAAACATATAATATTTTTATACAACTAGCAGAAGCAAATGGATTGTGGTCTGAGTTTTCAATTTTTGTTAGAGAAATGACTTCATTTCTTTGCACATCGTCCTAGAGTTTCCAGTAAGTCGGTAACTGATCATAGAGGACTTGATCACTTGAAGATGGAGGTGTACTCTACTAGTCTTTGGTACAGTTCTGGTCATCATAAAGTAGTGTCTAGCTCCTGAAAATCAGATACTCCATCTTGATTGTCTTTAACTCTTTTCATTGTGGATATGCTTGCCCACGTCATGGTCTTCAACTTCATACTGCATGTACTCTAGCATTCACGTCGCTGAGTAATTGATATATTCCAATGTTGATTTCCTAGTAGTAAGGCATGTATGAGCCATCAAGTCGCATTAGTGAGTTTCTATGGTTCATTATGCATTTTTGGTATGAAGCTCTGATTCTTGCTTGATTCGCAAGACATACATGCACCCATGTTTTCATAAATCATGTAGTTTTCGAAAAAAACATAGCTACATAAAGACAATATAGCATAGTGGCCTGATATTGTAGCTTCAAGTATCTTGCTTGGAGCTGGTGCAGTTAGGCAGAATATAGATACACGAAGGCAGAATCAAATATGCCATTGTTTCAGGAAAGAACATCCTAAAAGTCAGTGTACTACTTGAGTTTGATTGCAATCACATATAATTCTATCCATACCAATCTAATTCTAATTAGGATATCAAACCTCCTAATTGTACAACTAATAGATTCAAATTTCATCACTCTTTCTTTTCCTCTTCTCCCTCCATTATCTCTTTGGTGAAATTAATAACCCATCCAGTCTCACCAAATAATAACTCAAACAGGATTTATCTTAAGTTAGGCTACCTATCAAGAAGAAAAATAAAGATATAGAGAATTGGTAATTGGACTGGTATTATTATACAGGACAAAGATGCAGATATATCATTATCGTTTATGGTGAGGTACATATATATCAATGCACTTCAAGATGTGAATAAAATATCCATAGAAAGAAGGTCAGGGCAATTTGCATCTTAACTTAACAAGAAAAAAAAACAAAGAAATAACTTAATGTGCACCTCAAGAACAACGTTAGGGGTATAGTTGCACTTATGCATAACAGTTAAAATAAACTACAAAATACACCAAACAATATTGTAGGTACCAGATTTTCTATAGCAGAAGCTAAAAACAAATGGTGGCCTCTATTCTGTTTATTATTTACTCCTTTATCTTTGGATGTTTTAGGCTATTAAGATTGTATTACTAGGTTTCCCATTCTAATTGTAACTGATGCATGAGATGAAATTATTTGTAAAGTACAAAGCAAGGTACCAATTGGAGATGTGCGATAGTACTGTCAAGACGGGTTGGCGGGGCGGGCTGGCCCATAGCCCACCAAAAACCACAATTTGGCGAGGCGGGGCGGGCTGGCCGGCCCGCCATTTTGGCGGGTCTAAGAAATTCCAACCCAGCCCAACCCACTGCGGGTTGCGGGTTAGGCGGGCCAACCCACCACTTTTTTTTTTTTTGTGTATATTTGTAGATTTTTACAAGAATTTTTAGAACTAAAGAATTTCACATAAAAACCAACATACAACTTTCTAGTTATGATTATATTAATTTGTGAACTTGGCAACTTGTTGAACATTGATATAATTTCTTCGATAATTCTAAAATATTTATATAGTTTCTAGATAATTCTAAAAATATTTAGATTAATTTGTGAACTTGGCAACTTGTTGAACATTGATATAATTTATTCGATAATTCTAAAATATTTATATAGTTTCTAGATAATTCTAAAAATATTTAGATAGTTTCTTAGATAATTGAGCCTTTGAGATAGATTTAGAAGAAATATATCATATTTAAACAATAAACACCCCAACTCAAATTATGTATCCATGTAAAATCTAGTTGAACTCTTAAAGATCATAAAATTAAAATTATAAAAAAATATAATCTCTAATCAAATGCAACAAATAGATGAAATAAACATATAATGATATAAAACAAAAAAGCTAAACATTAAAGTTCAATTGGATAACATTCATCAAACATAATTTTAAATAGTCTAGCAAAAGTTCGAATAACAAATCTCAAATACATGTAAGTTCTGATTCATCAAGATTTACAACATCAAAATCATCTTCATTTCCTTCTTCAATATCCTCCAAAACATTAGAAACCTCACTCGATAAAATTATGATTCATCAACATTTAGATCATCAAAATCATCTTCATTTCCTTGTTCAATATCCTCCAAAACATTAGAATCCTCAAATCTGCAAAATGAAATTATAATATGAATTTGACTTACCTGTTTTTATTAGACTCCATTTGTTTTTCTTCAAATCTGCAAAACAAAATTACAATATGAATTTGATTTACCTATTTTTGCCACATCAATTGGAACTAGAAGCTATTGATGTCCAAGGAAGCTATTGATGTCCAAGGAGAGTAGCAATTGATTTGATGAACATGAACTAGGCTAGGGTTTTACATTTCAGTAGAAAAAAGATGAGAAGTTTAGAGAAAAGACGAGAAAAGAAATGAGAATACTAATATTGATTTAATTAATATTAATTATTGGGAATACTAGGCGGGCTAGCCCGCCCGTCTTAGCCCGCCCCGCCTCAGCCCGCCCCCCAAATAGGCCAGCCCGTTTAGGCCCGCCTTTTAGCGGGCTGTTAAATTTCCGGCCCAACCCACCCGTTATGTATGGCGGGGCGGGCTGGCCCAACGGGCCCAACCCATTTTGACGGCTCTAATGTGCGAGTGAAGACAGATATTTGATAATCATGTTTGAGAAGCCTTTTTGAGTCGAGTTAGTTTCAAAATTTGTTCATCTATGGCTTGTCAAATA
Organism: Scutellaria barbata; assembly: GCA_028654395.1. NCBI lineage: Eukaryota > Viridiplantae > Streptophyta > Magnoliopsida > Lamiales > Lamiaceae > Scutellaria > Scutellaria barbata. Next base: position 27,267,759 of record CM053647.1, read on the forward strand.
AACTCCAGAACACCTATAATGTTTAAGTATACTGTTCAAGGTTGGATAATTAATTCTTAAAAAGAGGCTTGAGTTCTTTATTCATGATTTCTTTGATTTGAATCCACTTTGATAGGCTTTAGTGATTCAAGTACATAAATAAAAGTTGTCTTGATTACGTAGTATATATTGTGAATTGAGTGAAAATAAGCAAACATCACACAGTAGGATGTATGATTACAACTTATGTAGTCTGTTAAATTTAAGCTGGTCTTGAATTACATTTTTTCTACACGTAAATGTAAGGTCAGTTTGCAGACCTGGTATGTTGATGATTAACTACTCTGCTTGCAAACATGGAACTGGTTACATCAAAATTTTCTATGTTAAGAGGTCATGAGAATTGAGACATGGCAATGAGCTCAAGAGAAACTTGAGGTACTAATTCATTCCTATGATGGTGTACTGTCCATGCACTAAAATCACTTTATGCCTTATTTGCTGTCTTATAGTACAGTCATATATGTGATCATGTGCTGAAAAGTTAGTCAAATTGTCTTAATACCTGAATTTATTTCAATTAAGACATTTTTGACAATGATTTCGAAATATAAGTTGCATTTCCAAGTAAACCATGGGTATTTATTAGCCTGTTGAAAATGGTGGGAAACCAACTGTTCTTTCAACTTCTCATTTAATTTTTTTTATTCTTTGCACAGTGGGTGTGCTGGAGCAGATCCAATGGAAGGACATATATCAACCCATGGAAAGAACTTCTCTACTTCAGTTTTCTTCTCATTATATCTTCCCCTTTAATAAGCGATTCTATATGGCTCTTTAGTATAAGACTAAACTAGGAATCATTCTAGTCATGTCGACGCCACACAGGTCTTACTACATATAGCAAAAGATCATCTCAGCTCATTGATCCAAACAGGACAAGTCTAAAATCATGCACATAATGGACAACTACATTTGTTTTTTGACTTGATTATTCTAATTTTTATTACATAGGTTTGCTTAACAGATGTAAATATCTATACCTAAGATTCAAGTGTAAACTCACATCTCTTATGATTGTGAATAGCAGGAACTGATGTTCAGTAGAGTAGATTACTATCTATTAAGGACTATACTTACAAAAGAGATCTAACGAGATGGTTGGCGTTGGTCTAATTGAAACATGTTAAAAACATGGCTTTGTTAAATTCCAGTACAATGAATTGAAACGTTTAATATGTTGTAGTTGGGTAATGCAAATGCACGTTTAGGAAAGAATCACCTGTTTAATAATCACAAAATATTCACTGCCTATGTTTCCATCAGCTTTGTCACCTTTTTATAAATATTTTAGTCTATGTTTGCCTATGTTATTGCCATTTCCGTATCATTTTCCTATTTCACCTGGCAGTTAAAGCCTTTCTATCTGCTAGCAGTTGTTTTATGTTTTGTTTCTTTGTATTGCTCTCTGGACTCTGTGCTACATGAGAAAGTATATAGGTACAAAAATACTCTGTAGATGCAATACAAAGCCAATCCTGGATGCTGAACATCTCAAGAAATTGGATATCACGAGATACATTCTATACTCTACTTCTCAATACTCTGCTCCCTATGATTTATCACACACTTATCCCTAAATCTGGAAGTTCCACCACTGGGAAGCACTGCCAGTATCCTCAAAAAAGGTACAAGACTCGAAGCTGCATCCATTTTCTGGTGATGCCAACGAACCTTCAGCAATTCCGGCCATATTCAAGACATCAGCTTCTTCCAGCTCCAGGTAATCCACTTTTCCGTTTTGATCACTGCATAATGGCATGCATACTTGGTGGCTATGGCTATTAATATCTAGTAAGATACTTGGGTTGTCTGAAGTTGCTAATGTGATGTGATTCTTCTCGTTTCCGTTGCCATCTCTTTTGTCAGCCATCTTTCTGAGTCTCTGCACCTGCCAATTACAGAATCATACTGTTAACTTGAACTGCTAAGGGATGCTAAGTTAATTATGAAAACACTAGAATTCTTGTACCTGGATGAGCAAAGTTTGATTCTCTTTTCTCAGTGTCTCCATCTGTGAAGCTAAGTTATCATAATTCGATTTGAGTATACCATACTCTCGTTCAATTTGCTTAAATTTCGATCGAGCTCTCTTGTTCTGGAACCATATCGCGACCTGTCGTGGCTGCAGGCCGAGTGTGTTAGCCAGGTTCTGTTTCAGGTGCAACTCGGGTCTCGACTCGGACTCGAACGTTGTTTCGAGTGACTTAATTTGGTCATCACTAAATCTTTTTCTTCTGGAATTTTTGCTGGCTTTCTTGATGTTAGTTGACATGAATTCTAGGTTCTTTTTTTTGCCCTCTCCACTCTCTTCCAATTTAGTTAGGACGCTGTCAAGGTATTGTTTGTTGTGGAATTTATTTGGGAGTGAACACACTGTGCTTGCAGCTTTAGCGTCAAAAAACAGTAAGACGTGTATATCTTGATCTTGATACCTGGTGGGCCTGTCCTTTTGTGGTAGCACTTATGCCTTAAGATACCAGGTGTCAACTTTCTCCATGTAATATCCCATTTTCGAGTCACTATTTTTTATTGCCTATACCACTTCATCTTTGTCGACGTGGTATCTAACAAATTTTAATCCTCCACCATCCAAATTCATATATACTTTTTATTATGATTTGAAATGAATGTATTTTACATACCTTCTATTTTGGAAACTACTGAAGTTACTCAAAAATCTTTTCTTACTAAAAGTGATGGATTTTGAATAATCCTAATATTACAATTGTATCTACTATTTCTTTCTTAAATAATTCAGTTCGAACATAAGTATTGGTTTTAAAGTAGGAGTGAGATTTTTTATTACATTTAGTATTACATCTTCTATTTCAAATCAATTACTACACATCACGTATATTCAATGACATCATTAATTAATATATAATGTGTATTAAATACTATATAATACAGGATGTAACACTAAGTAATGATTTTAAAGTAGGATTTTAATGATTCAAACCTAGTCACTAAAGTTTGATTTGGTTCAAATATGGTTCACCTCTACTCTCTTCGTATCGTTAACTTGAATTATATTTCTTCCGTAACTTATTGAAGTGGTTGTAATAACATAGTATTAGGGATCCAACTTAATCAAATTATGACCGTTTGAGTTTGTTTTATTTTATTTTATTATGCCATGATTTCAAACTTAATTCATGCAATGTTTTCGTTTATACTTTCTTGTAAATTAAAATTATACTATTCACAATTGATCTCTTACAAAATATTTTATAATTTTAAATATAATATATATATATATATATATTCTAAAATTTATAATAAAATTACAAAAATAAATAATAATAAATATTTAATATAAAAATTGTAAACCAAAACATCAAACATGGTTAATACATTTTACGAGGTATCATGCGATATGTTTTAATTAACGAGCTTGATCATGAATCGAATATGGTTAATTTTGAATTGATTGTTTATTTTAACAAATCAAATTAAACAATCTAAATGAATTTGAGCTCATGGAATATCGTTAACTTTGAACTTGATTGTTTATTTTAACAATTCATATTAAACAATCTTAAATGAATTTTTATCAGATCGAATAATGAATTAAGTAACTTGGAAGGGGAGCAACAAGTGTAGATGAATGTGAGAGTGGGAATTTCTTGGGTGATAGTGAGATGAAATAAATGAGAGGATAAGAAAGGAAAAAATAGGAGGAGATGTGGATGGAGGAAAAGCACATTTCACTGTCTTCGCGATGTATATTGACACGTTGTAATAAGTCATTCGCTAAAAGACAAACCCCCACCTCACTGCTGTCCTCTTTACTCTAATCCGATTCTGCCAACGTGGCTCTGCATTATAATAATTAATTATTTTTTGACTCTGCTTCATTTCCCATGAATTTCAGCTTCCATTTTTCAGATAGGGATGTCCCAATAGCTTCGCCTTCACTAAACTTCTGTCGGTTCTGATTTCTTAGGGCTTTCTAACCAACAATACATACAAATGAGGTCCTTTAAATTAGAGAGAAAATTAGTTTCTATTTAGAAAGCAAATCCTTCATAGAAGAATAAGAATAGGTCTGGTGTGTACGAATTTAGGACCTACTAAATAAATATATATTGGTTTTTGGGACATTTTTCGTTTTCTTAACATGTTAATGATTTCATGTATTAGATTGTGGTTGAAGAATTAGTTGTGCGAAGATGAGAGATAAGTGTGGGTGTGGGGACTGGATGAGAAAGTTGAGATGTTCACACACTTGGATGAAATTTGAAAGATATTATGAGAATTAAGGCAGATGGCGCGATCACTATATACGGAATTCTTCTTCCAATGTTGGTGGTGTTGACCGCTAAGATAAACATGAAAAAAATATCATAAAGAAATAGAGAAAACTTGTTATTATAATCTGGGAATTGGGCTAATATCTACTAGCTAGTAAACTGCAATTCAACTAGTAAATGACTAGATTCAATTTGCATTTTCAAATATTAAAATACCTTAAAGCAATCATTTTCTGTTTTTATGAGTTTGGTGAGGTATTTGGAGAACAAATATTGCATGATTTAAGACATATGATGTTCAAACAGGATTTATCCAAGGATAAAATCTAGTTCGAATTAGATACTTCATTAACAATAAGAGAGAATTATTTGTGCTTGAAGGATAAAAAAAAAAAAAAAGGTTGTTTTTAGGCCTTAATAGAGGATTTCAAATGAGCATTGGGGGTGCTTAAGATCGATGAACAATTGTCGGAAATCTAGCTTGATTTTGGTATAAAAAAAAACTAAATAATAATAATAATAATAATAATAATAATAATAATAATAACATGTATTATTTTACACAACATGATTGTTGAAAATGAGATAAATGTTTTTACATATCAATACATCGAATATAGATGATGACCTTACACAACACTTTGAAGATCCAAATTGAGAAAAGTAAATATATATCTTAATATCGAGCTAAATTGCACATATTTAGGCACGCTACGACAGCATCGTCATGAACTAACATTTTATAATGTTTGTTTATTTAATCTTAAAATTTGCGCATTCTTTTATGTTGTATGTTTGTCTCGTTATTTTCAAATTATTAAAGAAATTATTATTACTTTTAAAATTATTTTTTTTATGCCTTTTTAATTAATTATTTTATTTATCTGAAATAATTGACAAATAAATTTATTAATAAAAAAGTTTAAAGAATTTTTATATAAAACTTGTAATGTATATAAAAGTAATTATAATATTAAATATAAATGAGGTAATTTATACTTTAATTTAATAAATATAATCAAGAATTCAAAACTTAATTACTTGAATATCTTGTAAATTATTTACTGCTAAAAGGACATACCTGAATATAATAGTTGTGATACGTAAATGTATAGATTAAATATTATATTGATTAACAGGGAAATACCTTTTTGTTTTTTATTTTGTGTTTTTAGGTGTATACAAGGAAATTATTGCTTAGGTATTTAAGTAACACAATTATTTATATATACCAAGTACATGAATCTTAGATCCATATAATTGGATTGACCCAACCCGAGAGTGCATTTCATGTGTCCCACGCATGCCTCACGCACCTATACGCGTCCAAACTCTAGCCAAAACCCTAACCCAAACCCTAGTTCCGCTGTTATATTGGCATAACCTTTTAGTTTAGCGAACTTAACCTTTTAGTTTTATCCTTATAACCTTTTAGTTATATCCACATAACCTTTTGCAGTGCTGAGTAGTGAAAAAAGTATAAGTTATTTACTGAAAAAGTTAAGAAATTTGTACATAAAGGTTATACTATTACAACATAAAAATTATATCATTACAACATAAAGGTTTCGGCTATATTGAATTTTTATAATGAAAAAATTATAAGTTATTTATTGAAAATGTTATGAAATCTGTACATAAAGGTTATACTATTACAACATAAAAGTTATATTATTACAACATAAAAGTTTTGATTATATTACATGAATTTTTATAGGAAAAAAAGTATAAGTTATGCATTGAAAATATTATAAAATCTGTACATAAATGTTATACTATTACAACGTAAAGGTTATGTCATAAATTTAAAAAAAAAATTGGGCACAGATTTGGGTTAAATCGGATCCGACCTAACCCGCTTGTCCAATTACATGGATCATGACCCATGCACTTAGTGCACACAAACACTATCCTTTAAATAAATACAGGATCAAAATAATATTTAAGGAAATCTATAATAATAATAATAATAAAAAATGATCACTTATTATTTTCCCAAACTAGTAAAATCTCGTCAAAATCAAACTTTCAACCTTCTATTTTAATTTGTCTATTCACAATTTTTTTTTCTATTTTTACATATGAAAACTTCTTAAAATGTGGAGTGTTAGTTTTTCCTTATAATATTGTGCAATATCAAAAGAAATGGAACAAATAATTTAATTTCATCCTTAAATCATGGTAAAAATTCCATATTCTTTAAAAATCAATTTGTACATGTCCCTTTGGAATAATTTTAAGGGTAGTGTTTGTGTGCACCAAGTGTATGAATCATGATCCATGTAATTAGGCACGCGGGTCGGGTTGGGTCAGGTTTAACACGGATCCGCGCTCAGTTTTTTTTTTTTTTTTAAATTTATGTCATAACATTTATGTTTTAATAATATAACCTTTATGTTGTAATAGTATAACATTTATGTACAGATTTCATAATTTTTTCAATGCATAACTTATATTTTTTTTACTAAAAAAATTCATGTAATATAGTCAAAACCTTTATGTTGTAATAATATAACAATTATATTGTAATAGTATAACATTTATGTATAGATTTCATAACTTTTTCAATAAATAACTTATATTTTTTTCACTATAAAAATTCAATATAGCAGAAACCTTTATGTTGTAATGATATAACCTTTATGTTGTAATAGTATAACCTTTATGTACAAATTTTATAACATTTTCAGTGAATAATTTATACTTTTTTCACTACTTAACACTGCAAAAGGTTATGTTGTCACGCCCCATTTTCATATAAAGTTTAAAACGAGGATATTTTTTTTTCTTTAAATAGAGTATAAACGCAGCCTTATCATAAGGCGTCCAAAAAAATTCCTAAACTGTTGAGATTTTAAAGCAATCAAAATTTAGAAGATAATCATTGAAAATACGTAGGTTATATCATTGCAGCGGATAAAACGTTCTTGTTTAGAGCATACACTTGAACAATATAGCATACAAATATAGGGTTTTACAAACGATGATCATACATATACATTCATATATACTTGCAAAAAGAACAGACATTTCTATTCATCCTTCCTTGCCTCCAGAGCTTCCTGTAAAAATAAATCATAGAAGGGGTAAGTGCCAACCAAGGATGAAAATATCGCGAAAAGTGGAGGACCGACATTATAATCGGCTGCAATTTTATTTCAGTAAAAATATCACGAAATATCACGATATTTCGACAAAATAAAACGATATTTTGACGATATATTTCGATAAGCCGCAATTTTTGACCAGCTACAGCAACGTTGACTATTGCTACAGTAACTTTTTGTTTTTTTTCCCTCCCTGTTTCAATTATGTAATGCAGTAATGTCATGTATGTTTTTTTCTTTTCTTTTTTTTTACTTATTTTCTTTTCTTTTCTGTTTTTTTATTATGAATTTTTTTAAATATATTTAAAAGATATCTATCAAACTTAAGCTCTATATCTATATTTTTATCTATATAAAGAACAAATAATAATTAGTTTAATTAAATTGTTGTAATAAATTAACACAGTAGCATTTAGGTTTTTCTTATAATTTAATTAAGTTTAGTTAATTCTTTTGAATTTAAGAAAAGAATTATGATGTATATATTATATACTATATAATAATATTTTATCTCTATATTTATCAAAAATAATTTATTTTATTTGAAATTTTAAATTTAATATATGTATTAATGTTAGTTATAATATTACAAAGGACGAAAAAATCCGAAAAAATCGCCGATATAATTTGACATGTAAACCAATATGAGACAACATTTATATAATAGTTTATCTCTTAATATTGGTTGTAAACATATCTTTTTGTTTGAAATTTAACTTCAATATATATTAATATTCATTATAATATTATGTAAAGTGCTAGATACATTTTTCAAATTTTTTTTTTCAAAATTATTGATATTTCCACCGATATCGATATATCCGTCGATATATCCATAAAATCAAGGTACTGATATATCCGCAATCACCGATATTTTCGTCCTTGGTGCCAACAGAACACTTAATAAGGATAATTTGTTCAGTGAAAATGGTACACATAATATTTCCTTTTTAGCATATACATAATACACGTTGTGGACTCCCAAGTAGTCCCAGTGCATCCTATGGATAGTTTCCCTCGGAAAATCTATCCGGACCCTAAGCCGGCCCGATGGGTTATTACACCCCTTTATGGTGGGTTTCCGAAGAAGAATTTATTGGTGGGCATCCGAAGAATACCCCATTGTTGGGTTTCCAGCAAGGTCACCCTACTTGACGTGTAATCGCATGCGTAATTAAGTTGTCACATAATATTTCTCACATAGCACATAGTACACATTGGTCATGTTTACGTTGGTCATGTAATTCACACAACATATAGGTAAGGAAAAATCCTTTGACATATGTTGGTTTCTAAAAAAACTCCTTTAGTGCGGGAATTATCGAGTCTTATCATCATTTAAAACCATTTGCATTTGTATCACCTGAAATCAATAGCTTTTAAAACCATATAATTTATTCAATTACTATTCACATCGTGAACACGTTTCACTTTAAAATGACACCACATAATGACAGAATTCAAATCACATAGTCACATAATTTTCCATAAAACTATACAATTTAAAATATAAGATTTTTACCCCCACCTTATATTACTCAAAAGATCCTGATCAAAAGCTTTCGATAGGCTTATTTCTGTCCCGTACGTGTATTCCCTACAGAGTATAAAAATAGAGCTTATCATCTGATTTAAAAAGCTTAAAACCAATGAAATCTATAAAAGAAAGACTCTTGAGAAGGTCGATAGACGAGGGTTCTAAATTTAGGGTTTGTCGATTTCACCCATAAAATTAAGATTTTCTTGATTAAAAGGTTTGCTTGTCAGGTCTTATATTATTTTAGGGTCAAACTATCATTTTATAATGTCGTAGGACATAAAATACAGTAATTAACAAATTCTGGGGTTAAAATATAATTTCCGCAAGTTCTAGGGGTCGTTCTGTCATTTTATCCAAGTCTATGGGTGATTCTATAATTTCTGTAAAGTTTAGGGTTAATTCTGTAATTTTCAGGAATTCTGGGGGTCCATCTACTATTTCAGAGAAGTTTTGGGGTCAATCTACTATTTTTCATAAGTCCAGGAACTAATCCATAAATGTCTATAAGTTTAGGGACTAATCCTTAAATACCCAATAGTTCAGGGACTTAATTGCTAATTATCCTAAAACTAGGGTTTACAATTGGGTTTCTAGACTAATTCAAATTCTCAATTACACCCCAAATCTCAAATCCACCCCAAACTGCCTCTGTCTCTACCCCATCTCTCCTCTACCGCCGCTGCCGGTGACACCCGACATAGCCCAACACATACACATACGTCACATAGTCAACACACACATAAATATACACACACACAAATATGCACACACACAGTAGATACATACGTATATATGCATGCTTATATATATATATATACCAACTCCGCTACCGCACACCGCGGCGGCACACCCCACACTCGCCGGCGCTACAAGCGTCGGCCATACACCCTTCCCACAATTCGCCGGCGCGATCGAGAGCCGGCAGAAACACAGCAGCAGACGGAGAGGAAGAGACAGAGAGACAGAGAGATAGAGAGAAACAGAGAGAAACAAGGCTGCCGTTCGTGACGGTCGTTTTTAAAATCGAGCCCTAAATTGTGATGGGCTTAACGAAACCTTTTAATTTAACCATATACCGTGCCGAAATTACTTCACCGACAGCGATAAAGGTGGTCGGCGATTGTGACTGTGAAGAGGGTGTTTGGAAATGAGAAGATGGAAAAGTATTTGGTTTGTTTTGTTTTTTTTTTCAAACTATTTCCCCAAAATGAGACTATCTTCTCCCAAAATCAAACTAATGGTTCCCACCTTCAACAAATGTCATTCATGCATAAGACTATTAACAATGACGAGGACAATTCATTCATTTTTTTTTCTTACAAATTATGCCTAATAGCAATACTATTACACTATCCAACCTTTCTACAATGTTGCCAATTAATTTCCATCCAAATTGTCATTTTCTTTAATTTTTAATGGACGCTACATCCTTCCCTCCTACAAAGAAATTTCATCCTCGAAATTTAGAGACATACCAAAATTTAGTAAATTTGGATATCTCGCCAAGATTTCTTCTTCCATCTCCCAAGTTGCTTCCTTTACGTTGTGCTGACTCCATTGGACCTTTACTAAGTTTACATCTCGATTTCTCAACTTATGAACTTTTCTATCTGTAATAGCAATAGGAAACTCTTCATAAGATAAGTCTTTTTCGAGTTCAATGTTTTCCTGGTGAACTACGTGACTCAGGTCAAACAAGTACTTTCGCAGCATGGATACGTGAAATACATTGTGAATGCCAGTGAAATCAGGTGGTAGCGCTAATCGATATGTTATTTCGCCAACCCTTTCCAGTATTTCATAGGGTCCAATGTACCTCGATTTTAGCTTACCTCTCTTTCCAAATCGGTAAATTCCCTTAGTAGGCGATATTTTTAGAAAAACTTTATCACCCACTTCAAATTTTAGTTCTCTTCTCCTCTTATCCGCATAGGATTTCTGTCGATCCTGAGCCGCTTTAATTCTTTCTCGAATTTTTCTTATTACTTCTATCGCCTATTCGACTAACTCAGGTCCTAAAACTCGTTTTTCACCCACTTCATCCCAGTATAGGGGTGATCAACACTCTCTTCCATATAGCGTCTCGTATGGTGTCATCCCAATTGTTGACTGATAGCTGTTATTGTAAGCGAACTCTACTAAATATAAATGATCCTCCCAACTTCCCTGCAAATCCAAGGCGCTGGCCTCAACATGTCTTCTAAAATTTGTATTGTTCGCTCCGTCTGGCCTTCAGTTTGGGGATGAAAAGCAGTGCTAAAAGTTAATTTAGTGCCCAATTCCTTTTGCAAGCACTGCCAGAATTTGGAAGTAAAGCAGGGGTCCCTATTTGACACAATAGAGATTCGTACTCCATGAAGCCTGACAATTTCCTTCATATAAATTCGGGCCAATCTATCCAAGTCGAATGTCATTTTAATAGGCAGAAAGTGAGCAGACTTGGTTAGTCTGTCCACTATAACCTACACATCATGGTTTTCTTAACTTGTTTTAGGCAGCCCGACAACAAAATCCATAATAATGTGCTCCCACTTCCACTCAGAAATTTCTAGTGGTGTCAGCATCCCCTCTGGTTGCTGATGTTGTGCTTTTACTTGCTAGCAAACGAGACATTTCTTGACGAAAAATCCAATGCTCCTCTTCATGTTCCGCCACCAGAAAGTTCTCTTCAGATCTTGGTACATTTTTGTACCTCCAAGATGTGCGGAGTACGGAGTTGCGCGTGCCTCTTCCAAAATTCTGCTTCTTAGTTCTTCGTCCTTTGACACACAAAGTCTTCCCCTGAAAGTGAGAGCTCCTTCTACAGACTCTATAAATCCTTTTGCTTCTCCCCTTTCCATACGTTCCTTTATCCGAAGTAAAAATATGTCATTCTTCTAGGCCTCGATGATCTCTTCTAGCAAGGCGGGTCTGGCTATTAAAGCTGCAACCCTGGCCTTAATGCTACTTGGTGGCACTACTATTTTCAAGCTTAACTTAGTCATTTCTCTTACCAATAGATTCTGATTGGTAAGTAGACAAGCTATCCCTTCTGTCTTCTTCCGACTAAGCGCATCGGCAACTACATTCGCTTTTCTTGGATGGTAAAGAATTGAGCAATCATAATCCTTTACCAATTCCAGCCATCTACGTTGCCTCATATTAAGCTCTTTCTGTTCAAAGAAGTACTTTAGACTCTTATGATCAGTGTAAATCTCGTATTTTTCCCCATATAGGTAATACCGCCAAATCTTAAGGGCGTGTACTACTGCAGCTAATTTCAAGTCATGAGTTGGATAATTTTGCTCGTGGATTTTTAATTGTCTTGATGCATAGGCCACTACTTTTCTCTGTTGCATCAAAACACATCCCAAACCTTGCTTGGATGCATCACTATAAACTACAAATCCCTTTGTTCTATCCTGAACTACTAATATCGGTGTAGTAGTTAATCTTCTCTTCAACTCTTGGAAACTCTTCTCACACTGATCAGTCCACTGAAACTTCGTCTCCTTCCGGGTTAAACAAGTCATGGGCGTAGCAATCTTGGAAAATCATTCGATAAATCTTTTGTAATATCCAGCTAGCCCAAGAAAACTCCGCACTTCATTTACATTAGTAGGTGTCTTCTAGTTACTAACCGCTTCCACTTTGGCGGCGTCCACTTCTATTCCTTTTTCGGAGACGATATGTCCAAGAAATGACACCTATTCAGCCAGAACTCACACTTTTTGAATTTTGCGTACAACTTCTCCTTACGCAGAACCTCCAACGCCATTCTTAAGTGTTCTTCATGGTGTATTTGGCTATCCGAGTATATCAAAATATCGTCGATAAAAACTATTACGAATCGATCGAGATAACGGTGAAAAACTCGATTCATCATATCCATGAAGACTGCTGGCGCATTACTGAGTCCAAAGGGCATGACCACAAATTCGTAATGGCCATATCTGGTTCGAAAAGCTGTTTTGGATATATTCTCCTTCTTAATCTTTACTTGATGATAGCCGGATCTTAAGTCAATCTTTGAAAACACACTTGTCCCTCATAACTGGTCAAACAAGTCCTCAATCCGGGGTAAATGATACTTGTTCTTGATGACCCTTTTGTTTAATTCTTGATAATCTATGGACATCCGAAAAGTTCCATCCTTCTTCTTCAACATTGTAGAAAGGTTGGATAGTGTAATAGTATTGCTATTAGGCATAAATTGTAAAAAAAAAAATTATCCGCGTTTTAAACTTTATATGAAAATGGGGCATGACATATGTGCATATAACTAAAAGGTTATAAGAACAGAACTAAAAGGTTAAGTTCGCTAAACTAAAAGGTTATGCCAATATAACAGTAAAACTAGGGTTTGAGCTAGGATTTAGGCGCGTGAAATGCAGTTTCGGGTCGGGTTAACCCAATTACACTGATCTAGGATCCGTGTACTTAATGTATAGAAATAATTGTGTAATTTTAATATATAAACTCAATTATGTCATTTGTTTAGATAGTGACAAATAAAAAATGTGTCATACATATATATGTATATAACTGACTTGAGAATATAAACATGCTAAAAATCCATAAAGTGTTGTGAATAACATTTTTAAACCAATATTTAATATATAATGTTTATATGTAATGCATACTGTAAATCATTTATATTGGAAAAATTTAGCAAAAAATACATCATATTATTTTGTTGAAACCAATAACATTATATTTCTTCTCCATGATGAAGAAGCAAATACAAATGAAATTTATTTGTTATGATAGCAAGAAATTCATAGTTATATGAACAAGGACAAAATATGTTACTTTGTACTGTAATATGATCTCATAATTTTAGAGTTATTAGATTTTAAAATGTTTACAAGACTTTTTATATGTTTTATTTTGTATATGTGTATGGGTCAATTTATTATGGAATTAGGATCAACTTGTCTTCATTACAAAGGCAAAAAAAAAAATGTTTGAAAGGATTCGCACGACAACAAATTAAATTAGACTTCCTTGCAAGAAACTAATTATTTTTCATGCTCAACATGTTCATATGAAAATATTAAATTATAAAATCTATATGTCCGTTAATCGCATGGGACCCATACTATTTATATCTAAATGGAAAATGAACTCTTTTAGTTATAATATTTAAGGAAATCTATAGTAATAATAATTTGTTTTCTCAAAATAGTAAAATCCCGTTAAAAGTCAAATATTCAATCTTCATTTTAGTTCTTTTAACTCACAATTTTTTTATTTTATCTTTTTTGCATATGGAAACTCCTTAAATGTGGAATGTTAGTTTTTGCTTATTATATTGTGCAATATCAAAAAAGAAATGGAACAAATAATTTAATTTCATCCATAAATCATGGTAATAAATTCCATATTTTTTAAAAATTGATTGCACATGTCCTTTGGAATAATTTTAATATATAACCTTAATTATGTCATTTGTGTAAATAGTGGCAAATAAAAAATGTGTCATACGTAAATATGTATATACCTGAGTCGAGAATATAAACATGCTAGGAAGTTTTGTGAATACCATTTTTTACCTATGTGATTTGGCAAAATGCCGAATTTTTTTAAGAAGTCTTGTGAAGTCTTCTATATTTAAAAGTTAATGTCTAAAAATGAAAAAAATTTAGATTTAAGGTATAGTATCTTGAATCTCAGCATTTTTTCGACAATAGCACTTCAAGATATTATATCTTAAATATAAAATTTGTTGGTCCCAAATGGTTTTCAAGGTTTAGAGGAAGGTGAATGAACCTTCGTTGATTTTGAAATTTTTTCGAACTTACTATACTGTAAGTTACTTAAACTTACAGTACAGGATAGTACTGCTTACAACACTAGGCTACAATGTTGTATGCTGTAACTTAGAGTTCTTTGCAGCGGAAAATATGTTTTGACTAAAGGCTTGTTTTCTCAAATATGTTATCTTATGGAGATTCTTTTTATGCTTATGACAAGACAAACACAGGATGCACCACAGATATATAAAGCGATTAAAACACTTATGATTTATAGTGGTTCGAAGGTGGTGTAATCCTTCTACGTCCACTCTACTGCTTCCCCAAACAGAAACTTCGTTAAGCAAGATTGAATTACATGGTACAACCTAACAATCTATCAACCTAATAAGTTAACACCTACTAAAACACAACGTATGTACAACAACTGTAAGTTCTAAAGACAAACCCACTCAGAATTTCTAAACTCCCACAGGGAAGTTGTCTTTTTCTTAGACAACTACAAGCAATAAGGATAAATCTTATCAATTGACGACACCTAAAACAACCTACACACAATAAATAGGTAAAAGTATATATTATTGTTTATTCAACTAGTGCAGTGAAGTGAGCTTTTGAATAGTTCTTCAAATCTTTCAAGTTGAAACTTGTTCACTTCACTTATGTCGAGTGATTGAAACTTGTAAGAATAGTTGAGAATATAGCTTGATAATGTTTTAAGCTTGTTAAGCGCAAATGTTTCAATTGTTAGCTCCAGTGTAGCTCGACCTCTATTTATACTTGTAGAAAGATATCCGTTGAAGGAGATATCTCTCATTTGAAATAAAAGTTCCAATCAAGGCATGACTCATATTTAATGCGTCTTGACTTATCTTTTCAATACATTCAATGTGGTGGTTGCGGTTCGCAACTTTCTGCAACCTGTCAGGCCACATGTCATCTCTGTATTGGCTCTGCGCCTGCAACTTTGATCTTGTCTCAACCGGCTCTATTTAAAACTTGCTTAGGTCGTCGTTTCTCGTATTGCATTTATACTTCCTCAAATTGCAGAACATTGCTTTTGTTTATTGAAGTATGCAGCAAGTCTTGTCTTCTGCTCTGTATTCTCAATCTTCTTGCAACAACTTCTTACTTTCAATACCGCTGTAACTTATTCTTACAGTGTTGCTGTAACTTCTGCTTGCAGCGTTACTCTAACTTCTTCTTGTAGTGTAGTATCTTTTCTTTTTTTAGCTGTATTGCAGTAACTTCTTCTTGCGAATTCTTTAATCCTTCTTTTCTTGATACAACACGACTCCTTTGAGATCCTTCATCTTTTAGAAACAAAAGTTACAGACACAATCCTAGTCTATATGATTTCACTTAAACACAGTGAAAAATGGGGTACTCAAACTTCCTATTACATAGACGGTTTGTCTCATCAAAATCTAAACACTGAAATCCCAACAAAATTTCTTCATTTTTAGGCATTGACTTCTTAAATGTAGAAGACATTATCCTATTGAAATTGTCATACAATGAGCACAATACATATAAACAAAACTCTTACTTGTCAAACTAAATAAATAAAAAGTAGCATAGAAATAAATATTATTTTTTCAATAGCACACAAATAATGAGCACATTACACAAATAAGGTATTAATATAAACAATATTATATGAATAATGAGTCCAATATATGAAATATTTTTAAACATAATAAATAAAAAATTAAATAAAATCCAATAGATTCACAAAGAATATATTTTTACACACTTGTAACATGGTTGAATAAAATATTACATACAATCTAGCATACAAATAAAAAATATTAACTATTAAAATAAGCAATTAAAATGAATAAAATTACATAAACAAAAAAAATAGTTAGAAAAAAACTTACAAGTTGAAAATTGGAGTGAAGAGAGGATTGTACGCAATAATTTGAAACAAATCAATGCATTTGCTTTTAATACAGTGAAAGGATATAATAATCAATAAATAAAGGGTAAAAAATGAAAACCCACCTCCAATATACGTGATTTTGCACTTTACTATATTATTTATAAATGTTTTCATTTTACTATATTAAGTACACTAATTTTACAAAAAAACAATAAATCCGACTGCCACTTCATTTTTGGCAAATGATTGAGAAGCACGTGTCCTCTTTCTGATGAGAAAAAATGACGTGGCAGCCAAATTTATTATACTTTGCAAAATTCGTGTATTTGATATAGTAAATTGAAAACATTTATAAATGATATAGCAAAGTGCAAAATCATGTATACTTGAGTTTTTGCTTTTTACTCATAAATAAATGAAAAAGCAAAATGCACAACAATTTGCATATTGGGCGAGTGAAGCACACTCTCGTCAAGTAAGACGGAATTTAGGATTTCATGCAATATTAATCATATTAGAGGTGTAAATGTTGTCATTCTTTTAATTGGGGGACCGATACAATATTTCCAAATTACAAAGGGATTTTTCACATTTTACCCATTTAATATATAATGTTTGTATGTAATGTATAATGTGAATCATTTATATTAGAAAGTTTTAGCAAAATATATATATATATATATATATATATATATTTGGTTGAAACCAATAACATTATGTTTCTTCTTCATGATGAAGAAAGAAATACAAATGAAAGCTTTTGTTATGGTAGCAAGAAATCATAATTATATGAACAAATGGTAAAATATGTTACCTTGTAGTGTAATATGATTTTATGGTTATAAAGTTATCAAATTTTAAAATGTTTATAAGACTTTTCATATGTTTTAGTTTTCATTACAAAGGAAAAAAAAATTGAAAGGACTATACGGACAATAAATTAGATTAGACTTCCTCTCAAGAAACTTATTATTTTTCGTGTTCAATATTTTCATATCAAAACGTTAAATTATAAAATTTGTATGTATGTGCATCGCATGAGACTTATATTAGTTATGCCTAAACGGGAAATGAATCATTTTAGTTATAATATTTAAGAAAATTATTGTTTAGGTATTGACAAGGAAAAAGGTATATACAAGGCGATGAACCTTTTAGGTATATACATGCAGGACAACTATTTAATAACACATAAAATTTTATGAAATTGGTACATGGATTCTAGAACCATGCGATCGGTTTGATTCGATATGTGATCATTTTATATGTGCTCACACGTATTCCCATATACTCACACACTCCAGTTGTTCATGCTCACACTCTATCTCACGTGATCATGTTCGACAAATATGTTAGTGATATCTTTTAGTTATAATAGTGATATATTTATATTATGTTAATTGTACTCTTATGTTATATTACAAAATCATTTAATACATTTTAGTTATGCTGATACTACATTTATATTATACATGTACACGCATTTTTGTGTTCGAATAGACATATAATACCTTTGAGTTATTTTAACGATACATTTTAGTTATACTAGCAATACTTTTATGTTATGTGAATAGTACCCTTATATTATATAATTTAAGTAAATTAGAAAATACCTTTAAGTAGATGTATTAATATCTATTATGTTATATTATTAATACATTTACCTAATACAAGTAATACTCTTATATTTATCTTTTAACTAAAACAAGCTAATATCTTTATGTAAGATAAAATAATACATTTATGTATAACTAATGATGCATTTATATAATATTAGTGATACATTTATGAGCGGAATTCAACAAACAATTTTTTTTTTTTTTGTATGAGTAAATACCTTTATATAGATAAAATAATAAATGTATGTGTAACTAGTGATACTTTTATATAATATTATTGATATTTTATGTAGCGAGGTTTTAACGAGAAAAATAACTTACATATAAGTTGTGCGAATCCGAATCAAGTACTAATTGCACGGATCCTAAATTCTTACAATTAATTCACAAGAGAGTTACTCATTTAATAATTGTTTTAAATCACGTACGAATTGAAAAGAAATTATGATTTTAATAATATTGTTTCATGAATCTAATTTTATAAGAAGACTCAACCTATAAACTAAAATCCATAATTTATATATAAATTTATAAAAGTTGGATATGTTTTGTGAATTGTAAAACATTGTCTTAAAGATATTAATTCATTACAAGTCACAACGTCTCAATATAAGTTCTTTTGTTAGAAAAAAGGTTAAATGACATCTAATTACCAAACATATCTTAAAGTTTGTAAAAATTATAGCAAGATATTTTCAACAATCATCACTTTAATATATAATCTCCTTGAAATTTGAAATACTATTGATCTAAAGTTTCATCTTTACTTTAGACGTTGCATAGGTCAAAGTTTGATGGTTGACCAGTTCAACTACAATATTTATAGGTTCAGCCATATGGGCTTTTCTTACTGGAAATCTAGAACCGACCACCAAACAAGTTGACCCAGTAGCCCATAGCCAGTTCAATATGGGTTGACCCAAGTTTAAAGCACATTTTTGACCCCTTCCCTTTTAACTTATTATACTATAATTGTATTTCAAATTTCAAGGAGATTATAGGTTTTTTTCAAATAAAAAAAATAGGAGACAGAAGATATCTACTTTAAAGATTTTGTCGAATAAAGTTTTTTTTTTTTTTTTAAGAAGCCAGTAAAGTCGTCAAAATGTTACTTAATTAAATATCCCCACTAATTATTAAAAAAAACATAAGATTAACAGTATGTATATTTGAAAATATCACTAAATACATGCCATAATATTAATAAAATATCTAAACTATATATTTTCAAAAGTAAAATTTCCAAAACATTTTAATTGCGATAGATGGTAACATTATTTGACATTTATGATACAATCGACTATTTTTCCCTTACTTTTTTCTTTAAATGAAAAAATCATTAGAATATTTTATAATGTGTAGTACTGTAGTTGTTGGACAGGAATTAATACCCACTTTTCTTAAATAAAAAAATAAAAAAAGAAGAAAGAAACAATACCCTCTCACCTAGTACGTACTATTTGCTAATGGGCCCAGATTAACATTCTTCTAAGCCCAATAATATTGTGCAACATATATTTTAGGATGTCTACGGCCCAAATAAAAATTGGGTAATAGTGGACCTATGTTTAATAAAACACCCAAAAGAGTGATTGGACAACATTTAAACAATTAAATTATAGCATAGCCGACAGGCCCGACACTCTAGTATATCTATATGTTACCTATTATTTTACTATACCATACAACTATCATCAGTCTCATCTGTTTCCTACATTTTGTATGAACTCTATATTACCTCTATAAAATATTATATTTAAGAATAGTATGCCAATTCAATATTTATTTTGTTTGGCTCATTTGATAATAAATGTAAGAATATTTTATATTTCAAACTTTTCTTTAAAAAATTACATGTTTTGATTTCTTTTCTCTAAAGTAGATATTGGATAGTTTGAATCTTGAATTAAACTTAGTCCATATTAATTTTGGTTTATAGAGCATTTCAATGACATATTGTAAGTATATATAAAGAAAATCATATTATAAATTTTTTATTTTTTTATTAAAGTATGATGTTATATAAAATTGTGTGCATATATATGTTGGTTTTCTATTTTTTATTTTAAAATTTTTATCTATTGTTACATTTTTTTAAAATATGAATATTATAAAAAAAAAATTGATTTATCATATCAAATAATATTTTGAAAAGACTAATATTAGTAATACGATAATAATATTAAAATAATTGCAATTATTTGAGAATTATTATGGATTTTCAACCTAACTCATTGCAACAAAATATCACTGTTTAATCTTGATAGGCTTTTTCTTGTGGACGACCTTCTCGATATATTTTGTTCTTGTTCCTTCGTAATATAAGTATCATTCTTGTTTGGTTCAATATATATATATATATATATATATATATGTGTGTGTGATCGAAATTTGATGAATCCCTAAAATTTGTTGTTTTTTAATTGATGATAATAAATTAAATATATAATAATTAATCTTAATAATAACAATATTAAATAAATAAAACAACTACCTTTCAAATATTCTAATTTTAATTTAAATGTATGATCAATTTGATTAATATTTATGATATATACTTTTGACTGAATATGATGAATAAATGAATAATCCAAAACGAATTATTATTAAATTTGTGAGGAGTTCAATTGATACTCATCAACTAATATGGAGGAAGTTTGTATATAAATACAAAACACACACACTGGTGCCTAACCATAATCAAATTCCTTGCTTATTGTCTGGACCAAAACATCTCAATTCTCGTTTTGTAACCTAGGTCTTATCTACGTTTTATCATCAATTTTATATATTTCAATTTTATATATTTCAAGTTTGATCACTTGTTAATATAGTTTTCAATTTTATTTACTTTTATTCGAAATATCGATTAATGCATCTTTGTGAATGTTGGAATTGAAAATGTACATCAGAAATTTGAGCCCACGTAGACAAAAATTTACATTACAAGTAAAATTGGACAAAAAATGAAAAAAAAATGGTAATAAAAAAACCAAAATGAGAATGCTTAATGTTAATGGTAAAAATGGACACATTTTAAGTTACATGATAAAAAATTGCAAATTTTCCCTCAGAGATGATTGAATTTGAGATTAACATATTTAAAGGGAATAAATATCACATTCTTAACATTCAATGATTAATTTAAATACTTCAATTCCAAGGTCTAATTGTTTGGTTTAGTCCTTCACAGCCTTACGTTGATTTTAGTTCACGTAACCATTATATTACATAGAATAGATGGAGCAAATGAAGGATTCTTATGCATAAAGACAAATACAAGGTTTCTTGCATATAATATTACAAAATTCATAGATAATTATTTATTTACAACACAAGTAAAAGTGCTCGTTCTTATCAATGTAAATGAATCATAAATAAAGATATCATAGAAAAAGTTATTCATCTGTCAATGGAAATCGTGAGCACGCTATGTCTAAATTATTCATTTGGAATGCAACAAATTGCAAAACGTTTTGCATAATGTAACAAAACAAATCGCATTTCAAGGCGGCTGTGGTGCCTTATGCTTTGTTGTTTGTACATATTTTACAGCTGCAAGTTTAGTACAATTTACTACATCTTATAATTCTTATGTTTGTGCTTTGGTTTATTGTGTTCAACGAATCTCCCTTGCCTTAATAAACGAATTAGTCTGTGTAGATGAGACTTTGGTTTGTGAAAAAGCTTCCACAAAAAGGCAACCCCACCTTTTCTACTTTTCAACTACTCCATCCACCTTTTTGCAATTAAAAAAAATATATTATTTAAGAATTCCAATTAGAGTTCAAATCAATTTAAAAAACTTGTTTTATAAGTTAAAGAAATGTAATTTTATAAGTTAAAGAAATTTAAAGTGCATTAGGTTAATGCCAACACACAAATCCAAATATAGGTTTAGTAGCAATAGAAATCTAAACTTTATAAGATATGTAATTTTGATCAATCCATATAATAATTGTGAATTGGACAATGCTTTTAGTCAAGGACAAAAATATCGGTGATTATGGATATATCGGTACCTTGATTTTACGGATATAATCGACGGATATATCGTTATCGGTGAAAATATCAGTAATTTCGAAAAAATTAATTGAAAAATGTATCTAACACTTTACATAATATTATATATATATATATTCAAGTTGTTGAAAACACATATTTGTTCTGTTTGATTGGGAATGATAAGATGGTTGAAAACATTAATTTCAACTTCTTACCATATGTGTTACCCTAGTAATTAGGGTAACATTTTAGGTATCCAGTGTATGTCCCTTCACTATATTCATCATCATTATTATCAAACTCAATTATATGAAACGGTCTTACATGAAATTTCATGTAACAAATTTTTTAAGAATCAATCAATTCAACACAATCAATGTCGACCATATAAACTTCGCCAAATTTTTTAAGAATCAATCAATTCAACACAATCAATGTCGACCATATAAACTTCGCCGTAAGATCTTATGTGACGTAATCATTCTCCTCAACAATCTTCATCCAAGTAGCTAATGGAACAAAAGAGATGGAACATAATAATTTCAGATCTTTTATGGACAAGTTTGTATTTAGATGCAAAAATGCGTATAAGAGAATAAATTATAGGTGTGAGTTCCACCAACCAATTATTAAAAAAAAAATTGTCCACCGACAGCCGATAAATTGGCGATATATCGCCGATATCGGCGATATATTGCATATTAGATGTACTATTGACCGATAAGGATATATCTCCTATATATCAGCGATATTTTACCGAATTATTTCGTCAACCCATATCGATATCCATCAACTGTTTTTTGTGATATATCGCCGATTTATTGTGATTTTTTGGTCCCTGCTTTTAGTCAAGTGGATGGAATTTAGTTGAATTTGTGAAAGTATGCCAAATTAGGTGAAATGTACAATAATATTGGAAGACTCATTTATCAAAACTTTAATTAATTTTAGGTTGTGTTTGAATAAAATGATTTGAAATTAAGGATTTAAAATGAATGGATTTTAAATCCATCAAAATGTCTTAAAAATTAGTATTAAATGAAAATGATGGATTTCATATTCATATCTATCCAAACACCACCGTTAGATTTACTAACATAAATTTCAAATTCCTTTTTAAATCCTTAAGGGACTTTATATTTATGTTACAAATTGATTAAAATTGCATCTAATTGATTTATAGAGTAAATTTGTAATGCATTAGGTGCATGAATTTTAGATTCATGCACTCGGGTGTATTGATTTGCATGAATCTTGATCTTAAAAAATAACATAATAGATTAAAGACATGTCAATAATCAATATAGCACCCAAATGAATGAACGGTACATAAAAGATTTGTATATTAATTGTAAAATTGTAATGAAATGATAGAAATGCTACTAACCTACTCGTCGTGGTTATATATTTATATGTCCATCATTAATATGTCTGACATTTTATAGAATTATTATATTTAAATATAAATTTTATGAATGAGATGTTGTGACCTAATGGTGGACATTGGTGGGCAAGTATAAGCATGTTAGCATTTTTGTTGGCAATGTTGTATATTATTACCATACCTGAAAAGGTAATGAGATATGTTTGAAAATAATATATGAAGCAAACAGACCATCCATCAGTAAACATAAAGCTTTAAATATTTTAGGGGATTTGGAGTTTAATTATACACACTTGAGATAATGGCATTCTTTACATTCTTATTGCCAAAAGAAGAATACTTAATGAAACAGACGACTGAATTTGCTTTGATCAAATAAATCATTGAGAATGGGGCCATAATAATTGAAAGCTTTTATTAGTAGTAATAATCAATTTTAATCCAGATTGAAGAAAACTATGCAGTTCACATTATAGGATTGTGATTGGTACAGTAATGAGGAGCAAAATTCAAGGTTTATTAAGCCTCAGAGGGTAGGTCAAATATTGTGATTGGGACATAATTAAGGTCAAAAAGCTGTTGTAAAAGCTACTTTTTCCACACATTTAGGTCAATAGCTTTTGATGACCCTGAAATTAGGTTAACTTAAATTTACTTTCCATTTATTAAAGTTTTATTGGAATTAAATGTAAAAGCTAATAGAGATGATGTATACCTGAGCTACAAATCATTTCTCATAGGTATATTAGTCCCTTCCTTAATCTTATAATCTTATTTTTCTATAAATGATTTTTATTGCAATGATAGGTAGAAGTCAAACCTAGCTATCTTATTCACAAATTAAAAG
The DNA here is from genome assembly GCA_028654395.1 of Scutellaria barbata. Lineage (NCBI taxonomy): Eukaryota > Viridiplantae > Streptophyta > Magnoliopsida > Lamiales > Lamiaceae > Scutellaria > Scutellaria barbata. Next base: position 27,292,176 of record CM053647.1, read on the forward strand.
TGATGATTTCTTGTTGTGAAAACATTGTCCCCATCTTTTGGCAAAAGGCAATGCCAAATTCAAGATAATTATTAATCACGGATCACAATAGTTATATCAATATAGAGCAACACAATAATTCATCACTATATATCATCTCTTCATTCAACAGGAAAAATGGGCCATGAAATTATTCGCAGGACCCCTCTATTTTTATATCCTTTTAATTTGGTTTGAATGATAACACACTTTTAAGAAAAAGGTCCACCATTTATTTGCTATCTTTCCCAAAAGCGAGTTCATATATATAATATAATTACTCAAATAGGAAAGCAAAATTCAAAATACAAATTTGTAAAAAATAATATAAAAATTCTACCATGTAAATCATGAGATTTACCTTAATGACATGATTTCGAGTTTACGTTTACTGACATCACCATCAATTTCCTACTCAATAAACCCCCTCTTTGTTATTGAGCCATGTTTGGATATACTTACAGCTTAAGTCACATAATAATTAAATATCATACATAGTTAATAACTTGTTCATTATCAAAACTCTAAAGAACGTTAGATATATGCACTTAAATTCAAATCCATATAAAATTAATTAAAGCTTAATAATTACATAAACTCTTAGTTTCAGCGCACTCAAGTTTCAGTAATTAAACTCAAATTTTAATATGTAAATCTAACTTCTGGATTTCAAAATAATCAACACACCAAGTGTAGAGATGACATTATTAATATACACTTTAGTTGAATTGACAAAAATGAATTATAAGATCCACCACCAAATCACGTTATATCTTGTTTATGAAACACCAAATTAGATAGTTTAACAAGAAAAGAATAGATGTGTTTGCGTGGTGTTATAAATCATAACGTGTGTTGATGAGCAGAGTAATTAGTTGTTGATTAAGCAAGGTGTGTGTGTGTAGGGTCATATGGTGTCTGCTGCTTCGCTTTTATGACTTTGTTTGTCCTTTTTTACACTCTCTCTTTCCTTCCCATCCTTTATTTATTTATCACCCCACTCTTTCTACTCACACACAACACAACCCTCATTTCACTATATCTTCTTCTCTATTCCTCCTCCTTCTTCTTCTTCTTCCCCCCCTCTCTCTCTCTCTGCAAACCCTAATTCTTTCCAAGATGGGAAGCTTTCTTTTTGAGGGGACTGTTGTCTGGCTCGAGGCTCTTACCAAGATCTACCATTCTGATCATATATGCATCTTTATGCATATAATTTCAGTTAACTGAATCTTGATATATCATACAAGATATCAATATCACCATGGATCATGTGTTAGGCCTCGGACCAGGCTTCATTCCCCCCAATTACTCGCTTCCATACGACATCGCCGCCCGATTGGATACACTGGTATTTGATTTATTATTATTATGGATTAAAATGATGGATTTATTTATGGATATTGTTTGTTATTAGTGGTTGAGTTTGTAGGAATTTTGGGTTTATTAGGTCATTGGCCATGCAAGATCTGCAGATTGGTGTAATGATTATAAGTTGACTTGTGGATTTGTTCATCATTACTTGATCTATTTTTCAATACTATTCTAAAATGGGTTTTTGTAGTTTTTCACTTTCCTTTGTCAGTTTGCTCTCTGTGAAAACCATCATTGTGCTCATTTTTGTCATCATGGCTTCTCCAATCTGCTCTGTCTCTTTCTTCTCTCCTCGGATCTCCATGCTTTTACCATGTCTTTTTTTTTTTTTTAATAACCTTGTACACTTTATAATCATGGCAATATCATTGTTATCATAAGGTCTTAATTCTCACATCTCTCATTTCTGCAACCCCTTTCTCTCTTCAAAGTAGGGTTTTTTCTCGTTCTCATCTGTTTTTTCTAACATCAAAGCCTTTTTAAGAATGGATATTCAATAACCCCCTCTTGTTCAGCTTTACATCTATTTTATGAAAGGTGTGTATAGTATGTGAATAGTGTCTAACTTTTCAAAACAGAGTTTGGGTTTTCATCTAAAATGGCTCCAGATCTGTAAAGCCCATTTCTCATTAATTAAAACATGATATCTTGAATTATATGATTTATTAAGTTCTATTAATCTTTGGGGGTCATGTTTTATTCATCTTACACTTAGTTCAGAAAATTCAAGATTTGCGAATACTAAAAAGTGTTCACATTATCAATTGCTGAACTAATTAATCTCAAAGCTTTTTTGAATATATATGTTTCTGATGAATGATTATGAAAAACATCATGTTCTTCTTTCAGAAGCTCAATGATTCTTACAGTGCCAACTGTGAGCCCTTGTTCATCATGAACCTCAAACATGATGGTTCGTATTGATGTGATAAGGTATCCCTCTAATTCTGCTAAGGCCTCAAATCACTGTCATTCATGAATAGGATTAAAATAATTTATTAATTGTGGAGGATTATTTTTTACAAAAAAATGGGTAAATTCTTCACATAATTTGCCCAAATAGGGGGCAAAGATGTACGGAGTGGAATAATTTCATGTGATTAGAAATACAAGAATTGATGGGATTTCTCAAGAAAATTGGGACGAGGTCAGAGTTTACTTCAACACTTGTCCAGGGGTAATAGAATACGAAAAATAATTTAAATATATATAGATGCATTATTACAAGACAATTCCATGTCATATGATATTATTTCTGTCAGAGATTACTGATTTGCTTTTACTTAAGCGTTTCTACTTGGAATGAATATTCATTGACCAATGTGTTTATGAAGAGCACATGGTTCTAAGCTGGAGATACCTAAATGCTTATATACTTGTATGTATGTATGAACTCAATGTGTTGCTATTTCAGATGAAAAAGAGGAAGGAATATATATATATATATATATATATATATATAGAATGAAGCCTTTTTAATCCTTATTTGTTCAAAAGTTCTCAACACGTTGTAATAATTAATATTCTACAATATTAATTCCTTATATTTGGGCATTTTGTTCGGAACTGCTATGCTAAGATGTAATCAGCCTATAGTAAAATTCTTAGCTATTGTGAAATGCATTTTAGAAAACTTAAAATTTCAATATATATTTTATCAGTTGAGTCGTCATACTTTTTTATTTAGTTCTATAGAGTTTGTGAACTTGTATTGTATTCACATTTTGGAATTTGTGGACAATATATCTATATCCGACATAACATGTTATTGTATTTAAGCCCTCTGAGTTTTTTTTTTTTTTTTTAATTACATTGAATTCCTACAAAGTCCATAAGAAATGTTGGAGAATTGAATAAAACAAAATCAAAAGTGGGAGAACTGTAAAACCTGAGGCTTCCCAAAAATTAAATAGGATGTTTATATAGGGAATGTTTGGTATGGTGGTTTGGGTTATGGACTATGGAAATGGAATGAAAAATAGTGCTTGGAAGTTGGAACCCTCATACCATGAAATGCATTACCCTTTCTTTAATGCACATTCCCTTTCATAATTATACTTTGTCATCGAAATTAATATGCAGTTTATCAGACTTTTTACCACCTTTGTTTTTAATTATATTTTAACATTCAAACTTTTGTCATACCGGGCTATTCCAAAGCCAGCAAGTGTCTAGTATTCCACACTTGCATTGGTTTGAGATAATGAGATGTAGAAGATTAGAGGATTATGTATTCCATGTCTCAAAATAAATAATGTTTTATAATATTGTGCAAAAATTAAAAAAATCGATAAAAGATTGATTTAACGTTATTTATGTAAAATCATCATAAGTAAAATTTCAATACATACTTTGTATACACGTTTTATTCAATTTTTGAGTAATAAATGATAAGTATTTTAATAACCTAAATAATTATCATTTTAAAAAATTTATCATAAATTAAGAAACATACATAACTAATAAAAGAATTTAGGATTTAAGAGTGGAAAAAGAATCAAATTAATTTCATAAAAAATATCATAATAAATTTCTAAATTTTAACTAAGAAATATTAATATGGAAATAAAATTGAATAAAAATATGAGACTAAAATTTAAATCAAAGAAGAATACTTATTTTGAAACACACGAACGTTTATTAAAATCATATACAAAAAGAGTTGATTGTGAGAGCAAAAGAAAGAAACATGAGTGAAAATGAAGTTGTAAATTTGAATGTGGAGAGAGAGAGAGAGAGAGAGAGAGAGAGAGAGAGAGAGAGAGAGAGAGAGAGAGAGATGAATAGTGAAGTTTCTTGTAACTTTAATCGGAGCAGACTGTAAGCACAGGAAATGACATGAAAGAAATGAAGAGATGATTTGGAAAGGTGAATGGAAGAAGGGGGCCGGGGCTTTCTCAAGACAACCCCCCCTCTCTCTCTCATACCCCATGCATTTAATGCTCTCTCTCTCTCCCCCCTTATTATTATTATTAAAATTTAATTGATGTTATTACAATTTGTCTAGATTTATTACATTCAAGTACATACATGTAGCTTAAATATATTATTTCCCCCTCCTCTCAGATACACAGAGTATGGTCACCGTCAGTATTCAGGGCACTGGCCACGGTTTCCTAATTATAATTTAAAACCTCAGAATTTTTTTGTCTTTATTTGTACAATAATGATATGTCTATTTCTTCTATTTATTTTCCCCGAGAAAGGAGCATTACATGTCAGCTTAAGTTGTGCAAGTTCTACCTTGCTTTTACTCCCACTATTTTAGCAAACCACACTTTTTCCCAAATTCAAACACTATTTTTAATATTCTTTCAAATTCTAAAACTATAACTCAAAGTAAATCAATAATCAAACAAACAATGCCAGAACCAATAGTATTTGTCTTTCAAAGCTTCACTGGCTTTTTTAAGGGCCAAGGATTAAATATTGGGATGGGACTATATATATACACACATTGCAGAATATACTAAACACCATTCTTTTTGATGAAAAAATGAAAAGCATGAATTATATTTTATTGGGGTGTGTCCAGTATTTTTCAAGTGTGGATGGTCTCACCCTAAATTTTGTGAAGCAAAAAGGACAACTATTTAAGAAGAATGAACTCATATTAATTAAAAATCGTAATGAAATAAGTATGACAAAGTTATAGAGAGAGTACTTTTTAGAAGTTCAAAAGTACAATGACCCTTAGAAGTTCAAAGCGTTTCCTATTTTTTAATGAAAAAAATAAGAGCTTATATTAGGTTAGTACAATAAATATTTAAAAATTTGTTGTCTAAAATATTAGTCCAATTCTAAAATAAGCAAAAACCTAAATCATATATATATATATATATATATAATGATATTGGGACTATTTATTCTTCACCATCCAAGTTACAAAAAAAAAAAAAAACAGAAGAAGAAACTGGATAAACGACTAATTGAATAATTTCGAAGCATATCAATCTCAAATTGGAAATTATTTTTAAAATGCAAAATTATTATAATTATAATGGAAAATATAATCTATATATATTCAACATTGTTGTACAAGTCAATCAGTTTTCCATTGGACCACGAACCTTACCACATTTTATAAAAATATAGATTGTGATATAACTGAACCACGCAAGTTTTTCTAGACATAACAGCTGTCTCATAAAATGAATTCAAACCAGTTGAACACATTTGGGCCTAATTGTTAAAAAGAAAAAAGGAAAAATAGTTGGGCCTAGATGTTAAAAAAAAGAAGTTGGGCCTGGTCAGAGACAATCTGTAGGCTGATACTCCATTGAAAGTTTGAAACCAAACATGTTTATCCAACACCGCTTGGATATCTGAATTTGAATAATATATATTTGGAAACTTACCACAAATAATTGAGTTATATTTTTGAAAAAAACTGTAATTTAATTTTATATTTCCACCTACATGAAATTCAATTTATTAAAGAAAAAAAAACGAAACACGCATACTTAAACAATCAAAATTGAATTAGGTTGTTTGCAATAGAAGGATCTTTATTTTAGGAAACAAGAAATTAAAACTATTGAAATGACCCCATGTTAAATGAATTTTTAAATCCATATAACTGTCATCATAAGGAAATACTAAGTATCGCATTATAACATAAATGTTCATAATATAGTATGTTAATTATTATTTTCACGTTTTTCTTTCCATTTTAATGTTAAGCCAACAATCTAGAACATGGCTTATGGTGGCATTAATTTCCTCTCATGACCATGCCCTTTAACTTGGTTGGTGAATCATTAATGCTATTGAGAAAATCAATTGGAAATGAATACGATGTGAAATTAACACGATTAAAGAGAATAACGAACAAATGGTTCATATTTTCTTTTTCATTAGTTTTAAATATATAGTCCACTTTTATATTTCAATGATTTGTATGAAAAAAATAAAATGAAGTATATAATTGAACCACAACTCTAATAATTTCTTGCATTATCCTCTCCGGCGTTAGTAATCCCACAATACCCATAGGAGTATTAACATAATATTATAGGATTTGTCATGTGTTATTTTTGAAAAAAAAATTAATCAACATAGCATTTTATGAAATATTGACATTGTATCACATGTCACATAGTTTATATAGGTTATGATAATATTCACGTGGACGAAGATCAAGCCTCCATGACATCAATATGACAATGGATATATTGCCACTAATTGTAATTTGCACAAGTGGCAGGATACGATGTTAAATCATTAAATAAAAATATAATTTAATACCATAAAGATGAAAAAGAAAAATGGCAAAAGAAAAATAAAGAAATACTTCAAATGAAGAGTATGGTAATTATGAGATCTATTAATCCACAATTCAACAATATCTATATAAATTTATAAAAATGAGTTTAATTTATAGGTAATTGAATTTCATAGATACTATGAATATTATATTTCAGCTTTTGTGTCAAATAATACTTAAACATTTACCCATTTCTTGGAAAATCAAATACTTAAACATTTACCCATTTCTTGGAAAAGATGCAATTTTGATTAATAAAAGTACACCAAAATAATAAATGGTGATTTATGCTTCACATGGCCTTATAAAACTTCACAATACAAGAAGATCGAAAGGATTAGAAAACTTGACAAATCCTATATTTGCTTTAAACCTAATCATGTTGATCAGACCAAAGCTTTCTTCAAGGTGATATACATAAATTTTGGGTAATTCACAATACATTTCTTTAAATATAGTTATAATCTAATCAATCAACCACTTGCATTCTTCCAAATTGCCTCCAGCTCTCGAGCAAAGGCCTGTTGCCTTCCAACAACAATGGTTATATGATCTTTATTTTCGACGATCTTAACGTGTGCTCGAGGGATTCTTGATTGCAAATTATAGCTACATTCAACTGGGATGAGTTCATCTTTTTCACCGTGAAATATTGTGATGTCACATTTTAGTCGATTCTGCACTTCATCCAGATAGCCTTCGATTTTCCCAGCAGTACCACAAATTATGTTGTGTAGTGTATGCCATGCTGCATTGTGTGTGTGTAAGAAAAAACCCTCCATCAAGTATGTCCTTATCCTGAAAATTTCATTAAATTTAGTTCAAAATACTTATATACCGACATAAATATATTTAATCTTGAACAGATAATTTGAAACCGAACAGACGTCAATAAAGTTGGATTGAGCTCTTTTTCTGCTAGGCGGAAAATGGAATAAATGACTATGTCTAATTGACTCGTCTTTGTCCACCCTACCCATCTAGGTAATATCATTAGATACGGGATGTATGATATGTGTTATAGTTTGAGAAAATAAAAAATCACCACACACTATTGATTTTTTCACACTGCCCTACATATCACACATCTTGTAAAATCAAGGTATTACTCACGTGGATAGGATGAAATTAATCGGTAGGATTCATGTAGCATGTACATGATGTTATGCAATTAAATTAGTCCTAAAAGATAATTTGTCCTAGTATGATAGATGTGTACAAAGAGTCTTGATATTTATTGGATGAAAAAGTTGGAATGCAATTGTTGATATTGTTGACATAAGAAAAAAACCAGTAAGGGCAGACCTATATAAGTGTACTTAATGGTCCCTATGTATGGATTGTATTCTATTTTAAGAATACATATTAATGCATTTATATATAGAAATGAAACCTCACAATAATTACAGCCTGTAGATAAATGAATTTCTTATCAGATAAATGCATTTGTGGAAAGCAAATCACACTATAATTATAGTACTGTATGTAAATAATGAATTATAAAGTGTGTACTAGTGATAGTTCCATCTACAAATTAAATGTTCCGTTATTCAACTTTTTTAAGTGTAGCATCAAGCATTATAGCTGTCGAGGCTGCGTTTACTAAATAAAATTGGATTGAAGTATATTGATAACAACCTACATAATGATTCGTAATTACTTTGAATGATTTTAAGTGAATAAATGATATTATATATATATATATAAATTCAAATTTTACTTTTAATGATAGAAAATAGGATATAATTTAAATTACTTTAGTATCCCTGTAGAAACATTAAAATGCAGAAATGTCATAATTGACATATCAAACCCCTTTGCCAAAGAATTTATAATTTTCCTTAAGGGCATAAAATAAAAAAATTATTCGGTATGATAAGTTATTCTTCTAAGCAGGTAAAATATTCTCAGCCCAAAAATACAAGAATATGCACAAGTTTTCCTAACTAAGATAATAATTACTTGGAATAAACATACATTATACATATATACATATAATCAGATGTTGGATATTTTATGAAACATAAAAAATACTAATAATTTATATTGATGTTGATTTATTGACAAAGCAAGAAAAAATATATAGAAAAGTTGTGGTAGTTTTGACCATAAAATGTTGCAATAGTCTATCAATGTTAGGTGTGTTTCACGCAAAAGAGAATAGGAGAGAAGTGCAAACCTGTTTCTGGTGAGGAGTTTGGTAAGAAATTCCCAAATGCGGTGATTCTTGCATATTACAAGGCAGATGGTTCGGCTGATATGTTCATACCAGCAAGCGATCGACGCGCCGAACGCGATCACTGGCCACACGCGCTGTGGGGCCACTCTTCTCATCATGTATTGTGTCGCTTGTTCTCCCTTTGGCGTTGGAAAATATGGCTGCCAATTTTTTGCAAATATTAAACCATTCTTCATTTATACTTATTGTGAGAATGATGGATGTGGTGTTTTTTTTTTTTTTTTTTCCCTAAAGAAGAGATGGATGTGATGTTTTTCATGTTGTGATGTGCCAATTTAATGTTTTTTAAATAGTGTTTTTCTATGTAGCTTAGCTACATTTTCATGCATCTAATTAATATTCATTCATTGTTGGTGGGGAAATTCTTGCCCGGGGTTCACTCAAAATTTCACCATCCCTCACAGTCTTAATTTTATACAACAATTGGATTAATTAATAATGGTTCATAATCCTACATATACTTTATTTCAAAATAGTGTTTTGTTTTCGAATCCAACTAATAGTATATATAATTCAAAAATATTACATTTAGACTAGCTATAATTAGTAAAGTTGCGAGATTGTAAAAAACATACTCAATAATAAAATATGAGATGAAATGCAGTACTTTTCAAATAGAAAAACGTAAATTGAAAAGCTTACAGGTGCCAGTAACGTTAACGATTTAATCGAGGAAGGGTGCTTGACTGCAAGAGCAAGGGCCAAAATGCAACCAAGTGAATGGGCCACGATGTGGAAAGATTTAACCTTGTATGGCTTGAGGACAGATCTTTCAATCATATCCAAATGCTCTCTCAATGTGTATAATGAATCAGTTGGTTTAGGGCTCCTCCCAAAACCAAGAAGATCCACTGCAAATAGCCTATACTTGGATTTTGCTGATTTTGAGAAATTTGGATAAAGTGTCTCGCTCCAAAAAGCAGATGATGATATAAATCCATGAATGAAGACAACATCTTCTCGCGTATGTTCTGAATTCAACCCCAAAAACATGGATAACATTAACTTTCATTTATTACTTGCCTCAAAATTCAATTTTGAAAAGAAAATAAAAGAAAAAGACAAGGGCGAATCTTTGTTATGTACCCTCAGATTGTAGAATCAAACTGACACAAATCATTACTCCCAAAATAAATGTTGTTGCAGGATTTTACATACATATTGATAAAATGACTAATCTATACTTATTTAAGTATCATCATTAAAAGTAAATTTATATAGCATCACGTTTAATTTGAGAATAGTAAATGATGTCAGTTTAATTAGTAGAATATATGGGTAAAAAATTTCTTGGATTTGTATAATAATATTTATTTAGAACAAAACAACTTGACAATAATGACATTTATTTGGAATGGAGTCGATTATCAAAATAAAATTTGGGGTTTTTAAGGAATTCAAAATATAGTTTTAAAACTAAAAACTTTAATATTTTAAAATAATCACTCGAAATAAAAATAAGAAAACCCGAAATAATTAAACTTGAACAGGGGACCCAAACATTTGATATTTTTTTTAATTAAAACTACAATTAATTCATGAATTAAATGATGCCACCTTCAATTTGCCCAAAACAATATCCGCTTCACAATTGGCAGATCCAACTGACAGCTTGGCAGAAACAGGAAAAAAGAAGAAGAAGAAGGTATGTATGTTGTGGTTCTTACCTTTAGCCCCATCAACTTTGACAAAAAGAGTTTCTTTGGAAGATGAAGTCCATGATGTGCAAGTCTTGCAATCACAATCAGACCACCTAGGAATGGGCAGTGCCGGCTGTCCTCCAATCCTCCCTTGCAGCGTTTCGATCACGGTGGAATTCACGGTGAAGGTGGACCTAACGCCGCCGCGGCGGTTGATTCTCTTGGAGGAGCGAACAATGGAGAGGTCGGATACGCGGGAGGGGCGCGTGTAGAGCGTGTCGGAGATTTCCTCGAGCTGCAGTTTTCGCTGAGTGAGGCGGACTATCTTGGATTCACCTGGCTCCGATACCAAGATCTTGCCACCGTGGCTGATCGTCTCCTTGGTTGACGAACAATAGCAAGGCTTCCACTCTGCCTCAATGAAAAAATCTGCAACTTTGTAGACGTAACAGAGGATAATATCCACCATGTCTAGCAAACTGAACACCAAGAAGCTCAAGATCACATTCAATACACTTCCTATCATTCTTAAAGCTGATTTCATCCTCTCTTTGATCCACAAAATTCACAACTCAAAGTTTTGCCAACATTATATTCTTGTTGTTTCTACTTCTCCTTCTCGAGAGCCAAAAAAGGAAAGAAGGAGAAGAGAGTTTCTTTGGCAGGTAATTAGTGCAAATGGGACATAGGGGAAATGCAGACAATGTAGAATGTTGCTACTTAAAATCCACGAGTGAATCAGGAGGGGAGAGAGAGAGAAAGGGGGGGGTTTAGGACACGTAAACACAGGTAATGAATGCAGTGTTACATTAAAATCAGTTTGCTGGACAAGGGAAATAAAGTTGGTGGTGGTTGAACCTCCTACAAAGAAGATGCAAGTTTTTCTCAGGAATCTACACCCATACGCAATTAACTATATATATCTGCTATTTCTCTTTTCTTGCATTTTCCTCTATACATATATTTATACACATCATTTATCTATTGATATATATATATATCTCCTCAATTATGTTATTTGCTACAAGTTTCTCATAAAGATCTTTGCTAAAAATTTACGACAATGTACTTTTCTTGCATGGCGGATAACAGCAAAAATATTAGTCCAATTTTTATAACTAATTATTAATTACACTTTACCATCAAAATTATGTGCATTTATTCACTTATTCACATTTTGATTGAATGCTTAACTTTGTTAGAAGGTGTCGTTTATGTAATGATAATCATATTGCATAAATTGTGTGTGACGATTTTAAATAGTGGAATATGTGAAATTAATATATAGAATATGAAAGAGTACTTTTTTTTTCTTCTTGAGAAAAATTATGAAAGAGTAATTAAAATAGATTGTGGAGATTGAGAAGTGTAGTACTAGTTGGAAATAGTATCTAAATCACAATGAATGAGTATAGAATTTTTCAAAGAAAGAGGCCACAATAGTCTCTTGCATTTAATGTAGGTAACTTAAGCCACATGACACCCAAACTCTCATCACCCTCCTCAAGTACATGCAATCCTCTTATCTTTTTTTTTTTTTTTTTTGTTATTTAATTTGCAGGAAGGCCTCACGTTTTTTGGACTCTTGGTAAGTAAGAAAAAACGAGTGTTTGTTTTTGCTTTTTTTAAATAATAAAGGTTCAAATTAAAGCAAACTATAAAGCTGTTTTGCTTCGGTGAATGCAAAATTGCTAATTAATCAAAAAATTTAATCAAGTTAAGGTTATAAATAATTTCCGGGATTTTCTGAATTAGCTAAAACGATACTACAATCAAAACTTGTATAAACTCATTCATAATAGTCCAGTTAAAGAAAAAGAAAGAACTAGTTTAGTTTTAAAAAGGAGTAATGAAAATGATAGTGTGTGGGTTTGACTTACGACGAGTCTAAAGAGTCTTACTCCTATATGTATATATTGGTTTTGCTAAAATACCCACCGTGGGCATTCTTAATATGTCCATCGATGACGTGTAATTATCTCATCATCTCGTTATATGAAAAGTAAAATTAATAGATGCTCTGAATTTTGACACATCAACCGTGGGCACATGTTATCGGTGGGTGGGTAGGTTAGCAGGACTGATGTATATATATATATATATATATATATATATATATATATATTTATTTATTTATTTATTTTTTTAACTAAAAGATGTACTCAAATTTTTATTTTATTTTAATTAATTGGGTTATCTAGCAATTAATTATTTAATTATGCTAATCAAGCTTTTATAGAAAAAAATTATGGATAAATTTTATAACAAGACCAATTTATAGATTAGTTCTCAATTCTAGAACCGGATTTTAAAGTTTCTCAATAAGAGACTCAATTTAACATTTTTTCTCAATTCAAGGCTGAAATTTAGATTGAGTTCTCAATTCAAGACAAAATTTCATTTTTTATTTATTTATATTTATATTTATTTATATTTCAATATGTATTCATATTTTGGATAAATTAAGTCAAGTTAGTGCGCTTTAAAAACAATTTTCATCCAACTTATCTTAATTTATACGAAAAAATATATATAATTAATTTAATTCATAAAATATAATTTACATTAAATATTAAAATCGATTTTCTATACTTTTATTCATAAAATTATGAAAATAAAAGAATCTTTATTTTTTTAATTGCATTTATTATATATATATATATAAATTAATACAAGTATGATGAAGATTGTTCCCAAATTGCACGGACTTGTCTTAATTTATCTAAATTATAAATATATATTATAAATAAATTATAAATATAATAAAAAAGAAAAAAAATGAAATTTTGTCTTGAATTGAGAACTCAATCTAAATTTCAAGCCTTGTGTTCACTAATTTCTTTTAGCTACTCCCGCAAGTGTACGGTGTAGAATGCAGAAACGGTAAGCAAGGTCGATTCCACAGAGACTGTCGATTCAGGAAATAACTAACTACCCAAATTCTATTCACAATTTTATCTAGGAAAATCAAATATTATGAATTGCAATCAAATTAATAAACAAATAATTACGAAAGTAAATTCACGTAAAATTAACAGATATCTAAGACGGGTTCTAGGACATGCGTTCATCTAATTCTTATCAAAATATAACTTTAACAAATTCAAGTTCATTAATCAATCATCTTATATGAGCAATCACACATATCAATTAATAGCTCTCCCGAGTCAATTAATCAGTTAACTATTACGTCATCAGAGGTATCCCTACACAATCTGATAGAAATATAACAACTCTCAAAAGTACCAAGGATTGATTTCTCATCACATAAATTCCTTAATCTCCCGATCTAAGTCTCTTATATGTCATGTGTTTATTCTTCCATAATTAAATCTCATCTCCCGAATTTTGATTTAATTATTAAAATATGCTTAATTACTGGCCAAATAATCAAACAAACAATCAACTCATAAACACACAAATACGATGAATGATTAAGAACATTGAATTAAATTAAAGATCCATCAAGATTCGAATTAAACTACTAGCAAACCCTAAAAAATTAGCTAGACATGATTATCGTCAAACTCATAGACAAGATTGAAAATATCATCTCTCAAAACTAATAACTAACAAGAGAAGAAAGATTAAACTCGTATTGACGACGATCTTCCGATTCCTTCGTCTCTTCTCCTTCTTCTCTTCCATCTCTCTCTCTCTCTATCTGTATTTTTCTGTCTCTTTTCGCTCATCATCCCCATCTCTTCTTTTTCCGGGTCTTATATATCAAATAAGAGTACAAAATCGCGAGAATACTTGAAATTGCGGCGCGCCCGGGCACGGCCGTGCTACACGGCACTTCATTCAGTCTCTGAGTGCCATCGAGCACGGTCGACCGTGTCATGGGGCACAGTCGTGCCCGATCTTTCCTCCTTGAGCACGGTCGTGCTTTTCTGCGCAGCCATTTCCTTCGAAACTTGCACTTTTTCTCGTTAAAATCATGAAACTAAACACAACTCGTCAAATACATTTTATATACGAATAATCTCAATAATCACCCTACAAACGCAACTAACACATTCAAATGAATTCATAAACATACGCAAAAATAGATAAAAATTGGCACTTTTCACCTTGAATTGAGAAAAAATGTTAAATTAAGCCCCTTATTGAGAAACTTTAAAATTCAGGTTCAAAATTGAAAATTAATTTATAAATTGGGTTTTGTTATGAAATTTATCCAAAAATTTATTTATTAAAGGTGTTATTTATTAAAAGACAATGAGTTGATTAATAATAGTAGCTTTTATGATTTTAATTTACCTTTTTTTTTTAGCATAAAGGGTCTGTAAATGAAATCTTAGGATATTCTTCTTTTGTAGGTTTTTAAATAAATTGTATTTTCAAAAGTTTCACAAATTTTTTTTTATCTCAATTTAATTATATATAGGGCATTCATTATGGGAAGCCTTGGGTCTTAGTCATCTGTTCTGCTGGGCTACCACTGAGCTGCCTCTGCCCATTTGTATTCTCTCGATCAAATTAAATACTTCCTCCATCCCACAAAAATAGATTTATTTATATTTTTACACAAATTAAAAAATATTTAAAATTACAATTATATCATTATATTTCATTAATTACTTAATAAAATTAATATTAAATGAAATCTTTTATTTTCAAAAAATAAATAGAAAGTTGAAATATGGTGATTTAATATATTTTTAATTAAGAATATATATAAAATTACAAATTAAAAAATATATTAATATAATAACAAATCTATCTTTGTGTAAGGGAAGAAAATAATATACGGGTTTATTTTTGGGGGATGAAGGGGTTTTAAGTTTTTTAATTATCTTTTAGGAGTCATTTGGCTAGTGGATTTGATAAGAGATTTGAAATTTATGGTAGCAAATCATCGACCTGTGTTTGGATATGTGTGGATTCGAAATCCATCATTTTTATTTTGAACTAATGTTTAAGTCATTTTGATAGATTTCAAATCCACTCCAACTTGAATGAATTTGAAATTTAAAATTTCAATCCACACTATTCAAATACAACCTGACAGATAAGTATATTTATGACTTACGAGTAAGATTCATGGGTTATAAATTCAAGGTTTTATTTTGAGGTTTTGGATTTATTAATTTATTCATATACTTTTTAGTGTTAATATAAATAGAATGTGAAACATACAGAATATATAAATATAGAATAATATAAGACAAATTCTTCTATGCATCTGATACACGGATTTAAGATCCGTGCAATTTGGGTCGACCAGACCCGAATCCACAAATTTTTATTCTTTTTAATTTTATATCTTGATCTTTATATACAAATTCGGTAACTTTTATGTGCAAATGTTGTGACTTTTATGTATAAATATTGTGACCTTTATGCATTATAACTTAGAAAAAAAATGAAGAATTTCGGCAAAATTTATACATAAATACCTTTATGTGATATTCATGTGACTCTTATGTATATTCATGTGACCTTTATGTACAAATATTCATACCTTTATGTAATATATAAATGTATATAAATGTATGAATATTTGTATATAAAGGTCATATGAATATACATAAATGTCATATGAATAAAACATAAAGGTATTTATGTACAAATTTTGCTAAAATTCTTCATTTTTTTTCTAAGTTATTGAATATAAAGGTTACAGAACTTATATATAAAGGTTATAAAATTTGTACATAAAGATCATAAAATTTGTACATAAAGATTTTGGTCTGAAAGTAAAAAAAAAAAAAAAAAATTTAAAAATACGTAGATCCAAATAGACCCGAATCTATTCGAATTATATATACACCAAGTGCACATGAGACATTCTTATAATATAATCTTAAAATTAAATCACGATCCATTCACGTTTTAAGAAGTATTGTCATTATCATTATCATTATTATTATTATTTTGTGAGAGTGGGAGATCAAATAGGAAAAATTTGTAACATTTATCCTCTCTTTTGTTAAAGTCAATCCATTTTAAGCGGGCGGCGAGAAGTAAGCAATCAAACTATTTAGATAGAAAATTCAAAATAAATTGTAATTGGTATATGAATCATAAATTTGTGTAATTTAAATCGATCCAATCCGATACATGTTTTCATGTGCCGACACATTCCTCCATACATCAGCATGTATTCCCGCGTTTTAGAGATGATGCTCACAACTTAGTTTATTTTATATATTTTCTAAAAAAATATGTATATGTTTTAATTATGATTTTCATACATTTATGTTGTGACTTTCATATCTTTATATTATAATATTCATATTTTTACATTTTTTTAAATAGATATTAATATATTTGTTATATTTTAATTATGTTAGTTATACATTTATATATTACATATAAGATATGACTATATTTATATAAAAATATATGTAATATCACATAAAAGAATACATGTACAACTTGTGCTGAATTTTTTCTTAAATTAAAAATATTAAAAGTTAGGATATTTGTACATAAAATCTTATTAATATAACATAAAAGTTATATTAATATAACATAAAACTCAACACATTAATAAAAAAAACATAAATTCGGATCAATACAATCACAGTGTGCACCAATTATACATAAGTGACCTCTCTTTTGATTCATAGTTTGAACCTAATTTTGTTGACTATTAATTGATGGAAGAAACTAGTAAGGAAAAATAAAGGTTGCAGTTTTATGTGTCTATTGGGTGGGCCGTAGACATTGTGGTTGTCCAGGACTTGGTTTAGGAGGAGGGTGGCGGCTGCTTTATGCTGGGTTGGCCTGATTAGATGCCACGATACAACATATATTAACAAAATCAAAAAATATTAAAATATTCATTATGAACAATTTTTAATATATTTATCAATAATATATAATTATTTTATTTTTCGTTATATGAAAATTAAAATTAATAAATTTACTAAATTTTTAACATATTAATCATGAGCATATATTAATGTAATGTACTTGGTAAGATAGCAAAGCTATAAAAAAATATTAACCAAAATTAAATCTCCTTAATATAACTTATACTTCTAATTTAAACTATATGTTATAATATTTATTCTTTTAATTAAAAAAAATTCTAGACTTTCTTACAAATATATTTTTGTAAGAGATAGATATTTGATATCCATAAATCAAATCAATTTTTACAACATAATTATTATATGATGCTATTTAATGGATTTCATTGTGTAAGATTGATTGCATTATTCCAATCAAGCCCGATCAACACAAAAAATGTAATATTCTTTTATGTATCATAATTGTTTCTATACATCAAGTGCACGGATTCTAGATCCGTGTAATTTGGTCAATCCGACCCGAAAGTGCCTTTTATGCGCCCTACACGCGCCCAAATCCTAACTCAAATTCTAGTTCTACTGTATATTGACATAACTTTTTAGTTTAGCGAACTTAACCTTTTAGTTCTATCCTTATAACCTTTTAGTTATATGCACATAACCTTTTGCAGTGCTGAGTAGTGAAAAATGTATAAGTTATTCACTGAAAAGGTTATGAAATTTGTACATAAAGGTTATAGTATTACAATATAAAGGTTATATCATTACAATATAAAGGTTTCAGCTATATTGAATTTTTATAGTGAAAAAACTATAAGTTATTTATTGAAAAGGTTATGAAATCTGTACATAAAGGTTATACTATTACAACATAAAAGTTATATTATTACAACATAAATGTTTGGGCTATATTACTAGAATTTTTATAGTGAAAAAAATATAAGTCATGCACTGAAAAAGTTATGAAATCTGTACATAAAGGTTACACTATTACAACATAAAAATTATATTATTATAACATAAAGGTTATGACATAAATTATAAAAAAAAAAGGGTGCGGATCCGGATTAAACCGGACCCGACCCGACCCGACCCGTGTACCCAGTTGCATGGATCATGACACATGCACTTGGTGCACACAAACACTACTCTTTATGTATATTAGACAATATTTTTGTACCATGCAATTTCTTTTTATTTTTATGAGATAATACTTTGAGGAATTATAATATAACAAGTAATATTGTTTAATATTTTTATATGTACCAAATAATACTTTTATATTTATCATCTAATTTTTATTTCCAATATTCTAAATTCAACATTAATTTGAGAAAATTTAATTTGATCACATATAATATTTCATTCTAATCATGTGGTATTTTTGTGTGTATCATGAAATACTTTTAAAAAATTATAATAAAGCCCTTCCTTATCTTCTTCTTTTATGAATAGGAATAGAAAGCACGATTAAGCGGTGCAACCCATTTTTCTTGATTATTTGAGTCTGTAAGCTGAGCTTCGAAAAAGCTTGAGTTGACTTGTCTTTCTTACAAGAAGCGGGATATCGGTTTACCCTCCGATTAGAACTAGTGAACTAGATTACGTCACTAATAGTCTAGATTGCCCCTTGGCTTTGGGTTGGGAGAAGTGGAATCCGTTCTGCTGAGTTCTAGTCGCTTTCGGGGCCCCCACTCATTCAATCACTTGCTTGTGATTGCAGCCATTCAAACTCAGATTCCGGATCAGTCTAGATTGAATCCTCCTCTCCTCCTAACTTGACTGATAGCTTGAAGCTAGAAGAAAAGAAAGTTGCCAGACTTCAACATTTAATAAGAGGAATGAAAATACTTCTCTTCATAGGCCTAAGGGAAAGACAGACGGCAGAAAGAAATCCTTCCAACCGGCGGAATTGAACACAAGACTGACTTTGGCAATCTGTAAAGAGCGGGGAAGGAAAAACGAGCAGTTTACGCTTTAGTAGCTACCATTTTATTGGCTCGTAAAGAGCATATTGAATGCCAGACCCTAAGAAATATACTTTATTTCTCGTCTAGCAGAAACTAATCGAGCTCCGTTTGATCTCCCAAAAGCGGAAGCTGAATCAGTTGCAGGTGAAAGGGATTGATTTAAGCTGAGATGTAAGAATCGACAGTTCTCTGATTTTCTTTCCTCTCTCTCTTCTGACCGAGGGTTGTAAATCTCTTTATTACGCTTAGATTTCTGAATAACAAGTAGTCCTTTCTTTACTCCCCGAGCTTCGCATCGCTTTTATACAGAAAGCCCTATATGGTTGGGGTCATGCTGATGTGTGAAACCGCCGGAGAGGCTTTTGATAAATAATATTATGTAATATTTTTGTTTTTATAAAGTAATACTTTATGCATATTGTGTGAAGTTTTTACTCGAAATGTTTGAGAAATTGTAATATTATAATTATAATACTTGTAATAAAAAATAATAATATTAGTAATTAGAATGTAATAATACTAGTAATAAAAATAATAACATAAACAATATTAAGTAGAATAAATTTCATAATAAGACTTCATTTATAAATAAATTTTTAATTCTGAACCCAAATTTTAAAGTTTCTCAATAAGAGGCTCAATTTAACATATTTTTCTTCAATTTAAGGCTTAAAATTTAGATTGAGTTGTTAATTCAAGATAAAATTTCATATTCTTTTTTATTTATATTTATAAATTTATTTATATTTCAACATGTATTCATATTTTGGATAAATTAAGATAAGTTAGTGTGCTTTAAGAACAACTTTCATCCGGCTTATCTTAATTTATATGAAAAAAAGAAAAAAAAAATTCAATTCATAAAATATAATTTATATAAAATTGAGTAATATTGAAATCGATTTTTATTCATAAAATTAAGAAAATAAAGGAATTTTAAATTTTTAATTGCATTTATTATATATATATATAAGTTAATATAAGTTGGGTGAAGATCGTTCCTAAATTGCACGATTTTGTGTTAATTCTTTTAAATTATATATACATATTAAAATATAAATAAAAAAGAAAAAGAAAAAGAAAATGAAATTTTGTTTTGAATTGTGAACTCAATCTAATTTTCAAATCCTAAATTGAAAAAAAATGTAAAATTAAGCGCCTTATTAAAAAATTTTAAAATTTTGATCTAAAATTAAGAACTAATTTATAAATTGGGTTTTGTTATGAAATTCATCTATTGAATAAACTACACTCAAAATCAGTAATGGGGCCTCAAATTAAAAGTATTAATAACCAGACCTATTTTAGCATGGACATGCTTCATATTATTTAAGCCACAAACTTATTTCATACCTAAAAGAATCACACAAAATATAAAAGTAAAAAAAAAAAAAGAAGTTTATTTGCTCCAATTCCAGTAGCAAGCTACCAGTGAATAACAAAATGTAAATGCTATTATTGAACCTAAAAGCCCAAGCCCATATGAAAAGCTCCAGTCCAATATGTAGCCTAACTAAAAGCTGAAGTTTGGGCCCCTTAAGCAGAGAATCAGGTCCAGTACCTCAATTTGTTTAGACTCTCTCTCAACGAGTAACTAATTAGAGTGGTGAAAATTTCTGAACAGAGAATTGATCAATTGCAGTATTCAGATCTCTGAAATTGAACGGAATAGAGGAATGGGTTATGTTCTGCGAGTGAGATTGGCGTCCTTCTTCACCGGCGCCGCCTTAGCATCCGCCGCGGGTCTATATTATCTTCAGAAGGATTATAAAGTTGCCCACCACGCCATTTCTCAACAGGTTTTCTATTTTATCCCTTTTACTACCTTCTGTTCCTTTTCTGTTGAAAGAAACTCCAATTTTGTTTTCTCTTTATTAGTTCATAGAAATGAAACTGATGGTTGGGAGTAAAATTGCTCTATGTTATACTTTCCACTGTGAATTTTGAATTGGTAAATTTAGTTCGAATTTTATTACATTAACTGCTGATGAGAAGAAATGTGTTGGGGTGAAGCTGGAAGGAAAATTGTATGGATAAATTTGGGTGCTATTGATAATGTTTAATAAACGATTTAGATGCAAGTGGAATATAGAATCATGTTTCGCCTTTGGCTTTTGCTTTTGTGAATTTTTAAGAAAATAATATGTAGAATTTGAGAGCATGATGTGCTATGTTCAGTTGAGGCTGTGAAAAATGATGTCAAACTGGGTTTTGCTAGAGTACGAGTCAATTTTGGCCTACCAGTATATGGTTCTTCAGAGTCTATATTTGGTACAAATATCTCATAAATTCATCTCCATTGGTGAAGTGAAAAGTTGTTGATTATTGGTACATGATGGCAATGATCTATGCCTTTTAAGCGAGTCTGTTTGGTTTCCATCATTATTATGCTACTTAGGGTCGATCACTTGAATCTAGTCCCTAAGTTTATGGTGTTTCTGCGATGAAGTGTACAATCAATCTGTGTAGCTTAAAGGAAACAATCTATGTAGCTTCTATCGCTTCTCTTACTGTCATCTAGCTTCATTTTTTTATATTGTATTTAGACACATTGAGTGCTATTACTCCTTGTTATTGTTTGACACAATGAGTGCTATCTTTTCTCATGTCTTTCTGGATACAATAGCTTCATATGTTTGGCTATTTAAATGCTTTTCTGTGTCACCAATAGTGAACCTTTCCGCATTTTAGGGTGCTGTTTGTCACTTACTGCATATTATCGAATTTGAAGGTGCTGTTTGATTTAATATGCATCCATGCAGTTGTTAGTTTATATGTAAATCATTTCTGTAAAGTCACACAGGTCATGTGCCTAGGCATGCACTGAGGTGCATTCGTAGCTCCTTTTTTACCCCAAGGTGTGCCTTGACTCTTTTGTGCTTGTTTTAGAGAATACAAAATTGGTTAAAGGTTCACCTGATTACATCTGAATCCTTCAGTGTATTTCAGTGCTAGAAAACCACAAACTTGTTAAAACAATGGCTACTTCAAAACAGAACCTTGGGATTTTTGTTTCTTAAGAAAAGCTTTCAACAGACCAAAATATGGCTCTTTTCTTTGATAGCTCCTTTGTTACTTCGCATGCAGCAGCTTTGTCCATCTGATCCATCAACCTCCCAATTCTATTTCATGCTTTGCTTGACTTTTTTTTTCCCTCTTTTTTTTTGGCTGTTATCTACTTTTCCCTATCTTCCATCTTCCGTCTTCCGTATCTATTTTCTGGTCAAGTCAAGTGTTTCAAGTGTTCACACAAGCAACAAATGTTAGGATATGAGTAGTCACCCAGAGAAATCACATAACGTGAAGATTCTAAGCGAATTGAGAACTTATGAGCAGCTCCAAGAAAAGTACTCTTGCTTTGGAATAAGACAACTACCTCCTGAGACTTATAATTGGACATGGCAGATTCCATTGTCCAGTACATAGTTGTTAGAGGCACACCTGAGGCACAAGCCTTTCAGGTCCTCTAGTGCCTCAGGCACGCCTCTTGTTCACAGGCCGCCCTCCAACTCCAAACACATTCATAAGATCTCTTTTAAGATTTTTGAAGATGTTTTTTTATTTTTATTTTTTTGTTGTTTGTTGAGGAAACATAGGAATGGTCATAACTTCTGGACATTTAATATGGTTAAAGTATCAAGGTTTGCAAAGTATCCACATATTTCCTTTTTTTTTGGATTTTTTTTTCATTTCTTTTTTTTTTTTGGGTTTTTTGCACTTCATAGTCAAGAGGTGCACAGCTCAATTGTCCCTCTCACCTCGGGAGCCAGGATCACCTCTACACCTCTATGACTATATATGGCTTCCTATACGTCACACTCCTTTCTTGCTAAGAATGTTAGAAAGCAGCATGAGTCACAAGTTTGAGCACTAGCCACTACGTTTTAAAATCTTTCCTTTTGTTTGCACAACTATCTAGTTTGAGTTGTTCTATATCTTCATTTTTTTTTCGTTAAGTTTCATTAACTATTTCATACTGTGGTAAATTCGAGAATTAGCATTCCAGAGTTAATTAGGGAAATGAGGATTTGAGATCGTTTCCAAAAAATTAACATAATTTTCCTTTTTGTGAATAATTTATGCATACCTATTTATAATCTGGTAATGAATGATTTGTTTGGTATGTTATTTTTATTATTTTTATATAGATGAATAGCGTTTATGAAAGTCTTGATGGACGTATATCAGCATTGGAGAAGTTGAAAGAAGCCGAGTCACCAAAGCCTGTGGAAGCTGCTGAATAGAATTTCTGACTCAGCGGATGTCTTTGCAAGCTGTTGTACTTCTTCTGTTTGAATGGGATGAGGTTTAATTGTCTGAAATACTTGTTAGAAATCGCAGCTTTTACATAGCACTGCTGTCCCATATATTTTGATAAACTGGAAACATGTTAGAATGACCCATTTCCATTGAGATGCTTGGAATAAATCCTGATTAAGAAGCTTGAGAATTGAGATCATGTAACTGGATTGTGCCTGCATGCTTTCTACATCTTCTCCTTTTCTTAGTCTGTATTTCTACCCTATGTTTTATTTTAATTTTTTGGGCAAACATAATTTTTAACTAGCATTGTTGTATATAAGAAAGTCTTCTAAAATTGTAATGTTAATTGGTCACTTATAAGTATCTCATATTTCAAATATTAACTTTCTAATTCATTGTTCAAGTAATTTATAGATTCATATTTCAAATTTCTAATAGGATCAAACACATTTATTTATGATGATATAATTGAATGTTAAAATATACAAGTATTTATTAATATAAATATTTAAAGAGTACATATTTAATATTAAGATAATATACAATTACATTTAATTATTAAATGTTAGATGAGAAGTGGTGGTGCAAGACAAATGAAATAAATATGGTGAAGGTTCACATAAATGAAAAATTCATTTATTTATTGATATATTAGAGGCTAATAAGGGTGTTAAGTGGACAGGGAATGGCCCTCAATTCATTCTCCCGATAAGAATACCAGAAACCGAGCACCTCCCACCACACGCCATTTTCTCCAACTCCATAAAACCCCATTTCTAACCGCTTCAAAATTCTCTACCCAGATGTACTCACAAGCTCCACAAGAGTAATCAGAAGTGATTAATGGCTGTTGTAAGTTTCCCATCGATCAGCCATTGCTGCGTGCAGAGACCCATGGGCGTCGTCCGATGTGGGATTGCAGAGGCGTCGGGGGAGCCGGCGCCGATGGGGCAGAAGACCAAGTACAATGATGGGGTGTTTGAGAAGGTGTTCATGAGCCTGTTTGCGAGAAAGATGGAGAAGTTCGCGAGAGGGGATGAGAAGACGAAGACGAAGAAGGGGTTGTTCGATTATGACTACGAGTCGTTTGTTGATGTGTCTAAGAGAGTGATGCAAGGGAGGACACGTTTGCAGCAGCAGCAAGTCGTGCGAGAGGTCCTCCTCTCTATGCTGCCTCCTGGTGCCCCTGCTCAAGTATGTTTGTTTTATTTCGTCTTTGTCTATGACATAATTGTTAGAAAATAAAAAAAACAAGAAAATGAAAATTTTGCTGGCTATGGGGTTCGAACCCATGCGCACTTATGTGCAGAAGATCTTAAGTCTTCCCCCTTAACCTCTCGGGCAAACCAGCCCACGATGTTTGTTTTCTGAAAATAAAATTAAACAATTTGGTATGCAGTTCAGAAAATTGTTTCCACCGACAAAGTGGGCCGCAGAGTTCAACGCCGCATTAACAGTACCTTTCTTCCACTGGTTGGTTGGCCCTTCTCAGGTATATTCTTTTACACATTCTATGCATCTAATGTCTTCTACACTATTCAAACCTTGTGTGTTAGAATTGTATGTATATCTGAAATATGGACAATTCAGTAGGTTGTGGAGGTGGAAGTAAACGGTGTCAAGCAAAAAAGTGGAGTCCTTATAAAGAAATGCAGGTACCCTACTTCCCCTTATTCCTATACATATATACACATATTACTTCTTAGTTTTAATTACATCATTTACTCACAACTACTTTATCACCCTTGTGATGTATGTATTAATTTAACAACATTCAGAATAACTATATGCTTCCTCCAATAATAATAATAATAATCAGTTCTATACATTTAAAATGATGTTATTTTATCAAAAGATTTAGTGGATGTTTGACTAAGCTTATAAGTTCTTTAATTCCAACATTTTTAAGAGTTTATTGTTTGATAGATACCTTCCATTACCAGTACGTGTTTTGGCCAAAAAATATACAATGCATTATCTGCTTATGAGTAATGTTTCGTTATATATTAGGTTTCATAATTGCTTATCATGTAGTTGTATTTATAAGTTTCAATCATTTAAATGCTAATTGTGATTTTCAAATTCATATGAAGGTATTTGGAGAACAGTGGTTGTGTAGGAATGTGCGTTAACATGTGCAAAATACCGACACAGGATTTTTTCACCAATGAGTTTGGCCTTCCATTAACCATGATCCCAAGTACGTTGAATCACCTGTTGTGCATAGTACTGCAGATTGATGATCCAGATACCATTTTTCACCAATATCTTAATTATATCGTTGTTTTATTTGTTTCGTTTTGTAGATTTTGAAGACATGAGTTGTGAAATGGTGTATGGACAGGTTCCTCCTAAGTTTGAGGAAGATCCAGCGACCAAACAACCCTGTCTACCAGATTTTTGCAAGTCTTTTTATCTTTTGCTGCTTTCATGATATAACATATATATGGTTTGTCGAATTAATTTCCATTTTTTGCTTTTATTTTGCAGGTTCACTTGCAAAACCTAGTCCTGGTGTATGCCCAAAGCTACTAGCATGAGATGGAGTATTCAACCTTTGATAATGTTTCCTGTCTATCTCTTGGTCTCAAGTCAACTTTAGCTCACATATTCAACATGGATGAATTAATATTCAAATTATAGTAAAATATATCTAATTTAATACTCAATAGATATATCTAATTTATTACCCATAAAATTAGCAATTGTTATAACATAACACAAAAATTAATTTTGGGTAAAGTATTATCGAGTTGTCAACATTCATAATGTTTTGATCCACGTGAAAGGTTGACATTTTGAGTGTGCCCTTCTATGAAATAAGATCCATATGTACCTTACCATTCTCAACTTAATATCAATTAAATTTTCAATAATATTAATGACAATCATTTCTCTAAAACTTGCAACATTTTCTCCAAATTAATCCAAAGATTGTTTACATGCATCCGTTTTATATTTGTAAACCAAAGATGGTCTTCACCTACAAAGTCAACCATATCTTGTAAAAAATGAAGTTTGCAAAGTCAAAAACGATTTGCAATTGTCATTCCCTCAACTTTTTAACTGAAAGTCTAAGGTTCATTGCATACTCAACTTTTAATGCACGTCAGCTCTATTAATATATCGATTAATTGATACCATTAATAATATAGTTAAATCACAAATAAAAATAATATATATTGTGACATATTATGGAAATATGACTATCAAAAATTTGATTTTCCTTGAAATTTAAATTTAGTTGAATCTCACCATCCTATTTCTTCTTAATGCATATACGAGTTTTGTGCTAGATTTCTGAAATTACAACATGAAACCATAAAGTGTTGTTGATATGGATGACAATTTTTCTGTGGGGAATCATCTTTGTTAAGTATCGAAATCAGTGAGGCGAAGATTTTTTTCACAGTTTCAAAGTTGTGGGGATAATGTTTATGTCCAACCCAATCTTCAAACCTAGCTTCGTTTATATAAAATAGGGATTCTTAATTCCCTTTTTTTTTAATATTATATATAAAATTAACAAATGTATCCCACATGAGTTCTTCTGTGTGAAGTTGTTGATGAATATATTGATAATAATTTTATAAATTGTTTAAATGTTGTTTTAATATTTATTTCTTGAAAAATTATGTAAAAAAATTATACTCCCTCCATCCTATACAGATAGGTCCACTTTTATTTTCACATAAATTAAAAAATATTTAAATTTTCAATTATATTCTTATTCATTTAATGAAGGAGATATATGAATTTACAAATTAAAAACCATATTAATATAGTAACAAACCTATCTTTGTAGGATAGACAAAAATAATACACAAGCTTATCTTTAGGATGGAAGAGGTAAATTTTTAGTTTGTAAAAAAATAAATTTGAGGAACCCATTATCCCTGCTGGGAATCCCATCTCCATACCAAATTCTCATACCAAATTCTCAAAATAGGAATGGTATTAAGAATGATATTTGGTGTGATGTTTTGGTGGGCGTGCATCCAAACCAAATCGAATTGCGAAAATCGATTTAATCGAATTTTAAATATGAAAAAATCGAATAGAATCGAAATAGTGGATTTGGTTCGGTACAAAACCAAAAAAATTGAAATTTAAGTCGAAACTTAGTAATTAAGATGCAATTCTTAAATAAAATAAAACTTCAACCATCAAAATTTAATTTTAACAAAATAACAAAATAAGATCAAATCAAACTTTAAAATAAGATTAAAGTTCGGACAAAAGTAGCAAAACAAACTACATGTCCTCAATACATTATCCATTATCCATCACCGTTGGTTGGAAAATATGGAAGTGGAAATAATATGTATTATATATGTAGCTAGGATATTATTCATATAAATACATATTTATATGATATATATTTATAAAAAATATATAAAATATATTTTAGTATATTTCGGTTTGATTATTCGATTATTTTCCACTCTAAACCAAACCGAACTGAATTAAAAAAAATAAAAAATTAATATTTCAATTTGATTCGATCAGTTAATTCGATTTTAATCAAATTATGTATGCCCCTAAATTTTGGTGAAAGATGATTTTGGTGAGAGATGATATCTCAAAACCGCTCATTGTCATCTCTAATTATCAATGTTTTAAGGGCATGTATCCTTCCGCAGAATAAGATTTTAAGCACCCTAGGCATTCTCAACTTCATATCAATTAATATGAATTTTTCAAAGATATTATCGACAATTTCTTCTAGACCGGAAGGTTGTAAGCTTGCAACATTTTCTCCACAATAATCGAAAAAATAATTTATATCAATTTATTTTTGTAAACTAAAGCTTTGTTATCTCAGATCGTGAATGGGTCTTTACCCACATTGTCTTATCTTCCATAGAACAAAGTTTGTTGTATCTAAAACAATTTAGAAATTTTAATTCTTTTCACTTTTATAGAAGCTGAAATTATAAGATCTATAACATCAAAAATATTTACCATCTACGCTAATAAATAATAAATATATCGATCAATTAATATAATTTATTTGGTTCCAAAATATTGATTTAGAGGGATTTTTAACCGTAAATATTTAGAGATGGCTTATGTAAATATTAGCTTATATTAATGGATCTTGTAATATCAAAAACTCCCGATATGAGGTGGTTTTATGAAATGCAATAATTGAGGAGAAATTCTAACACATGCCACTAGTTTCCAGTTTCAACACAAGTTTTTAATATTTATAGTATTTTATTTTTATTTTTTATGTGTAATAAGTAATCAACATGTTATTTGTTTTATTTATATAAAAATAAATAAATAAATAGGCGCGATAATTTATAACCCATTTGTTAAGCAAGAATAAGAAACTAGTATTATTCCACATTTTGATTTGTGAGAAAGTTTGATAAAAGCTCACACTAAACTCCATCAGATGACCCCAACGCAGACTTAGAGAGAGAGAGAGAGACTCAGTCAGTCCTTCCCCCATTCTCCCCTTGTTTGCTTCTCCGATCAACCACCGTGAGTGAGAGATCTGAACCGATCATGTCTCTCCCTCTCCTTCTCCTAACCCTCTTCTCCGTCGCCGCAGCCGAGATCCGTTTCACCGAAGTCCGATCCGATGGCCGACCCATAATCCCGTTCGACGGATTCGGATTCACCCACCGAGGCCAGTTGGAGCTCAACGTCACTCACCTCTCTTTATTGGGTCCTACTCCGGACCTCTCCAAGTTGGGTTTCTTCCTCTGCACGCGCGACGCGTGGGTCCACGTGCTCCAGCAAATCGAAGACGCCGAGATCAATTGTGTTCTCGCGTCAGACGCCGTCAAGATAGTCTTCACCTTCGATCGTCTCCGCAACCCTTCCGACTCCGAATTCAATTTTCTGTACGCCGAATCGGATGCTGATCAGTACACCCTCGTGTTCGCCAACTGCCTCCCGCAGGTCAAGGTCTCCATGAATGTTCGTTCGGTGATGTACAACTTGGAAGGCGGAAAGTCCAATCGCCGCGATTATCTCTCCGCTGGTAAAACCGTTTTGCCTAGGGTTTATTTCATATTCTCCATGATTTATTTCACTATGGCTGCTATCTGGATCAATGTTTTGTACAAGAAGAGGTTAACTGCTTTTAGGATTCACTTCTTTATGTTAGCCGTAGTTCTTCTGAAAGCATTGAATTTGTTGTGTGAGGCTGAGGATAAATCGTATATTAAGCGCACGGGATCAGCCCATGGTTGGGATGTGTTGTTCTACATATTTAGTTTCTTGAAAGGGATTACTCTGTTTACTTTGATTGTGTTGATTGGAACTGGATGGTCATTCTTGAAACCCTACTTGCAAGACAAGGAAAAGAAGGTTTTGATGATGGTGATTCCACTTCAAGTGGTTGCTAATATAGCTCAGGTTGTGATCGATGAGACGGGGCCTTTTGGTCAAGATTGGATGACATGGAAACAGGTGTTTTTGCTTGTTGATGTTATCTGTTGTTGCGCTGTACTTTTCCCGATTGTTTGGTCGATTAAGAACCTGCGGGAAGCAGCTAAGACTGATGGAAAGGCTGCAGTGAATTTGATGAAGTTGACCTTGTTTAGGCAGTATTATATTGTGGTGATATGTTACATTTACTTTACTCGGGTTGTGGTTTATGCTCTGGAAACAATCACTTCGTACAAGTACCTTTGGACTAGTGTTTTGGCAGGGGAGTTGGCTACTTTGGCATTCTATGTTTTCACTGGGTTCAAGTTCAGGCCAGAGGCCCACAATCCTTATTTTGTAATCGATGATGACGAGGAGGAGGCTGCGGCAGAACAATTGAAGCTCGAAGACGAGTTTGAATTGTAAGTGATTTGCCACATCCTCGAATTGGAGAAGAATGGAGTAGATGTCGCGCCCCTTATACAGGTTGTCTAGTTATTCCTTTGTGCTTTTTTTATTTTTTTTTTCATTTTTAAGCTTGCCCTTAGCTTATATATATACTTGAACCAGAAGTTCAAGTTGACAAACAAATGTGGTTGTGTGTGTCAATTTTGTTGAAGAAAGTGAATATCTGAGAACTCTAGTGAATAATGTCTGGTTATAAATGTCCTGATTGATCATCCCATTTCTTACCTTTTTATGATTGATCATGTGTTGTTCTTTATTTCAAATCTGTGTTTTGAGATCTTGGAGTAATAGCACCTATAGAAGTACATATAGGCTCTGTTTATATTATCTTGCTGAGGACTTGAAACTAATAATAAAGAATATGTTTAGGTATGTTCATATTACCATATTAGTTAGGCTATTTTTCGCGTTATTCTGTCAATTTTGATTTTTGACAGATGTATGAAAGAAAGTGGAGTGTCATGTTCTCAATGCATATTACCTATTGTTGGTTAGTGTAGAGAAGCCTATTTAGAATCTCACTTAGTATCCGGTTGGTGAGTAGGGGTGGGAATAGGCTATGTTCGACCAGACTTTTTATTTGCCGGCTTAGGTCTAAAGTGTAAATATAAAACCTAAGTATAACCTTTTTTACATAGAAGACATTTTTTTAGCCTGAGTTTGGCCTGTTTTGTGGATATGTCTAGTCTAAGGCCTATCAAAAATTTACAAATTTATCTATGAGTATGTCTCATGTACACTTGATGTACATGCAATCTGGGTTGACCCGGGTTGACCGGATCCGCGTGCTTTTTATTTTTTATTTTTTTGTTTTTTTTTTTGCTTCCAAGCCAATACAAATTATGTGACCTTTATGTATAAATTTGACCATTATATATAAGTTTTGTAACCTTTATATTCAATAATTTAGAAAAAAATAAAGAATTTTAGCAAAATTTGTATATAGATATTTTTATATTATATTCATACGACTCTTATGTATATTCATGTGACCTTTATATACAAATATTCATACATTTATATATCTTTATATATTATATAAAGGTATAAATATTTGTACATAAAGATCACATGAATATACATAAGAGTCACATGAATATCAGATTTTGCTGAAATTCTTCATTTTTTTTCTAAGTTATAATGCATAAAAATCACATCACCACCGAATTTGTACATAAAGGTCAAGACATAAAAAAATTTTAAAAAAAGAAAGAAATTCACAGATTCGGATCAGATCAATTCGGATTGCACGGATCTTAGATTCGTGCATCGGGTGCACAGGAAAATTTATCTTTCTATATTATGAAATCTTTTTTTCTTTTCAAAAACTAAACTTCAAGTTAAACTTAAAAAATTACACTGGCAAACATGAACAATATAAAGAAATATAAAACTTAGACCAGGCTACAAATATATATAAAATATATATTCTAACATATATATATATATACACTACAAATAGGTCACTTTATTAGGTCTTTTTTAGGTTCAAGTCTAAGGTATATTTGAAATTAGGTTTGATAAAAGTCTTAATCTTAACTTATTTACTAAATAGATCAAGTGATATTCTTAGGGGTGGGAATTTTCTTTCGGGTATCGGATACCCGACCCAACTCATACGGATACTATTGGTTGGGTTTTTTTACAAATCCATAAAATTTCAGGTGTTTTGGGTTGGGTACCTACAAAGTTCGATTCGAGTTCAAGTATTTTATTTATTATCCGATTGGATTTTGGGTATCTGAATAAAGTGTAAAATTCAGTCTCACCTTCTTTGCTCAGATTTTCATCTCTCTTGTTTTAAACGATGAGAGACTTATCTTGTATAAAGTGAAGTTCTTTCTCTCCTACCCAACCCGACTCGGTGGATATCCCAAAAAAAGAGATATTTTCGGATGACACCATTCGGATACCCAACCCAAAAAATCCGAAACCCTCTATAACCCGACCCGTTCCCACCCTTACATATGCCATTGTCTAGCCTTTGGACCATTCTCATTCCCTACATCCCATGTATTGAATCACAACAAATTCATAGTCACACAGAGTTAGTGGTGGATTCTACATGTAGAATATATGTGATATTTGATTCCTAACCAACGGTTCGAAAAACCGTGGGGGTGGAACTGGAGCTAAACTGTAGTATTCATGGTTCCGGTTTATGCATTGCAGGTTCGATTTTAACTGTTGGTTCCAATTGTTGTACATATTTTAAAATTTTAAAAAAAAATTATTCAAAATTTGTATATAAATAATATGTATACCTTTTAGGGTGTTCACACACTTAGTTTATTTTCTATATTTTTTGAAAAAATATGTATATCTTTTAGTTATAATTTTCATATCTTTATATTATAACATTCATACTTTTATATTTTTTTAGACAAACATTAATATTTTTTTTTATATTTTTTAGTTATGTTTGTCATATTTTTTAATTATGTAGTCATATTTTAGTTATATTAATTGTACTTTTATATATTACATAAATGTATGACTATATTAATATAAATGTACAAGTTATATTATATAAATGCATGAATAATATCAGGTATATCAAGTATATTGAAGTTAAAGTATTATATTATGATATATGTATATAAAAGTCATATTGATATAATATAAATATAATGCTAAAATAACATAAAGTAATATTGAATAAAAAAATGGTAAAAAAAATATATGAATCTGGATCAACCTGAATCCTTAATAGTGCTAACCATATTTCTATAACTACTTCGAAAATAATATGTTGTAAAAATATAAAATTGATTTCGCAACTGGCTGCAGATAGCAATTCCTTGATAGAAAGCTGGTATGACATTACATTGTTTTTTCATTTAAGTTTTCATTTAATAGCATCGAAGGGTAGACTGCTTTAAATTAACAATAACAATAATTAATTGTTAATACTTGGGCTTAAAAAAAACCCTAAAATTTGACCTCTTTGCACTTTGTCTAACCGAAACTTCATTCTTTTTTTTCTTTTTTCTTTTTTTCCAATTATATCCCGTTTCATGGATTCTGCAAACTCTTCACTTTGATCATTCATTTGTATTGATTTTTCTTGAAACTCAGGCAAGAACAGTATAGCAAGATCAATGGTTTCAAAGATTAACCTGAGAGTCAAACTATCTTTTTTTTTTTTTTTTTTAAAGAAGTAAAATTCTTTATTTAATACCTTCGGACCAAATAACTGAATAAGTGATCCAACTATTAATCCTAAATCTAATTATCAAGTACAGTTTCTCTAGTATCTAGAAGTCCAAAAAAATTTCAATTAAAATTTGATGGGCTTCGTCTAATTGGACCAGAGAACGTTAAACCACAATCCGAACCAATTCGTCAATTAGCCCATTAACATGAGGAATTATTTCTCTCCATATAGTGAAGCTTTTATAAATGAATACTTTTAAAATTAGAAAAAAATATTCATTTAACCAAATTATTTATTTATTAATAAATAAATAATTTATTTATTTATTAAATTTTTATTTATTTAAAGGATATTTTTATATATATTTTTATCATTAAAATTATTTTACATGTTCAAGGATTAACAAATATCATTACAATTATATATTTTTATTGATGTTCTTGAAGAAGAAGTTGATCATTTAGAAGAAGATACAATTTAAGAATTAACAAATATCATTTCTAATTTGCACTATAGATATGTGATGGATGTCGAACATCTTTTGAACTATCCTAGCAAGAACGACACAGTTATGGAATTGCTTAGAGACGAAGAAATTATTGAGTCTATACTAAATGATGAAAATGATCCAGAACCATATTGAATCTGTATTAAATGATGAAAATGATCTAGAACCAGCTAATAGTGGTGTCACACCAAATGTATCGTTAAAAGAAGTCTTCCAAGCGGTAACCACTCTACAAAACTACTTGCTACAACATGAACAAAATATTTCAAAAGTTTTGTTTGTACTAGAAAAAGTTAAGGATGTGATGCATTTTGGTGGAAAAAAAAAGTAAACGACATTAGATAATTTTTTTGTTAAGAAATAATCTTTTATATTTGTTTATTGAAACACATGTTTTTTAGGGTATTTATACATATATATATATTGTTGGGATTTCAATGTTTAGTTTTTGATGAGACAAAACGTATTTGTAATAGGAAATTTTAAGTACCCCATTTTTCACAATGTTTAAGTGAATATATAGACTAGGTTTGAGTCTAGTCTTAAGTGCTGGAAGATGGAGGTTTGATAAGGAGAAAACTGCATCTAAGCCTTTCGAGAAAAGGAAGTTGCTGCAAGAAAGCAGATACAGTATCGCTGCAAGAAGGCAGATACAGCATCGCTGTAAGAAGACAGAACGTCACTACAGTTAAGAAAGAAGGAATGACGTACAAGAGTGCTGTAAGAAAAAGATGCAGCAGCTTTAGTCAAGATACTGCAATCAGGTCTTAGTTACAACAGTACTGCAAGAAAACATTTACTGCACGAAGACCTAGGATACAGCGCAAAACTTACAGTTCAGAGAAGTCAATCAGCGCCAATTAAGTATCCTGCAACCTAGGAAGAATAAATGCAGTACGAGAAATAAAGATTCAAGCAAAAATAAATAGAGCCGTTCGAGACAAGATTAAAGAAGCAGACACGGAGCCAATACGAAAGTACCACGTGGACTGACGCGCTACAGAAAGCTGCGAGCCGCAACTGCCTCATTAAATGCTCCAAAAGAATGCCTTTGATCAGACTATTTCAAATTCAAAAGAGAGATGTCTCCTTCAACGGACATCTTCTCCTACAAGTATAAATAGAGGAAGAGATACACTGAAGCTGGTTACTGAAACATGTCATGAATAAAAAATAGAGGAAGAGATACACCCAAGGTATACATAAATTTTTCTTCAAGCATACATAAATTGGAATCTTTAAAAATTCAAAAAAAAAAAAAAATTTCATGAATGCAGTTAGTAAGGTTATTCATTTACCTTATTGACCTAAGTTGGGATTGAAGAAAATTATTTATTTGTTGAGATTATTCGTTTATCAAACATTCATTTATCGAGATTTCACTGTATATGCAAAACAAATCCATTTTTTCGATCTAATCTAATAATAGTTAAAATGATGAATTTCAAAGATTAATTTTTAAATATATGAAACATTTCACTGAATATGCAAAACAAGTCCATTTTTTCGATCTAATCTAATAATAGTTAAAATGATTGAATTTCAAAGATTAATTTTTAAATATATGAAACATGTAATTGTATGCTTGAAGTCATCGCAGTTCACACAAAGGAGTGTTAAAATATTGTGCTAATTTCTCTTGAATAATCTAGTAAATTGAGAACTACGTAGTTAAAAGTTTTTATAATAAACAATTAAAACAAAAAACAAAAAAAAGTCAAGAAAATTGGCATGTACTAAAATGATGTGAAATTAAGAAAAATATAGAGTTAGCTTCCAATCACTTCGATGTGATCCATTATAATATATATTTTAAATGACAATTAATCTCGTATTAAAAAATTAATGAAATATATTTTGTAGCATGCTTGAACTGTCTTCATAGTTTTAAAAATGCTACAATATATATTTTAAATGACAATTAATCTCGTATTAAAAAATTAATGAAATATATTTTGTAGCATGCTTGAACTGTCTTCATAGTTTTAAAAATGTCTTCATAGTTTTAAAAATGCTACGTAATTTGCACGCCTCAAACCGTTAAGTACTCTTTGTAGTTTCAAGGATGCTACGTAATTTGCAACCATCAAACCTTCTCTGTATAATATTGTTCACTATTTAATAGAACAAAAATCTAGGAGTTTTAGAACTCATATTCTTGCTCTCCAAGACTCCTTTTGCATATAAGAAAAAGATATGGATAAAATCATATCATATAAATTTATCTGGTAAATATCTCTTAATTGATATATTTATCCGAATTATACTGCAATACATATTATAATCTTTATAATATATTAAGTTCATAATAAAGCCCTCAAAGGGGGACTCAATTAAATTAAGCTCCAATAAATTGATTCTAACTTAATCAACTCCTGACTCGTCAAAATAATTTATTAATCTCGTTCAACTTCACTATAAGTACGAGATTGCACTCTTAATTAAATTGGATTTATTGAAGTAAATAAATCAATAAATTATATATCGATCCAATAAATTACCCCATTCGATCAATTAAAAATTGGGATAGGCTATCATGACATTACACTCTTAGTTAAATTGGATTTATTGAAGTAAATAAATAAATAAATTATATCTTCTGATTTGATCGATCCAATATATTACCCCCTTCGATCAATTAAAAATTGGGATAGTCTACCATGACCAATAAGCCTTACTTTCAATATTCATCAATCTCAAACCTCAACTTCTATCTAACACTCCCGTATGATCACATCACGCAATTTGATTCAACAACAATGTTGAATATTGAGCTCAGATTTGCTGTCAAATAGAAAAACATGTGAGATCATGATCATGCCTATTACATAGGTGAATGTGTCTAATATTGCAAATATATGTTCTCCATTATTTCACTTTAATTTCCAAAATAGCGAGATATTGACCAACTAAATGATCTCACCCTTTAGCATCTCAAAGAACTTCAAGCTATTAACAAAGTTACACTACTCCTCAAGATTAAGGTAATATATTCGTCCATCAATGAATTTAAATTGTAAAGTCAAATCACAATTTAATTTCATATGATCTCATCCAATACACCATATGTGTATCCTCAATTTTATTTTCAAGTTAAAGACAAACTTCAATGAAATTGAGATGATCTTATCAAAATAAATTGTCCAATTTATTTACTGATCACAAACAAAAAATTTATGGATCGAAAAATAAATCGAATCTTTCTGTGCTTAACAACTTAAACACTCGATTTAAAATATATCTACAATCTACGTACTCAGCTCCATTGTGGAATCAACAATACATGATTGTTTTACACTTCTCCAAACTACTGCTCCTCCATCAAAAGTGAATACAAATCTTGATGTAAATTTTTTAGAATATCTATCAGCTTGAAAATTAGAATCATTATATCCCACTAACATTAAATCTAATGCTGAATATACCAATATATAATCTCTTGTTCTACGAAGATACCTGAGAATATGTTTTACAGCAATCCAATGTTGAGGCCCTAAATTCGACTAAGATCTACTGACTATCCCAACAACATAACAAATATATGATCTCGTCCATACCATTACATACATGAGACTTCCTACAATAGAAACATAAGGAACTCGTTTCATGTATTAAACTTCATTAAGGTACATACATAGCAGTTTGTAGTGCATATCCCCCAAAGGAAGCATTAAGAGTAGATAAGCTCAACATAAATCTAACCATGTCCAACAAGGTCCTGTTTCTCCTTTTCGAGACATCATTTTGTTGTGGAGTATTTGGTGCGCTCAACTGTGATAAAATCTCATTCTCTGTCTGAGTATGTTCTAAAGTCACTAGATAGATGTTCACCACCTCGATCAGATCGAAGTGTTCTTATGTTCTTACCTAATTGTTTTTCCGCTTCCAATCTGAATTTCTTGAATTTTTCAAGTGCCTCAAACTTGCGAGCCATTAGATAAACATAACCATATGTTGAGTAGTCATCAATGAAAATGATGAAGTACTCATATCCACCTCTAACTTGGACTTTAATTGGTCCACATACATCCGAGTGTGTTAATTTAATGCAACTCTCGTATAGGAAAACCAAATTAATTAGCACAAGGTATACATATATTCTTACTTTTAGGCTAATAAAGGAGGCATTGGGCTCATAAAATGATCCCTCACACATTTAATATTTTATTTTTAAAAAAATGAATTTTCTTAGATTAATATAAGTCAAACCATTTTAACTTTTAAAATGGTTCAAATATCAATCACAATATTTATTCTCTAAACTAGTAAACCACTAGAAAAGAAAATAAATAAAAGCATGCATGACATATTAGAATCCGGTATTCATGCGATTTCTACATGACATGTTATATGAATGACATTTAATTCAATTAAAGTATCTCATACAATAAAAAAAATAAAATAAAGAACAAATTTTATAACCCATCCTAAATACAAAAATTATAAATAATTGAAAATTTCAATTAAACTATAATCCGATCCAATTCTTCAAAGCCCATTTGAAATTTTTCTAATTTAAATCTTTATATCTCAGCAACCCAAATCTTCAAGTAAATTAAAGGTCCAAGTAGATGGCCTAATATGCTTTTGAATTTTTTTTACAATTACCATCAGAATCCTCATAGTTTTGAGCCCAACAACACAATGGGCCCAACTTCAAAATAAAATTTAAAAATTGGCCCAAATCAAGTATGGTAACGAGCAGCAATCAAACATGCAGCACCACATTTTTGCATCGTTGAAGCCATCGCCGTAAAAGTAAAAAAAATGAAGATAAAATTATCTCGTAACCTATTTCATATCTAATAAGGAGAAATTATGGAGATATAATCCATCTTTTATTTACAAACTCAAAAAACAATATACAATTTGTATTAAAATTAGGTC